>OX467086.1:32340222-32727605 GCA_950106755.1 Climacium dendroides
TGTGAACCGCGATTGAGCCAGAGGATAACGTATGATGAATGTGAACCCGATCAAAATAAATTGATGTTTCTATGGTACATGATAATCCCAGGAGACAAGACCTTTGCCAAGTCTCCAGGGAATTGAAATGAATGAAGGGAGACGGATTGGTTTCTATCCAATCAATCTCAAAATGAATCGTGCGGGGCCATATAAATGGCTAGCTGCCGCCTGGGAACTAAAACTTCATGAATGAATCGAAAGCCTAAATGCACTGTTGGTCCCTATTGGATGCGCCGCTAGTTCACGAATCGGCACTGTCTCCGGATCTCGCCGGACTCGCCCGTGAGCACGTCCACCTTGCTCAACGCCACCATCGCCTTCGCGAAGTTGGCGTGGAACGTCTTCCTGTCCGTGTTGGCGCGCACCTGCCCTTTGGTGCGCGAGTCCACCCACATGCTCTGGTCGGACGTGAGCAGGCCCAGCTTGTTCACGATGTTCTTGAAGTACTGCGAGTCGAACTTGGTGGGCGACACCAAATCCAAGTCCACTCGAGTGCTGTTGTCGAGCGGCCGGGGACACTTCTTCTTCAAGTCCCGGGCGAAGTGCGCTTGCATGGTGGGGTCGATGTGGGCGCCCTGAATGCGGTTGTCGAAGGTCACGCACGGGGCCTTCCCGATGGTGTGTGCACCCGCCAGCGCCACCATCTGCGCGGCGCTCAGACCCTTCTTGTGGAAAACCTTCAGCAGCGCCGGCACCGTGTTGTTGGGCGTCAACAGATTGGCCGCCACCTCCGAAGCCCTGGACACCTTCCCGTCGCGGCGTCCGGCGGGGACCGTCCAGCCTTGGCCGCCGGTCAGGACCACGGTGTCGCGAACGGCGAACTGCAGCACGTCGGAGCAGGAAACCACCCCCGGGCACGCCGCTTCCACGGCCTCCTTGGCGGCGTCGATGGCCTCGTAGCCGTGGAGGCCGCCATTGATGATGTGCGTTTTCTCGGTGGAGGCTCCGTCCAGGAGCAAGGACGCGTCGCAGCCGCGAACGAAGCAGTCGTGGTATGCCAGGCGGAGAACGCCGGGGGCCACGGTGCTGTCGTTTTTGTAGGACTTGAGCAGGGACTTGTAGATGATGTGTTCGACGTTGGGGCAAGACTGGTGATAGAAGCCTTCTCGCACGCCTCCGTTACTACCGCTTTGCTGACTCCGGGTAGCAGCGACGGGAGCGCAGATCAAACTCAGGACCGTCGCTGCAGCGCACAACGAGACCAGCACGCTGCGCAGTGCCCTCGCAACCGCCATCTCTGATGTGCTGTTCGCTTCCCTTCGGTCCTTCCGCTTCGGCCGGCCGTTTCAATCCCTGAAACGATGATTGGGCTTCAATTTCGGGTCTGTTGTCGATGACTGCACCAAAATTAAGGCGAACCTTACCGGATGTTGTGAAGGTCGTAGCTCGACGTTTACTCTCTGTTAAGCCAGCCGCGCTCTCGGTCGAAACCGGAATTTTCAAATGGATACACAGGCTCCTTGGGAATGGGTAGAAGATTCCAGAGCTGGACAGTTAGAGGTCATGGAAGCAGTGAGTGATGAGGAGGACAGAGTGCTCCGGCCTCTTATATACGAGGCAAAGCCACTGTACTGAAAAGGAAACGGTGAGCTTTACTGGCCACAAGTCTTCCTGACCGAGTTTCTGAAAGAGCGTCAAAAGTATTCTGATATACAATTTATATACCCACTCGTATTTCCAAGTCGGAATTCCACCCGACTTCTGTAAAACCGGCGCTTGACTTCCACGCGCTCGTGTTACCGTGGCGGCCGTTGCCAGGACGTGAGCCGTGGATCAGACTTCTTCGGAAGATCGGGGCGGTAGCAGTTTTATTTCAATATATAATTTTTCAATATACAATTCAGTACGTAGTCAACTTGGATCTCCTGGTAAACTCTCAAGACTTGTGCAGCTTCACCTTCAGTCCGTTCATCGTGGCTAGAGTATCTACCGTGGGACGCTTCTGCAATTGGACCCACCCACTGGGCCATTTCCTGCGGTCCATGGAAACCGGACGCAGTCTGCGTTGAATTCCTTTGGAAAGGTGTAAGAGGCGTTACAAGCGTCATTGTTACTAATATGCTTCAGGTCGTGAGACGTGATGTGGTTTCGGAGGGGGAGGAAGGCGATTGTTGGATCGGATGAGCATGATCATGTAGTTACAGGATGTTTCTAAAGCTTGTGTACCATTTTGTGGAACACCGTAATTACCGCCCTAATGAGATTTCACACTGGATGAGTATTGAAGTGCAGATTATACTATTTGGATGGGCATCTCAAATCGATCACGGCATTCGTAGTTCAGAGTTCAGAGTATTTTTCAGCTTTAAGACTTTGGATGTAGTGTGTATGGGAGTTTGGTATCTTTTGGATTTTGTTTGGTTGTTATATTCAAGGTGGTTTCCTGTCGAATCGCTTTTTTCCTAGAGTCTTTGGTTGTTGACACTTCTTACATATTGTTCCACTACTACATTAGTGAATGAAATGTTTTCAACTCAAATTATATGTAGAAGCGAAAAGTCCTAAAAATAGTGAAGAGGCAAGATTTTACTACTTGAGTAGAATTAGGAAATTTTTGAAGTTTTCACTTTTCATTTGCAATCTTGCAATTGGAACTCATGTACCTTCAACAACTTCCAAGCCATTGTTTGGTATGGATTAAGCATAGTTGTCAAGTCTCAAGTCACCTAGACATCTAGTCTATTTATTTGTTAAATAAGTCTATTCATTTGAGATTACCATCAAGATTTTTAAAAGATCACAATGAAAATTTGCTAGATGACCCTGTTCATTTGAGATTACCATCAAGATTTATTAAAAGATCACAATGGAGATTTGTTCGATAAGTCTATTCATTTGAGATCACCATCAAGAAAAAAAATTTATTGATGGCACCTACCACTCACTACATGTGGCAATAGACAATATTGGAAAGTTTTTTTTGAAGTTTTTCATTGCTAAAGGTGTATCATATCAAATCTATTGAAGTTGTAACAATCCAAAAATGACTCAAGATAGAGGTATTCAGTTGAAAGTGCAAAGGCAATAATTACCTAGATCTTTCTTTCTCTCAAGATAGTCTACATTCCATATTAAAAGAAATTTCATTAAATCCTATCAATTGTTATCATTAGAAAAACAATTTCAAAAATAAAAAACAACCACAAGTACAAGTACAAAGATAGCTGCAAGAAAGACTAACCGATTTTTGTAGCATTTTTTACAATACTCATTTCTTTTAAAAGAGTATTGTATAATTAGGAAAAAAAATTTAATGTAATTTTTTTAATGTATACACCTTTAAGAAGAAAGTACCTTAAGAAGCTTGTTAAGAAGGAAAAGCATAGAAAATATCTCTAAGTAGGAAAACTAAAAAAGTCTCATGAACTAGCAAAATCTCAAAAAGTTAGATACTTTTACATTTTTAATTTGTAAAAAATAAGAAATTTTGTGTTGAAGAATTGAATTGAAAGTCTAAGAAAATAATTTTTCTTAAAAATGTTTGATTTTCATTCTATAAAAAATTATCATGTAGAAATAGATCCAAAATTGAAAAAAACAAACTTGTAATTCCTCAATATTGTAGGTTTTATATGAGGCAATTATTTAGGGCTTTGTAAAAACTACTTTTCTGTCATGTCTAGTTTGTTTATACAACCTCCCATATAATTTATAAAAGATTTTACAGTACTACTAAGTATATTTTTTTCCTTCATTATATATTTTGTATTGTATAATTACAATTGACTAGAGCTTCTATAAGCACTTGGTTATTAAATTATTTAATGTAGTTTTAAGAATATGATATTATTTTAAATGAATATGCTATTATTTTAAATGAATTGAAAAAATATATTGAAGAAATTGCAACCTAAACACCTAAATATATTCTAATTAATTTATCTCCTTTCTTTATTTCTAAATATAGGCCTTGGATAGTCATTTTTGTCTTCTAAGATAATTTATGTTATATGTATAAGAAAAAAATGACAACTCTAGGTTTAGGTTTTGAAATGAATATGGGATATGCCACATTGTGAATTTGTGATGCAACAAGTGTAGACTTCCATATACAAAAATCTAACAGAAAAGACAAGAAAAATTCTAGATTTCTATATACAAGTGTTTAATTGTTGCAAGAAAAGAATCAAGATTGTTTGCCAAGAAAATTTTAAGAAGAGTTTTGTGAAAAGAGGGGGTGGGGTAGTTATCAAACTTCTATATAACTATATATTTAATATTGAACCTTTGGAATAAGTTGCTTTTAGTTTGGCAACAAGGCAAATTCATTTCTAAAATGTAGATTCTCCCTATTCAAGTAGAAATGAAAGCATTACAAAATTTAGCAAAACAATTCCAACTTTGAAAAACTTGAAATTTTTTTTCCAATTTTGAAAGTCCACTTTAAGGTAGGCAACAAAATTAAGTATATTTACTTGAGGGCCTCTTTACACTAGAAGAGTAGAAGTGAGTTTAAACAAGCTTTTAACCAATGAAAATTATGAAATCAAATTTAAACATTGAAAAGATCAAGAATTATAATTTTACACTTAAATTTTTAAGTCCCCCTAACAGAATGATGTAAACAAAATTTTATTTTTTGTAGCATAAAAGTGTAATAGATGCAAGAGATACAAGACAAGACAAAAAGAGTTCTAAATAACAAAACTTGATATTGAAGTTTACAATATTAGAGCTAGAACCACAAGCTAAGATCCAACAGTTATATTCACAAGAACAAGAGTACGGAGAATAAGGTCTCTAATCTAAAACCAAGGTTGAGAACTATGAATTAGACATTAGAGTGAGTTGTCAAAATTAAGGAACCTTTCATTCTCGATTTCTATATATACTAAGTTGATTCCACAAGCTTGAAAGCTTCTTGACTTGCTTCCATCAAGTAAGAAGTTTCTTGAGAAGCTTTTACAAGTTTCTACGAGCTTCCAAAAGCTTAGAAACTGTTTGAATTGCTTCTATCAAAAGATAAGTTTCTTGAGAAGCTTCCACAATCTTATGTCATCTATAACATCATCTCCCCTTTTAACGACAATTTCCAAGAAGAGCCTAAGTGACCCATGCATTACATATGCAGGAATTTAAGAATTCGACAAAGAATATCCATGACCATCATTGTCTTATTGGACACATTTCAGGGTTCAAGTGATGTTGATTTGATGTTGTATGTCGTACGACAATTTGTCGGTCTAAACATGTCTAATAAGGCCTCTTTCAAAATTGACTACTCATTAAAATCTCATTTCAAGTATGACTCAAAATTCAAAATGTAATAAGTGATCATTCAATTGACACACTTCAATGAAATAAAACTTTAATATGTTAAGATAAAAAAGAGAGTACTTTACTTGAAAATTATTTGAATGCCAAACTTAAAGTTAACTTTATTAGACTTTATTAGACGGACAAAGGGCCTATGGGACATATTGGATGTCATGTTTGTCTAATTGTCATCACGTTAGGGAAGACAAATATATTCATGACATAAGTCATTTATTGTTCTCTTGACAAAAATTGAATAAGGCTGCTCAGTCATCGATTGTAACCACAATTTTCTTCTGCAAGACAAACTCCAAGATATTGTTTAAAATTGGGACCTTCAAAACACCCTTGAAAAGTAACTTCTACACCTCTGGGTTCAAGGCTTCCAACTTACAATAAAATCACTAAAGCTCAAGTGTTGGGTTGAAGATTACCATGTTATGGCTAATTCATGCGAGGTCATTTTTGTTGTGCCAAAGATCTACCTTCATCTTGAAATGAAGGTGGTGAAGATTCTGAAGTTTACAATAATTGATCCAATAATTATGACATAAAAAACTCAAATTTAGGCTCAATGCTTTGCTTAGAGTTTAAAAAATCTCCAAAAACCCTCCAATTAGACATATTAGAGTTTCCACAAAAGTTAACTTAAGACTAAAATTTTCTACAATTAAAGTGAAGACTTGTCTTTCCTTATCAATTCTCCTCCCTTTATATCAAGATTTACATAAAGAGGCTTTACTAAGAGGCTATTGTCACGATTTATTAAAATAGAGTTGGTAAAACTCATATACCTTCTACAGTAAGTTGATTACATTTATTGCCAATTCTCATGTGTGTTCCTTGATCAATATCATATCCATGCCAATGTACTAGATATTCCAACTTGCTACATTGATGTTGTGAATCAAGTACTTTTTTCACCTTATATTTTTTATGATTGTCTATTTCGATAAAAAGTAACAATGGTTGACTTATTCTCGACAAATTTGACTCTTTATATGATTCAAAAAGAAAAATATGAAAGACCAGATGTACCTTCATTGATGTTGAAAGTTCCAATTGGTAAGCAATAGGATTGATTTGTTTGTGAATAGAAAATGGTACTAGTCAATAATAGTCCAATTTGTCTTATGATTAGCAAATCTTGATGTTGCATCAAATGAGCCAAACTTTATCACCGACTTAAAATGGAGAGAATTCTTTATACAACATGTCTACAGATGTTTTATAACGATCTTCAACTTTTTATAGATGAAGCTTCATAGTTTCTTGAAACTTTGATAACTTTGAGGCCAAATCTTGAGCTACCAGATTGTCCATTTAAGAAATATTGAATAAATCAAATTTTGAATGATATCTATAGTTGGTGTAGAATGGTATTTGACAAGTTGAAATATGGATAGTATTATTGTACGCAAATTCTACAAGGTCAAATGTGAAGTTCAATCATCTTATTGATAGTTGATAGTGCAACATACATACTACTCCAAGACTAATTTACGTGTTTCATTTATCCATCCATTTGAGGATAAAAGACAAAAAAAAGATTAATTTCCACCTTTAGGGTTTCAAAAAAGGACAAAGACAAATTGCAATCCTCAATCTAATACAATATCATCTAGTAATCCATAATATCGATAAATAGTATAAAAAAATGCCTTGTTGTTTTTTCACTAGTGAGTGTCTTTCTACATGGAGCAAAATATACTATTTTTGTGAGTCAATCTACAATTATGCATATAGAGTCAAAAAAATTTGATAGAGATAAATTCATAATGAAATTTATAGAGATTGAAGACTATGGCTGCTTTAGAATGCATTAGGAAAAAATGAACCCACAAAGAGGCCTTGAATTTTCTTACTAATTTTTATACTAATTGAATGAATATGAAGGTGGCCACATCCTCATTACAACCACCACTTGACGTGTGCTCCATTCTTCATGATGGAACAATTACAAGATTTATAAGATCATGAAGATGGATTGGATAATGATGGAAAATTTTTGAATTCATCGTGCAATTCATAACCCAATTAGTGAGTTGAAAAGGCTCTTCCTACCTAAATCTATGAGATCATGAAGATGAATTAGATAATGATGATGCAATTTTTGAATTCATCATGAAAACATTGAGGATCCTCTGGCGCATATATATATATATATATAAGTATTTTTCAAAATATAAAAAGCCGTCCATCAATTTAAAATTGTCACCATCATGATAAGATCAACGTTTGATGTCAAGAACTAAAGAATCAGAAGTTAATGTTTATGAGTGATTTTTTCACGTGAAGGAAAAAACCAACCGTAGAGTTTGGCCAAAGGAGAGTGTGTGGACCCTAATCTAAATTGCCTTTAGGTAATGGACTCCTATGACCGTAGATAATATCCTAAATTCAAAATTACTTTTAAATCGTAATTAGGGTACCAAAAAGGACTCTAATTTAGCCCTAAAAAATAGATCCAATATATGACACCATCACATGAAGACCACCATTTCACATGCATTGACTTCATTTGCAATTTTCACTTAATTTTCTATAATCAGCCTTAAGAAATTCAACCCTTTCAAATAATTAGAATAGTACCTCCTCTTCTTTAGTCACTTTACTTATAAACCCTAATTTTTAGTGCAATTTGGATAGGGCTTCCACACTTGCCCCAAAACAAAAAAATAACTAACTAATTATACATTCTTTTTAGATATCCCCATCCCACAAGAGAATCTGATGCATGTGTAATGATCCACTCAATCAAAACAAGGCAAGAAGATATTGTAATCAATCATCATAGTTTTCTTTGTGTTCAGAATCATAGAAAAAAGGTCATGATATAGCCAATAAGAGAAAAATAGTCACTGCAACATGGTAACAGACCCCCTTGCACTAATTCAGCACTCCCGTCTTCATCCTTGCTCCCAATTGGGCAAGCCACAGCTTTCTAGAAATCTAACTTTTCCATCTTCATCCTCCTAAGAATTCAAGTCATTTGGTTGCATCAACTGCCAACCATCACTTGTCAATGTTGGCAATCTTTTGTGGTGGCAGTAGCTAACCTTCTGTCACTAAATTGGCCACCAGCGCCTCATTTGTGCTCCAAACAGGTCGAGCCTAGACTTTTTGAAAAGCCAGCTTAAAGGCATATCTTTTCACTAATTTTTAGCTCCATCCAAGTTGCCAAGCTCCTCCTATTGCTTGTTAAAGTGGACAATCCCAATCTCAATTCTAATTCTCCCATCTGTCCTCAAAACCCTCCATTTTTCACCCATTTTTTTCCATAAACGGTGAAACCAACTTGACAAATTGTTCCTACATGGTTCCCTTCTTTAATTCCTAACAATTTATACTTCAAAAAATCATAAAACCCAAAAAGCTCCCAAAACACATGCACATACACAAAAGTTGCAAGAAAAAATAGAGAGTGAGCACCAAACCCTAATTTCGCCTATACCCAACTTCCTAACGGATTAAAATCCCTAATGACGTTAATCCAACTCTAATTTGCTAAAAAAAATGCTACAATAGTGTAAATTGTGCCAATTTAGTGCAACTAAGCTAATTTAGCGCAAACTGTGCGAATTTAGTTCAAAACTTCCTAAATTACTATTTTTTCTAATTTTATTGTTTTTACTCCATTTTAGTGATTCCTTCACTATTCTAGTAGTAATTTCAAGTTTACTAACTTGTTTTTTTTTCATATTTATTATTTTTGTAGTTTTCAATTTACTTTTAGCTTCATTTTCTTCTTGTAGCATTTTGTTTTTTGTTTTTTATTTTTTTATTTTTTTATTTTTTTATTTTTTTATTTTTTTAATTTGGAATTTCTCTTTAGTTTCTAACTTTTTTCTAATATCATTTTTCATTTGTAGGATTTTGTCTTTCACTTCTAAACATTCTACCATTTGCCTAATTTGGTTACTTTATCACATCATGCTTAAAGTCTTTTTAGTTTTAAATCTCTAGATTCTTCTTAGATTTTTCCCATTATTTTTTCCTAACTGCATTTTTAGATTTTCTCCCTAAATTCCTAAAATTCCTATTCTTATCTCACGGAATACTCTCAATTGTGGTTATAGCTTAATCCGGAGTACTAATACTTTTGGATGTACAAATTCAAGCATAATGTTTATATTTTTCACAATCTAAAAAGTGAACCAGTATGGTGGTTCACAATGTTGTATGAACTTGGGCGAGGAACAAAGAACAAGGGGAGGACACTGTCCACAT
Source organism: Climacium dendroides (assembly GCA_950106755.1). Lineage (NCBI taxonomy): Eukaryota > Viridiplantae > Streptophyta > Bryopsida > Hypnales > Climaciaceae > Climacium > Climacium dendroides. The sequence goes on from OX467086.1 coordinate 32,349,751, forward strand.
TTTAGCAACCCACTTGCGACGGAAAAAGTAATACATGTAATACATTTTAAAATTTAATTTAAAAAAAAAAAAATTATGGATAGATTTTATTACTTTAAAAGTTTATGTTTTGATTTATTGCTATCTTTTTATGCTAATAGTAATTAGTTATAAATTTTTTAAGAAAAACGATACACCATAAAGCTGAAAATAACTTTGACACCTCTATATTATATAAGGAAAAAAAATTTGAAAAATGAAAAAGAAATTCTATAGAATAGCTTTCTATTGAAAGTTTATTTTGGTTGAATATTGATGCAATAGTCATCTTCATGTGAGCTCTATAAATATTTTAGTTGGAGAACATGCTATTTTAGTTCATTTTTCAACCCTTTCTAGACAATATATCTTATGTTATTTGGAATTGAAATTTTTGTCAATAGAAACCTTTAGTCATTGTTAAAGAAAGCTCAAAATTTTAGGATGAAATTATAGTTTATTCAAAAGTAAATAAGGGGTCAAAAAATCACTCCTTCACACGTGGGTACCTCAAATGTAGTGAGAGTGTCCTCCCCGTGACGAAGAATCAACTAGCATTACTAGAATTGTTGTATAAAGTTAGACTTGCTCAACTTTAAAAAAAAAGTCATTTGTTGTTGGTTGTATGCCACTTTTCCTTTTTTTAGTATCAAATATGATCTTCAGAACAAGACATCTAACAATGCTTGTTGCTTTCCGGAACAATATGTGATGAAGAAGTTGAAACATAATAATAACGTGTTACAATGAGCTTGATGTCAATTGACTCAATTCAAAACATTAGCAGCCATGAAATACTGAAGATTTTTTTATTTGTATATACAATCACTTAATGTAATGTACCTTTAAGTACGTGATGCCATTTCTAAAAGAAGTCTACAATAGCAAGAAGTTCTTTATCATAAATCTCATAATTGATTTCAGTAACTTAGTTTTTTTTCAAATAAAATACAATTGGATGAAGTCTCTTTTCTTCTCCCATTTGCAAGAGGATTGCTCCTAATGCAAAATTTGAAGCATCCGTTTTTATATAGAATGGTTTAGCAAAATTTGGATGGATCGAGATTAGAATTATTGTAAAAATTGACTTCAATTGTTGGAAAGCTTTCTCTACATCAAGTCCCCACTTTAGTGTCACACCCATATTTGTTTGAGATACTCAAAATACCTTAGTAAGTAAGGGGGACCTTGGAGGTGACTTCTCAAGCTTAGCAAAAGTTTAAAAAAGGAGAAATAAGAGATTTTTGCACAATAATATCCTAAATTAAAAGAATATAGTAGAGCTTCTTATATTTTTTAAAAGTCCTTGAAAAGATACTTCCAACCATTTAAAGAACCCATGATTTGAAATAATTGGCTAAAAGTTATAACCTTTCAAAGTTGTTGGTGTCTTGATGGCATTAGGACACTTAAGGATTAAGAATGAGAGATTTCCAATGAATCTTTCAAGGAAATATGGCATGTAATATATCATAGAATAATTAAAATAATTATTTTAAAGACTTATCGAAATCATTATCATGCATTCTATTCAAATATATCAAATTTTTACTAATATGTGATACAATGAATGCATACCAAAGCAAACACGAGCCCCTAGTCATCATACTACTAAAATCATAAGTCCCTCTGTAATATCACAAATGCTACCATTAATACTAAGGACTGGTGCTTGCTATGCTACGCATTTATTGTATCACATATTAGTAAAAATTTGATATATTTGAATAGAATGCATGATAATGATGTCGATAAGTCTTTAAAATAATTATTTTAATTATTCTATAAAAATATTTTCAATCATACATACATAGAAATCATATTTTTACACAATGTGATATTACTGAAATAGAGTAGCAGTTCACAATCACCTCTATAATATCACTTTTTACAAAGGTTGATATTATAGAAATAATATAGTCATTGCAATTGAGGTGATATTAAAGAGGATCAATATGATGATATTATAAAGGTAGAAATTCCATTGCTTTTTTTGGCTTCATACTTCTTCTGCATTTCTATGATTTTGTGCTTTTGTGAGCTTTGAGCTTTTGATGTCAATTTTTTTATTGTTTTAATCAAATGATTTGAGAAATTTATTAGATTGAACCGATTTTGGATTTCACAACAATTAAATTGTTCACTAAGCTTTTGAGATTTACAAATTTTTCCTTTAAATTCTTCTATTTGGATTGCCATTGTTTGTAACAATTGAGTCAAATTTCTAATGCATTCTAATGTATGTGTATCTTTTACCGTATTCATCATTGCATGTATTTCATTTATCATTCATTAAATTTCTATTGTTTATTTCAGTGTATGCTTATTTATAAAAAAATTATATGAAGATATTAGTAATTTTTATCTAAAGATTTATTGAAATTCTTACTCTGCATTCTATCTAATACATAAAAATTTCTAATGAAATTCTAATGAAATTCTAATGGTGAATGCGTAGCATAATAAGCGCCAACCGCTAGTTGGAAAACTAAAAATATAAGGAAGTTAGAATGACAAGCATTATAATTTTTTAAGCTATAAGCCCAAAGTTGAGCTCAAAATTATGGCCATGAAAAGACCGAGGGGGAGGTATGACGTCGCTTCTAATAAACTTGAATCTTTAGAAGGCCATGACTTTGTGAGAACTTGTCCAAATGAGACAAGTGAATAGTCCATCAACATCTACTTGTTAAGTAGATATTTAAAATGGGCTTGCATGAGATTTAGTACTTGAACTATAAAATTATACTATTTGGAAGTTTGGGAGTTTAAACAAGGTTGTAACTTGGTGATTTGGGTTTTGATACGGGTGGTCTTTCAAAACTAAGGTAGCTTTAGAAAATTCCTTTGATTCACAAAAAGAGGAGTCTACTACATCCTATAGAAAGGATTGATCTTCCTCCTCATTTCCTCTTAGAACTTTAGTGAATCCTAGTGACTTAAGGTTGGTGAGATAATCTCACCACTAGTTTCTAAAGCACTATGGAACAATTGTGTGTGTGTCTCAAGGCATCGGTTGGATGGAGTCTTGCTCCTTGTTAAGCCATTCTCAATGTGTCCTAAGTTATGAATTCCAATTAGTTATGATTTGAAAGTAGTAAATACACAACGAGCTTAATATAGAATGACGTGATATTCAAAAGCAATTAACAACAATAGAAAATAGTGCCTCCACCAAGTATTTGGACATCAATGAAAGTTCCATCCCATGTCACTAAGTGGCATGCTAGATGACATATATGAAGTAAGTACTAGTAGTCTTAAGATTGGAACTTAGTAGTATAAGTTGAAAATGAGAGTTAATGTTGTGGATATGTTGCTTGTGTAGTATTAGTCAATTTTGATTGAAGTGATATTGAAATTAAAGTGTAAAGAGCCTATTAAATTGTAAAAGGGGTTATTAAGGTTGCGACATTTAGTTTGTCCTTACACATTAGTTGAGTTAGTGGTACAGCTACTTGTAAATAATTTTTGATGAAGATCCAATAAAAGTTGATAAACTCAAAAAAATATTATACATCACATTTTTTTGAAAAGTTGACCAATCTGTGATAGCTTGAATCTTCTTTGAATCCATCAATAATCCTTTGTTGAAGATGATGTATCCAAAAAATTCTACTTGTAGTTGAATAGTTGATGAAATATGTATTTTTCTAATTTAGTTTATAATTCTACATTTCTTAGCTTTTGTAGTATAAGTTTTTTGTGTCTTTCATATTCTTTAACATTCTTGGAATAAATTAGAATGTTATCAAGATAATATAAAACAAACTGATCCAAGAATTCACGGAAGACATTATTCATCAAACACTAAAGGATGATTGGTGCATTTGTGAGTCCGAACGACATGACATTGTATTCAAAATGTTCATATCTTATTCAAAATGTTGTTTTTATTTGTCCCATTTTTTATGCACATTAAATTATATACTTCACATAGACCAATTTTGATGTAGATTTTGGCTTGTCTAAATTGATCAAGAAGTTTGAATATTAATGACAAAGAGTATCAATTTTCTACTGTTATTTTATTCAAGCCATGATAGTCAATGCACATTCGCAAAGAACCATCTTTCTTTTTAACAAAGAGAATAGGTGCTTTTGCTTGAAATTTACAATGTCAAATAAAACTCTTTGCAAGATTTTCATCAAAGTACTCCTTTAACTCCAAAAGTTTGTTCTATGATAGATTGTAGATTGGACCAAATGGTGGTTGGGCTTCATCTTGAAGATTAATGATACAATCATATAGTCAATGCTTCCACAAAATGTCAATATTCTTCTTTTCAAATACATTTCTAAATTCTTTGTACTAAAGTGGATTATTTGATGAAATTTTGCTCTTTTCGCACACTGAAGTTACATAAATAATATAAGATTCAACATTTCTTGCTGCTTTTATAAAAACTTTAGCTTTAACGAGTGTAGGCTTGGCAATTGAAGGTTTTGGAGAGAATTCTGTCATAGGATTTTTTTAATGATAGGCTTTATGACTTCCATTCTACAACTAGTTTATATTTTTTGAGCCAAAAAAGTCCTAAAATCATAGGGTTGGATGGAGTTTTAATAATATTGAATACAATCGTACTTCTATACTCCTCGAATGAAACCTCATGTGGTTTAGTTTCATAAGTGGCATCCCTAGAGGATAAGGCTTGACCATCTATAGCCTCTACATGTATAGGTTTTGATTTATTACTAGCAAGGGGAGGTCACTCTGCATTTACACAACCTACGTGAGGCGAAGATTTTAGACCCCTTATTTAATTCATAAAATTTAATTTAAAGAAAATTCAAAAATTTTGAATAGGTTTTTCTACTTTAAAAGTTTGTATTTTGAATTATTGATATTTTAAATTGATAATGATTAGTTACAAATTTTTGAAGAAAAAAGATACACTGTAGAGCTGAAAATAACTTTGGACCCTTTATCTACTTTATAAAAAATTGTCTAAAAAATGAACAAAAAATCCTAAAAATAACTCTCTATTGAAAGTTTATTTTTCTTGAATATTGATGCAATGGTCATCTAAATGTATTCTCTATAAATGTTTGAGTTGAAAAACATGTCATTTCAGTTCATTTTTCAACCTATTATAATAGTCATTTTAAATGTCATTTGAGTTGGAAATTTTTGGCAATAGAAATCTATAGTCATTATTAATCATAGTTCAAAATTATAGGTTGAAATTATAGTATATTCTAAAGTAAATAGGGGGTCAAAAAATCACTACGCCGCACGTAGTACATAAAATCCCCATAGAGTGACCTCCCCTCAATTACTAAAAGAATCTTATAACATTTTGTAAATCCCTCATCTAAAAAACAAGATGAAGATCCAAAATTTAACAAAGCCTAAATTCATAACTTCTTGGGGCCCTAATGTAGAGGTATAATAAAACAATGAGAAAGTTGGGAAAAAAGTGAAGACCTGGGTTTTATCTATAAAATAGAAGGCTCAAGCCACACACTCCCTATTGTACATAGTTGAGTATTTTTGTTTTCTAATATACTTATACATCTTGTCTTGAAAAGACATTGTTTTTGCTTCTTGTGACAATTGATTGCTTTATGGCCAGAGTCTATAATATAAACATAGACCTTCATTGAGATGTCATTTCTTCTCTTATACATTGAGTGGTCCAAATCGTACTGCATCAATTTTGTATGTCCTTTGGGCCTTGACAATGTACACTCATGACATGTGTTGCCTTGATTGTTGGCAAGAGATTTACTTGTGGTGTTGGTACGACTTTAGATTGTCGATCTTGACGTCTTTGAAAAATAATCATTCAAATCATCTTTTAAACTTCATTGCAATTGGACAATTGGCTCATAAGTGCTTTTTCATCCTAATTGATGTTGCAAGGCAAATTGTTGTAATTCGGAGGCATACAACAAAGCCAAGAGTGATCCTTGTCATAAAGAATGGATTTTGGTTGTTGCCCAACGATTCTTATTATCTTCTCCAAATGCCTCAACAAAAGCTGTTAAGATTGTTTTGAAGTTGGTTAGAATCAAAGATCTTGTCTTAAATAGAGGTGCAATCTAAAACAAAGCTTATCTAGTATGCAAAGTCGTGACTAAGCCTATTTTTAATTTATCTATCAAATATCGTTAAGAATGGAGAGTGGTGATGAGTTGAATTTGATTCACGAACTCTCAAAATTTTAATCCACAATTCCTTTGTAGTTGCATTATTTGAGCTTTGCGTAGGTAAACTCGTTCTTAGAGTTGAAACGGGTAGCATAGATTGAGATGCCTCAACTACTTTGGCATTTTTGTTGATCTTAATAGTAAAATTTTCAAGAACATTTGTCCTCATGGACAAAGAATTGATGGCCTTCAAGACAAGATCTAATTTTGATTATATTGTACTAATGTCTTCGCTTCTTGTCATCTTGATTTGCTAAATAGGAAAACATGAAAGATTGATCTAATAGATAAATACCAATTTAGAGATGGATAATCTACAATCTTTAAATGTTAAAGTTGTTTTTAAGAAGAGGGGAGTGTGCACTTAATCAAAAAAGAATTTTCTTTAAAAAAAATAATACTAATTTAGAAGAGGTAAGCCGCAACCTCTAAGCACTTGATATTTTCAAGAAGAAGGATAATCCATATTTAACCAAGAAAATCAAGCTCTAATATTAATTTTACCCTTGGTTTTGTCAATAACTAGTACAACAAAATTTAATTGAATTGACACACTGTCCATTTATTCAAGAATTCAAAAATCAAATTTTGCAAAGCAAAATTTTAAGGTCAATCTGGACAAATTGTAATGGACATAAGAGACACAAGACAAAGTAAAAAGAGTTCTTAGTAACAAGTCTTGATATTGAAGTTCAAGAATACTATAACAAAACTAGAACCACGAGCTAAGATCCAAGAATTGTATTCAAAAGAGCAAGAGTACAAAGAACAAGGTTTCTAATCTAGAATTAAAGTTGAAAACTATGAACTAAACATTAAAGAAAGTTGTTGAAACTAACAAACCTGTCAATCTCAACTTCTATGTATACTAAGCTAATTCGATGAGCTTAGAAATTTCTTGAGCTATTTCCATCAAGTTGGAGGCTTCTTGAGAAGCTTTCACAAGCTTCCAAGACCTTCCACAAGCTTTTAGAATCTTGAAAGTTGTTTGAGTTACTTTTGTTAAAGGAGATGTTTATTGGGAAGTTTCTATAATCTTCTATCATCCGTGACAAAAATGCACTTTGTAGTTAGACCTATCTTAAGATATGGACTTAACTACAATTCTAGGTCTCCTTAGATTGAAAGTCTCATTACCAATCATTTAAAAAAAACTCACATTATGAATTGTTCTAGTTTAGAAATCATACTAATTTAACCTGTAAAGCCCTAGACTACATTTTTGACAGTATATTGATTTTAGGCAATTCAATACAAATAGAATTTTTTTTTTTTTCTTTGAAATTTTCACACATATATCCAAAAAGTAGCTTTGAGGCCCAACAATTTTCATAACTTTTGACTACATGGTTAAAAAGTTATTGAATAGTAGGTAGTTTTCATTGCTTATGGGCAATCCAGATCATGGTTGTCATACTAGACAAGTTACTATTCATTTTTCGTCCTGTAGGACGAGTTACTATTCATTAAATGTACTTGAGAGGTACATTTGATGAATAGTAACTCGTCCTACAGGACAAGAAATGAATAGTTACTTGTCTAGTATGACAACCATGGCCTAAATAGCTAAAAAACCTTCTTTGAAGATCTCTTTTAAAAAAAATAAAACATTGAAATGAATTTTTTCAATTTATATATTTGTAGAAAGCTTTTAATCATTCCATTTATAAAAGTTATGAAAAGTTTTAGTTTGTGGATGGTTTCTATATAGTTTGCTAGTAGTTATAGAATTTTGACTCTCAGATAAATTTTTTATTACAAAGTACAATAATACAACCATTGGAATTGACATTTTTCAATTTCATAACTAAATTCTTAACAATTTAATATTTTAAATCATCCTCTACTTCTTTGTATTTACCATTTATTTCCTATATGTTGTACATTTGTACAATTTCAAATGATTTCAAATCATTTAAGGATGTAGCAAACTTGTTTTGAAGAATGAATCCAAAGAATCACCACATTTTAGGACAATTTTTTCATACCAATGTGAATTTGAGAAGTGCAACTACTATGTAATTTGCTAGGCCTAAAAAAGTACACAAATTTCTCACAATCTACAAGGTGGAAATTGTACATCTTTTTAAACTAGTGTACTACAAGATCCTACAATTATATATGTCACAAAAAAAAATTCTAAAATTTGATACCACTAGAAGAAACCCGCGTTTAACTTGACGGATTTTTTTGCACATCATGTTACAATTTCATGTTTTTATGTCAAAATTACGTCCAATGTAACATCAAGTTAAATGCGGGTTTCTTCTAGTGTACTTTTACTAAAAATGATAATTTTAGAGCATTCTTGGTGTAAATATAGTCAACAACCATAGGGATTAATACAATTTTGTGGCCTCCTTTCACTTTACACTACCTCCAAAGACCATGACCTCCAATTGCTTGCCTTTGAAAAACAAGGAATGAACCTTGACAAGTTTTCTTCAAGACTTCTCAAACCTAGTGTAAGGTGAGAACATAAAAATGTCTCCAAACAAGGTTTTGAATGTGATTTCAATTCTTGAATTCCAACAACATTTGTTGGGTGGTGGTGTTACTAGTTGCAAGGGGATTCAAAACTCCCTTGGACTGCATTTTTTGGGCTTAGTATGAATAAACTATGCACTTTCAAAGTGATGAAAATAGATGTAACTAGAAATGACCCTAGAAACTCTCATGTACAGAGGCCGTACATTTTAGAGAAGAACCTAGATGGGATGGTTTTAATTGCAAACCAGTCACAATTGGATGTTGGTACCATTCGTTTATTCGAAAATGGTCATCTTCTGCAGTCCAACTCTGACACCCGCAGCCTCGACTTTACGAAGGGAGCTTCCGCCTCACGACAACTGGAACTTCAAGGACTGACGACGACGGGACGCAGGCCACTGCACCGTCCAGGAGATGCTTGAGCAGGCCGCGCACTCCCCGCAATGCAAACTTGGCAATTTCTTGTATAAATTGCGAGCACGCACTCCACTGCAATTCTCATCTTGTACACTCGCTTCAACCTCCACAGTCCACACCATCTCAGTCTCCATCTCCCCCTGCAGCTGCAGCTTCCTTCCTTCCCCATCATGGCCAGCATTCCGAAACTCCTTCCCAGCAGCCTTCTTCTGCTGTTGTTACTCGTGTTAGGAAATGCGCATTCCGCTGATTCATCTCTCACAATCGCCAACAAGCTTGCGCTCCCCCTCAAGCTCGTGCATGTGCCGGGATGTTGCTCCCCTTGTGGGTGGGTGGACCCTCCCCCAGAGCTTCAGTGCTACTCCCGTGGCTGTGTGCGCTGTCCGAACCTGACGATCGAAGCAGGGGAGGCGATGACGATGAACAAGAAGGTGGGGCCGTATCCTCTGCCGTTTCTGAGGATGGAAGTGAAGGAGGTTATGTACTGCGTGGCGGAGGACGATCTGAAGGTTATTACGGCTGATGGGAAGCTTACTGTTGGACTTGGGACGACGTGTGGGAATGGCCTTGGGTTGCAAGCTTCGTTTACGCGGGATGTGGAGATGGCGGGGGAGAGGGCGCCGGTGGCGAATCTGTGCGTGCTATTGTGTCCTGTGAAGCTCACTTAAGGGATGCAGGCATATCCTTTAATTACTCCGTCCAAATTGCGGACTTGTAAGATGGAGGAGCGATCAATAGCTCGGGTTTATAGGAGACAGCATTGCTGTAATTTGTAATTATGTAAACCCTGACGAATAATGTTTACTTACACAATATGTCTTCCTGGCATACTTTCAACGACTTGTTGGCTATTGTGTACAATCTTCCAATTGTGTGGCATTTTTATGTGGTTGATTCCGCTCCTTCTTAGTTGTAATTGCTGTCGAATTTGGGTGCACGTACTGTGGTTAATTAGAAGCCATGAATTGGTCCCGTCGGCAACTCTGTGCGTGCCATTGTGTCCAGAGAATGTCACATAATTAAGGGATGCAGGATGCTTCAGTCAGTCCAATTGCGGACTTGATCGTGTGGAGTCGAGGAGTGATCAATAGGGCTTGGAGGAGATAGCATTTCTGTAATTTCAATTGTCATCATGTAAACCCTGACGAGCAAAGTTTATACTGTTGGCTTCCTGGCATACCTCTCAACAACTTGTTGGCAACTACTGACAATCTTCATTTCCAATTGTATCAACGGCCGGAGTTTTCATGGGATTAATTCCGATTCTTCTTAGTTGCAATTGCTGTCGAATTTGTGTGCACGTACTCGGGTTAATTAGAAGCCCTGAATTGGTCCCGGAGCTGCATCCGGATCGCTCAATCAGTCCAAAGTGTGGACGTGATCTTGTGGGATCGAGGAGCGATCATTAGGGTTTATAGGAGATAGCGTTGGGGTACAGTGATATATTTGTATCGAAGTAAACCCTGTCGAAGAAAGTGAATGCTGACTCTACTGGCATGTATTCATTTGAATCAATCATGAAGTTTTCATGTGGTAGGTTTCCTTTGTTCTAATGTAATGTTGTTGAATTTAATTTGCGTTTGTTTGGAAGCCATGTTGTGGTCCCGGAGCTGCATGCAGGATCGTTCAATCCGTCCAAAGTGTGGACATGATCCTGTGGGGGGAGCGATCAATAGGGTTTGTAGGAGATAGCACTGCTGTAATTCGTAATTGTGTAAACCCTGACGAATAAACGCATGGCTGCCAAGTCTACTCGCATTTCTTACCAGGCTTCGATTGAATGGAGTCTCTGTATGGTTGATTTCCTCCTTTGCTGTAAGCGGAGGTCAATTGGCCGGGTTTGTACAATTAGAAGCCATGAAGCTGTTCCAAAGCTGCATGATCCTTCAATCCGTCGAGAGTGTGGACATGATCCTGTGCGAGGAGAGTTCAATAAGATTTACATGCGAAAGCACTCTGTGATTGGAAGTTTGCAAATCCTGTCGAATTATGAGAATGTAACTCTTTCTGGCATAACCTATGTTATCCCGCTTCAAATAAATCGTGGCTTTCAGTGTGGGTTCATCCTAATCCATAACTGTTGTTAAATAAGGGGTAGAATACGTTGGTTTTCATTTGCAGCCACGACTGAATCGAAATGGTCCTGGGAAATCGTTGACAGGACACTTGGAGTACAAACGCATTCAAGAGCTGAGCTTATTTCCAACTTATTTCCTTAAAATGTTATAAAGAGTTGAATGTGCAAATAAAATGTACTCATTTTTGCATGTAAAGTTTCAATGATGAATCCAACCATTTGGGAAGAATTAAAAATACTTTTTCTTGAAATCCAAGCATCATAATCACTTGCAATTGGTAAGGTTTCATATTCTCAAATGTTAGGAGGGTGTGCTCTAACAAGTTAACTAAAGGATGGTACAATTGGATTTGGTAAAACATAATCATGGATGAAGATTTCAGCTTTGCTTTGAAGACTAGTATTTTGAAGTAGTTTTGGGCTTCTAAGCATAAAAGAACTCTAATAATTAATCTTCACCTCAATTTTGGCCTTATAAATGATCATATTTCAATTTGACCAATGAACTAATCAAATTTTATCAAGTGTAGTATTTACTTCATTTTGAAATTTTGAGAAATTCTTTAACTATGCCTTTTTTTTGCAATTTGAACTTTAGCCTATTATCCAATAAACATGGTTAGAAATTTTTAATTATCAACTCATGAGAAAATTTGATTTAGACAATAATAAAATAAACTAAAATGATATAAGGATAATATGCACATATCCTAAAATTTATTGGTTTTTAAAGAAAATATTGAATTTGATTTAAAGTATCTTCACGTACGGAAACTAATGATAATTTCAAAGTCTAGTATTAAAGTTTGAAAATTTTGTGGCTTATAGACTTTCCTTTTCATTTCATTTTTAAGCAAATAAAACAAGCAAATATATTGTGAGAGTCACTCTTGTAGTATTGACTTGCTTTTCAAATAAGATCCTATTTGCACATCTTTAAAGCAATTCATTATAAACTATAATGGAAACCTATTGTATTGGAGCACACAACACCAAAAGGCTTTCATTAAACTAAAAGGTGTCAATGAGAAGATGCTTGGTTGTCTGTAAGGTTTTGCAAAAATGAACAAATGAAAAACTAGAGTGATAAAAACGTGATGGATGAAATTGAAAATGTATTTGGATTTAATTAATCCTTAAATGCCTAAGGCACTAAAATTTTGTTGTTGACAATGTTTTTAAGATGAATAAAATCCAATGAAGTTTCTATTTTTAGTAATTTATATTTTTGAAGAATCCTTTTGAAGTCTAGTTTTAGAATCAAGAATTAGATTTTAGAAAGATTTAAAGGAATAAGTTCTAATTGGTGTTGATAGAACAATTTTGTATATTATCTCAACTTGAAGAAATGAAGATCTTTTTGTAAATCTAAAGCATCTAGGCATTGTATTTGTTATGCTTAGTCTAAAGAGAGTCTACATTTTTGCACCTGTACATCTATCAATGAAAAGATTTAATCTTTATATTAATCTTTATATTAAATATCCAACTTTCTTCAATACTTGATTTTGTAGATGATTCTTGAGGTCCCACGTCTCGTTATGGAACCTCCAAGAAATGCTTACGCTCGTGACATTGAAAACTTTGATAGATATATAAAATTTTGATATTTTTTATTGGTGAAAAATTTTACTTTCTACTTATTTTATTTTTTTCAAATTTTTTGATGAAAAGTATAAATTATTGTGATTTTTTAAAGTTAAGGGTTAAAAAAATTATATCAATTATAATGTATATTAGAAAAATTTGAAATTTTTATAATTAATGAAGATTAGAATGGAAAACTTAATTTTTGAAGACAACTTCTTGAAAAAGAAAACTTGTCAAGATTCGTTTTCTTGTTTAAATCAAATACCAAAAGTAGTTATAGTATATTGAAGGTTAGAAACATTCTTTTTGCAGCAAAGTTCGTTTTACTTGTGTCAAAAAACAAAAGGTTAGAATCATTCAAGGTTGATTAAGGTGCATTCACTTCTTTGATGCATGGATGTGTAAGGGTTAATGGATAAAGGAGGACTCTAAATCCTCCATTCAAAGTAGGGTAGATTTATCTTAAGAGAAAACACAAGAATTTTTTATTTTTTGCAAATTTTGAATTCATATTTTCAATTAGAGACTCCAAATTAGCTAGGAGAGGTCTAGAACATCAATGCTCTGGAGCTTCGCCGGAGAAAAGGTGTCTCTAGTTGTAGAAGTCGGCAGCTTTCACTACCTTGTCACACTAGATCAGGGGGTGGCACCCTAGCGACGGTCCAAGGATTGAATCCTTGTCATTGGTGTGGAAATAAAAGACAAAGATGGTTGAGAAGGAGAATCTTCAAGTTTGAAAAAACATCTTTTTTTGAAGAATATTTGAAGTTTTTACTAATTAAAAAAAATCAAACATCAAAGTGTCCATGTTCTTAGTATTTTCCATCACTCTTTAAGTGTGCATAGCTTTTAGAGATAAATTTTGGGGGGCTTGAATTTTCAAACATATACTTCTTTTAATACTTTACAAATTGTCCATATCCTAGGACTGAGGCTTTTTTTTACTTTTGTCCCTAAAGAACCAAAATTTTGAATGGAGGAGTTAGTATCCTGCATGGATAGATGCCACACAGGCTTGTAGAGGGTACCAGAGCAAATAACATTATTTTTGCACCATGTATATTTAAAGTCCTCACTGAAAGTGAGGACTATGTCTATCTTCATTGCATTAATTGTAGAAACTAGAATGTAATGATGTGATTTTTGTGTGTCATGGCCACTTGAATGTTGTCTTGCCATGCAAGTGTACAGAATAGTACAAATGGCAGTGGTACTAACCCTAAACTCTACGAATATCAATCTAGCACAAGCAAGCACCAGATACACCATTGGATGGTGGAGCTGTACCACGTTCCTTGCTAGAGTAGGTTAATTAGGTAGTCAACTTGGGTTTACATAAAAAAAAATTTAATCCCAAAATGACCAAGGCCTTTTTTGAGCTCCTAAAAATTTGTTCTAAATTGAATAAAAAGCCAACATTTTGGTAAGTTGTATCAATTTGTTTGAATTGTAACCGTAAAAATTCAAACTAGACATGTTACAAATCACTTATTATAAGAAAATACAACAATATCACTTATAGATTGAAAGATTAAAATGTTTGATCATGAAAGTGTTAAAATTGCAAAAGTGAGTTGAAATCTTTCAATCCTCTTTTTACCTGTTAGATCTAAGAAAGTTGGTCCCCAAAAAATATGAGGTTAAAAGGCCTACCATGCCTTTACCCCAATCAATTTATGGCTTTTCAAAATCTACTCTACAATTTTTAAATGAATTTCAAATGTGATTTCTTCTCCAAGATCTAGTGTATTTGAGGCTTGATTTCAAGAGCCCTCAACACAATGGAAAGTCAAGATTGCAATGGATACCCTTGCACAAAATCTTGAATAAAAAACCACTATCAATCATTTTCAAAATTGGATTTTTGGTGCTAGAACTAGACTTCAAAAAGAACTTTTCAGAAATGTGAACTACTAAAAATAGTAACTCGATTTGGCTTTATTTAAATTCAAAGTTTTGCAAACACTAGATTTGGGTGCCTTGGGTCTTCCAGGGACAATCATCCTCTACTCTCTGTTCTAGGGATTAGTAAAGATGTAAACTGGATTATTTGGATATCAAGGAATGCCAAGGTCTTCAATCAACAATGGTGGCTGATTGAACTGATGCAGCAATTAGTCTAGGAGGCCCTATATGACGCAGGTCACTTGGCCAGGTGAAGGCAAAAATTGCAACCTAACACCGTCCCTAGGATACTAATATAGCCATATGGACAAAATTTGATTGTTCTTCATTTAGATCTTTTATTTTAGCAGTTAGGTAGGAAGGCAAGGTTCCATGATTATTTGGACCAAGAAAGGTCCTTTGCTTAGTAGTTTTGTTTGGTTCTCATTGTCTTGTGTTTAATATTGTTTCGTATGCTTTCATCTCCATGGGCTTGGACGTTTGTCACTTGGCTCTTTTTAATGCAATGGTTTGTTCCATTTGTTTAAAAAAAGATGTAATATTTTATTAAAAAAAGATGTAACTTTTTATTAAAAAAATATGTATTTGATTAGTGAAAATGATTTGCTTGATGGATTTCCGCATGAGTGAATTTGCATGGCTAGTCATTGATGACAAGCCTTTTGGTGATTTAATTTGAGAAAGCTTTAGTTCATTGATGAGCAATTGGACTTGTTTCCAATCCACTAATTTATAGTGTACCTCTTGAAAGAATATAGTGAGCTTACAATGGAGCACCTAGGACAAAGCTTTGAGCTCCACTGCCCTTTAGAATCTCTACATACTCATGAGAGCCTTAGTTTACAAGAATATTACATGCTATGACTTTGAACATTTGGATTCATATGCCATTCTTTGGTCTATCTTCTAATGGATCATCCAATTGCAAATTCAAAATTTAATCAAGTGCATGGCATGGCAATCTTAACCCCTGAAGGACCAATGTCAAGTGTAGAGACCCAAAATTGCTTCATAATACTTTTCTTTAAAGCAAAGTCAAAATTTTCATCAATTTTTATATTTAAAATTTTAAATTGTAGGATCCTTTGGTTAGTTTGCTCAAGTGCATTGTACCCAATTTTTAAAATGAATGTCTCCACCAATTGCAAGTTCAGTGTGCCTAATCTTCAAAATGTAGACTTTTCTAGCTCTTCCAAAAGGAGTCTAAGTTTTGTCTTTCAACATTCTTAGGCAAAAACATGAAAGTACTATAACTTGTTTATTTTATTCAATGTGTTGGACAATGGATTCGAAACATATGTAAAAACTTTGAACCCCCAAAACTTTTATATTTATTGTTACAAAAACTATAAAGTGAAAGGTGTTACTATATTAATCCTTAAAACTAATATGCTAATAAATTTTGGAAGAATTTGAAAATTATTCACTTAAATGGTGAAAATATTATGGTATACAATTAGTATTAAGAGTTTTGACTTTTTAAAAAAAAAAATTCAAGATTGAGAGAAAAAGATGACTTTACAAGTTTTTTCATCCTTCATTCTCTACAAATTAAAGCTCCTAACGATTCTTACTTCATTGTTTGGAATTGAATAGTTCAACTTTTTTTGAGTAGGTATCAATCTATGTAATTTCTTTAAAATAATTTTTATTTTCTTAGAAAATATTTTTTGTTGCCTAGTTTGACATTCAAATTGAAAAAAATCTTTAACCTTTTGCAATATTTGTCAGAATGACATGAAACAAAGCTTTGCACCAAGATTATGATCCATAGAATTCATTCTTAAAAATTCATGCAAACATCCAAATTATGAAGTCAGTAGAGCTTGCTTGAGTTCTCAAAAAGCACAAATTGGATTCATTGGTCTTTTGGAGTTTGGGGGATTTGAATCAAGGAAGAACTCTGGTACATGTTTATTGAAGACATACTAGAGCACAAAATACACTAACAACTTGTTGTCTATAGAGAGAATAAGAGTTATTCTAGAATTTAGAAGCTCTTGGCCATAAGTTAGATTTATATTGAATATAGCATTTGTATCATCTAACTTTTTATTCTAAACCCTTGAATATACAACATCAAAAATCAATACAACTATGATAGTATTGTATATTACACTTACTAACAATAGTTAGTGACTTCAAACATCTCTACAACCATATGGCTTCTTGTTCATAAGAATGATGTTGCATAGTAACTACACTAATCTCCAATAAAATGGTTTAAATAAAAGTTTTTCTCATTAACAATAAAATTGGCAATAAAACAATTTTTAAAAATTTGATTTATTTTTGAAAAGATCATTTGTATAGAATTATTTCTTGGATAGGTCACTTCCCCTCATGTTTTGTAACCACGTGCATTAACCACATATTTGTTTAGGGGCTATTTATCTAGTTATTTTGATTTTAAGGGACCCTTTTAGTAGAAAAAAAGCTAATTGGTCTTAATTTTAAGCACCCTATAGGTAATTTTAAATGAAAATCTAGTACAATGTTCTTCATAGATTATGGGGATATAAAACTAGTACAATGTTCTTCATAGATTATGGGGATATAAAACTAGTACAATGTTCTTTATAGATTATGGGGATATAAAACTAGTACAATGTTCTTCATAGATTATGGGGATATAAAATGTGAACCATGCATTTTACAATACTACATGATCAATGAAATTGGTAACCCATCACTTGTTTCAATGGATCAAACCATCATCACTTCTAGGTGCCTTAGCTTATTATTTGAGATGTGTCATTGCTTGCAATGCATCACTGAGAAGGTTAGATTGACTAATTTCACATCAAAGTTGCTACACCTAGTTATATTTTTGCTTTGATCTCTATTTCGTTGAGAATGTGACGAGGTCCTTGAGAAATGCACAAATGATCCAATTTTAGGCCATGCAATATACAATATATGTGGCAAAATGCTTCGTTGAATATACACTGCGACATTTGATATTTCATAACACCTCAAAGTACAGTTTACTTCCTATGCTATAACTTTGTGTATAAACTTCCATGTTTTATATTAGGAATCATGCTCTCTAAAAAAATTGTTTGGTATCTAAAGGATTAATGCTCTTCAACCATTGTAAACATGTTGCCCTCCATTGAATGTGCTTGGTTGTGGTCCATTTTGTAAACATTTTACAATTCTGTCAGACATTTCTGACTTTGCTTATCCAAAATTTTGGAATAGTTTGTAATTTGCTATTTGGAATTGAACTCGACCTCATAAGAGAGGAGGAGGGCCGCGCCTGCCAAGGAAGTAGTGCATGACCAAAGCAACGCACGCAAGCCGGACAGCAAGCTGCCAAATGGACCCACACCCGCTGAAAAATTAGATTAATATTGTGAGGCTCGACAAGCCTCATATCAGATCTTAAACTGATAAGAACAGATACTACACTTGATCTTAGCCAAGAGGCCGAGAAAGGTATGCTCTAAACTTCTCTACCAGACCTTGTTGTACCCATAATCTGTCTCCGCCATCGCCACAACATATGGGATAAGCAAAACACGGCACACCTCCTTTTACTTTTCTTCATAGAATTTCCCCAACGACTCATCCGTCATGAAATTGCCTAGCACAGTGTGAGAGAGTCACAGTGCAATAACAAAAAGGCGAGAGAGCAATGACTTCGATTTCAAAAATTCAACCAACATCAAAAGATAACGCTGGAGTATCAAGTCAGATGCATACCAGAGACTTTAGTGGCCAACGTTTGGAGCCCAGGAATGGAGCTGAATCTTCCTCTCGGACACCCATCTCGCCTGGCATTCAATCTCTTCCATTTCTTTGCCAAACGCCAAAGCTTAGCACGTTCCACGGCTCCAAAATTTTTGTCACCTGGTGTCCCTATGTACGCTTGAGGCACAGCTTTGCATCATGGAAACGTCTCCCCAACTGCCAGTTTTTCAAAGAATCAGGATGCCGATCGATTTCATGAGCCTTCGATATGCATCTTTGCCGGTCAGAATGTGCATCTTGCACCGGCAAAAGGGGTTGATGTATACATGATGCACCATCGGCAACGCCGCACCAACATGCAGAGTTGAAGAGCAGAATAGCTGGTCATTCTGAACTTAACCCAAGCCACAAGCTGGAGACCAATATTTAACTCTGCGTTGGTCCATGACATCATGACTCATCAACCCTTTCTTTCCTTCTTTTTTTTGTGCCACAGGGCCAGATTGCATCATTTCAAAATAAAATTCTACTTTTTGACTAAAAAAAGTAATCTTTTTTTGCCAAAAATTTCCCCATTTCTATTTGAAATGTGGTTGAAGTCATCAGATTTGGATTAAAAAGTGTACAAATATTATTGAAAAGTGTTTTTCTTGTCCAAAAGACAAATGCATGTAGAAATACAACAATTCACCAAATTTTAAGTGATTGCCATCTTGGCACTTTCTCAAAAAGTAAAAAAAGGGGTTGATCATGATTATCAACAACAAATTGTGATCCTCCTTAGTGTCTATATGAACTTGTAGAGTATTGCATGATGTTGGGAAACACGACATAAAGAGATTATGCCATAAACCAATATAGGACTCTAGCAGTCACGATTGAAAAGAATGAAGTAATTGGCTTGCTCACATTTATATCATTCATTACAAATAAATGAATCAGGATGAGGTGATCACTAACAAACGTTCTTGAACCTTGTACTTCTCGGCAATGTGTGTTGTAGTAGAATTTCATTATTCTATGGGTCCTACACTGAATAAACACTTCTACGGTTTAAAAATTATTAAAAATTTCATTTTGGGGGCCTTGCTACTTCAACATCCTATGAGAACTTTGTAAAATATTGTTTGAATTACCCCACAAAATATTGTTTTAGTAGAACTTGAAAATCAGGTTGTGACCATTTTCTACCAAATTTTTTTTTGGAAAGCATAAAAACGCCATGATGTTTTTAAAGAGGAAGTGCTTTCAAGTGCTCCAAAGAAAATTCATACCACTTAGTTATAGAATTTTGTTCATACCACTTATTGAATTGAACATCTAATCATCTACCTCACTTTGCTTCAAAAGCTATACAATATTTGCATATAGAATTGACAAGACAAACTCATTATATACATACAATGTGATAGGCGAGAAAAAAAACCATGTGGGACATGTGCAATAGAAATAGACATCCAAATCCTAGCTTACCCCCCTAAACCCCAACCCTGCCACCTAAAATCCTAAAACTGCCATCATGTTCATTTTGTGCAAGACCTGCAAAACAATGAAATAATACTATGATCCACCAATTTCATGAGGTGTGCTCTTGTAGGTCCATCAAGGCCGTGGTCTTCTACTTGCGGCCAACCACTCATGCTCTCTGTTATGTGCCATGTCATTTGGACCCACTTGCAAATGGGGGATTTTGTGTCCCATTCTCAAAAGTACTATTAAAACTAAATTTGTCGTATGACCTTTAATTGATGTGAACTCAAGGGCATATATTTAAATTCAACTCAAATGGATCTCAAGGTTATATTCAACATCCTTATTGCATTCTTTTTAATACAATGTTATATGTAGGGCAATAAATAATAACAACAAAATGAAAATAATTGTACAATCACAAAGTTGCCTAGAAGGATCATTTTAAAGATAAATTATAGTTGCATCATCTTTCAATGGGGAGGACACCAAAAATAATTGTAGTCATGCATTTTGAAGAAATAGAAAGGGATTTCGCGTTTACAATTTCTATGTAAAGAATGCAACTTATATAATGAAATCACATTACAATACTTGTGGCAAATCATCAACTGCCTATTTTTGTTTCAAGAACTACTAATTGAAGTAAACATTTTGAGAACATGGCTAAACTTTTTTTTAAATTCCATTGTCTACATTTGAAAGAAATAAAATTGTTGTATCTAATTTACCAAATTTTCATGCACTTTTCTTATAGAAACAACCCAATCTCTTCTATCTATGCCTCAATCTATGCAAAATGCAAAACTTACTTGGCAAGCCTTTGTAATTGAAAATGTTTAATATTTTCTACATGCATTACATTCTTTAGAACGGCTCAAATCAACCATCCATTCCTAAAATACTAATCACCTTTATAGATGACATGAGGAGACAATAAAGTGCGTGAAACAAAGTCCTAGTGAATACATGCGATACAAGGAGACAAATTGTAATTGAAAAGAACTTTTTACAACTTTGCAAACTGTATGTGTGGACACTCTAATTAATATTTTGTGGCCATAATCCATGATAATTTCATTGAATACCTATTCTTAGTATAAATCTAACTCAATTCTTTTGTTGGTGTTTATTTGTGTGCTAATGATTTTGGGAATTGATAGTAATGGATTCACAATTGCACACAAAATTGCTATTCCTTTTTCCTTTTTAATCATAACATTGATAGTAGGATTGCTTCCATAGACTAGTATATAAACCATGCCTTTTCTATATCTAAGATACAATTTACAAACACACAAACAAGAAACACACCGTCAAGAAACACATGATAGTACCAAACACGCTTTTGTTTGCATCTAGTCAATTGAATTGAAAATAAATATACGCCAGTTACATCAATTAGAGGTCCTACAACAAATTTAGTTTACAAAGCACTTTTAGCACGGTCCACATACAATGAATGGGACCTTGAGGCAAAATGGTGACCAAAAAGAATTGAGACTCATTTGTTTATTTAAATGAATATTCCAACTTTTAGCCTTGGCTAGTTGAAAATCCAACTTTCTAATGCATATATATATACCAAATGTGGGCTTTTATAACTCTACCCACCAAATTCTTAAATGAATTGATATGCAAAGAGGGCTATATACCTCTCAACACTTGCTATGGGGGTGTGCAATCTTTTGAATTACTTATTAATTGTTTGCAAGAGCACATAAAATATTTCAAGTTCTTAAAGGTAATTCTCAAGTGAAAGCCAATCTAATTAGGTTTTTCATCTTTAAAATAGAAAGAAATCGGAAACTAAGGATCAGTCTTGTTGGCATGTGGAATGAGGGATTGTAAACCAAGACTATGATCTTCAATTTTGACCTTAATTTACAATCAATTGTTGGACCCAAATGCATTTATTACCAAGACCAATACTTAGCTTGCATTTCTTTCCCAACTACTAGCCCATGTTCACATTGCCTTTCTTTACAACAAATCTTTATTTATTTCTAACAATCTATATCATTGTTTCGATGACTCTTTGAATTTTCAAAAAACATTCATATAAGAAATGGTTTTTAAAGCTAAATTTCCAAATACTCTATTAGTGCTTTTCAAAAATTGGATAAGTGAAGTCATGAAATATCTAACATGAATTGAAAAATGTTTACAGAACGTACCACAAAAAAGCACATTCAATGGAAGGCAACACGTTTACAATGGTTGAAGAACATTAATTAATCCTTTACATACCAAACAATTTTTTTGGAAAACACAATTTTCAATTCTTATTCATAAAACATAGAAGTTTATGCATAGAGTTTTAGCGTAGGAAGTGGAAGTGTACTTTGAGGTGTTATGGAACATCAAATGTGGCAATGTATATCCAACGAAGCATTTTGCCACATGATATAGTGTATTGCATGGCCTAGGATTGGTTCATTTGTGCATTTCTCTGAAGGACCTCATCACATTCTCAACCAAATAGAGGTGGAAGGAAAAATCTAACGAGGTGCACCAACTTGGACGATGAAATTAGACAATCACCAACCTTTCCAACGATACATCATAAGCAATGACGCATCTCAAGTAATAAGTTAAGACATCTGGAGGTGATGATGACTTGGTTTGTTGAAACAAGTGATGGGTTACCAATTTCATTGATCATGTAGTACTGTAAAATGCATCATAATGAAGAAGGGTCACCAAACAATCTATGAAGACCATTGTATGTATGTCTTCACTACAACCTACATAAATAAAAACCAGGACCAAGAAAGGCTTAAAAAAACTACTTAAAAGCAAACCAGGAGTTTCCGATGCAGACACTTATTTTGGGAGGGGGGGGAGTATCATTAAATAGTGTGTGACAACTCAAAACTTGGTGTTGTTAGTAATTCGAGAAGGCTGTTGCCTTGACATTCGTGGATTGAACTGCCCTGCTTGGCTTTAATTTGGTCTGCCGAACGAGCGACCCGACCTCAAGGAGACAGCCGTCCATGGAACTCAAGCATAACAACGTAACAGAAGGGAGTGTCGTTCCGATGCCGGTGAGGAGGGTTTCGATCTACGCAGAGAAAGTCACCTTCAATTCAACCGAGAGCCACATTCAATCAGATTGAAACAATGGCCAGTGATCGAACTCCCTGAAGCTAGCACATGGGATCGATTCATCGAAAATTAAGCTGGAATGCTGAAAGATGGATGTGACGGAGGCTTTTGTTGAGTTCGTCGCATGCTCCACTCTACCCAGTTCTCACTACCGTCACACAGTGCGAATTCGTGATGGTTGAGTCGCAGGGGAAATTCTGTGAGTTGTCGAAAAGTAAAAGGAGGAGTGCGGGTGTTGCATTAGTCCCATACTTTGTGGCGATACTGGAGTCAGATTTCGGGTATAAGAAGAGGTGGTTGCGATAGAGTGAGCATACCTTTCTCGGCCTTTTGGCTAAGATCAAGTGTAGTATCTGTTCTTATCAGTTTAATATCTGATACGAGGCTCATCGAGCCTCATGATATTAATCTAATTTTTGTTGGGTGCGGGTCCCCTTGATAGCTTGCTGTCTGGCCCCGCGCGCGTCGCCTTGGTTTTGCACTACTTCCTTGGCAGGCGCAGCCCTCCTCCCCTCTTCGGAGGGATCCAAATATAATTCCAAACTGCAAATTAGATTACAGGTCGTGTGGTTAGGCTTTGCAGTTGAGTGTTCAGGTTTAGGGTGTACTAGAGATACGTTTCATCGTGATTGAATTCAGCCAGGAGGTTGAATTCCTGTGTGTGCAGTTCTCGAACACTGATTTAGGGCTCAAATATATTAGTACGTTTTTCGTTTACGTTTTTTTCAGTTTTATTTTTTTTTCGTAATCGATCGGACTGTTGCTTTTCTAGTCTGGTGAGTGACCAATCGCCTTGATGCACAGCAAGTGTTGCCGTGGTCATAAGGGCCTTATAACGAGTGTTTTGAAACTTGTAAGGTGGTCGTGTCTTCCCTTATGCAGAATCATTGAGGCTGACCCGGAACTCAAGTAGCGAGATCTTTATCTTCGTAATCGGAAATCCATCCATTAGGATAGACTCTTGTTTCAATGTTTTGTTTTGTTTGTTTGATCCTGGACCGGGCGTCTCCCTCCTTGCAAAGAGCTTTCGAGAGGTAGCAAGAACCCCGATGAACGCCTCATGGTTTGTTAGATCTCAGCCTGTGTAACAACATAAGATTTTGTTCTGGTAAATCCTTTTCAGGGCACTATTCAAACTATTTCCAGCAATTGAGTTCCTAGAACATATCCGAAAAAATCATCGTGATGAAGTATAATGATCATCAAAAAGGCTTATCATTTTCTATTTTTTTCATCCTATTTGTTTCCTTAATCAAGGAAGTGTAGAGATCAAAAAATACATCCAATATCGAGGAGAAACAAGGCTCAAACATGAATCCACAAATGTATAAGGCAAAAAATATTTCTCACTCGTATAATATCAGGAATTGCATATTGAAATCCGACAACTCAATATTTGGAGACTTTTGCGAAAAAAGTCTCAAAATATTCCAAGAGGTCGTGCGCCTCACCTGTGCCCATCCCAAGCACCAGAACAAACTCTCGCACCTGGATACGGAATAGCTAGGCTATTTGCTATTTGTCGTGTTGAGATCTCCCGAAGTGTACGTCCTCCGGTTGTAAAAAATTCTCATATTTAAGCCCTAAGCAGTGTTCGAGAACTGCACACACAGGAATTCAACCTCCTGGCTGAATTCAATCACCACAAAACGTATCTACACAAATTCATATATAAAGCAGTCTCATTCCAGATTACAATAGACGCTTCACGCCAGCAAATCATTCCATCACTATTCTTCAAATACTCTTCGAGACATCGACAGAAGACACCAAACCGGCAAGCTGTTTCATCGCAATTGATGCCTGGACCTCAACAAGAAACTCCTAACCGCTCAAGTACCATCACCAAAACCTGAATACTAAACATATAAAACAAGAAAAGCGCAAAGCGGGCTACAGAATTCGTGTTTCAGTCACCACACGACCTGTAATCTAATTTGCAGTTTGGAATTATATTTGGATCCCTCCGAAGAGGGGAGGAGGGCTGCGCCTGCCAAGGAAGTAGTGCAAAACCAAGGCGACGCGCGCGGGGCCAGACAGCAAGCTATCAAGGGGACCCGCACCCAACAAAAATTAGATTAATATCATGAGGCTCGATGAGCCTCGTATCAGATATTAAACTGATAAGAACAGATACTACACTTGATCTTAGCCAAAAGGCCGAGAAAGGTATGCTCACTCTATCGCAACCACCTCTTCTTATACCCGAAATCTGACTCCAGTATCGCCACAAAGTATGGGACTAATGCAACACCCGCACTCCTCCTTTTACTTTTCGACAACTCACAGAATTTCCCCTGCGACTCAACCATCACGAATTCGCACTGTGTGACGGTAGTGAGAACTGGGTAGAGTGGAGCATGCGACGAACTCAACAAAAGCCTCCGTCACATCCATCTTTCAGCATTCCAGCTTAATTTTCGATGAATCGATCCCATGTGCTAGCTTCAGGGAGTTCGATCACTGGCCATTGTTTCAATCTGATTGAATGTGGCTCTCGGTTGAATTGAAGGTGACTTTCTCTGCGTAGATCGAAACCCTCCTCACCGGCATCGGAACGACACTCCCTTCTGTTACGTTGTTATGCTTGAGTTCCATGGACGGCTGTCTCCTTGAGGTCGGGTCGCTCGTTCGGCAGACCAAATTAAAGCCAAGCAGGGCAGTTCAATCCACGAATGTCAAGGCAACAGCCTTCTCGAATTACTAACAACACCAAGTTTTGAGTTGTCACACACTATTTAATGATACTCCCCCCCTCCCTTCCTGAAATAAGTGTCCGCATCAAACATCTGAAACATGTTCTTCATAGATGCTAACATCTTAGCATGTTATAGTACTTAGAAACTTTAGAAATTTTATTTGATAATGAAGGATTTTAGAATGAATGTTTGGCTTGAAAACATGCAATGTATGAAAAAAAATTAGGATCAAATTCAAAAGCAACATGAAGCAAACCATAGTTGATTAACCATTTAATACTTAGCCTTATAAAGACTTGAATAACTAGAATGTAGTCATTTTCAATTGATTTTTGAAGTTTTTTTTTCATTATTAAAAATAGTTAGATATAGATGAAGCTTCACTTGAAGTAATCCTTTGAAGAATCAAGTTGGCCATCTTTGTGTGCAGTTAAGTTCACATAACAAGCTACTATGATTTTTTTTAAATCCCAAAGCATGGATGATTGGGTGCTTGGAGAAAAAAGCCAATAGATTGGGAGCATTTGACCAATAAGAGTGTAGCACATGAAAGGATAAACCTAACTTGTATATAATATTTTGACCCTTAAAATGCACATCTTTGATCCAATTTTCATTTTGTTAATTATTTTTTTTATTGCATTATGTCTTTTAGACTTCCCTTTTTGATCAATTGTTTTTTATTGTTTGAATTCTCATTGCATCATAATTTAATTGTCATTTCATATTATACTTCCTAGAATATTCAATTTGAAGATATTGATGTATAATAAGTTGTCAACTTTCTACGATGTTTCACAATACTTGAAGTCATAAACTTCTCAATAATGACATGAGAGTCACATCTTGATTTGAAAGATTGCAAGAGAGAGGTGATGACATTGGACATTGATAGATCATTTTACTTTTATTTTTGAAAATTTAAATACAAATATTTTTAACTCCAACACCATTGTCACTCATAAATTTAATTTACAATAATTATATGTGACTGTGTTCTTGATATAAAAAGTTGCAATATTCCTTAATTTCTTTATTCATCAGGTTATTTTCATTTAACTAAAATTGAACTAAAACTCTATTTAAAATGTATTATTTTTCATTCCTCTATTAGAAGGACTACTAATTATACTCATACTAAAATTAATTTTTTTCTTCTCTAATTTTATTCACACTAATGAAAATCTATTTTTTTGTTTCTGAATTTTGGATTTTGAAGTATAATCTTAGTTATAATAATGCTAAAGTTATGGCCAAAAACCATCGCTTTTAAATACTTGTGATAGAAAATAATAAATATCTTCGTATATTGAAATCACCTTCAAGAATCTCTTATTTTTTTATAGGCTATTGAAGGTTAAATTGAACAATGAATCTTTGTATCTAACTACAAGCCTATAGAGAATGACACATATCTTGAAAGTGTGAATCTTTTTATAAGGTTCATATAAGCTCTCACATTTTCAAGATTCATCACATCAATGAAGATGTTGTGAATCACAAAAACTATTTTGTAGCTACAAAATAAAAAAAAATATTATGCAAAATCCTCTAGAATTGGAAGCCTTGAGCAAATTCTTGGAGGGTCCTTTTAACAAGAAGAATGGAAAAATGAGTAAAAAAAAAGTTGTCCCCAACTCAAATGGTGAGTGGAAAGGTGAAAAGTTCATCTGAAACAAGGACTGAAAAGACACCATAACTTACGGTTGTTCTCTCCTCTTTCAGGTAATGATAGAAACAAAAAATGCACCTATTGATCCAAAAATCAGATCATTTTTGTCTCACTACCTTGCTGAAAACCACAGTCTCTTCTCCAACTAATTACCATCGATTCTTGCTGGCTTGATACCGCTTCATGTCCTCGTCCTGGATATTCCGGGACCCATTGTCGATTCTGTTGCGAGAGTCGACATTCAACTGACATGGGCTCAAATCACATTCGGTGCTAAACCTCCCTCACAAAATTGGAGAATCAATCAAAGTCTTGTGGATACCGAAGGAGTTTGATGTGGCAAAATCATCTTCCGTTGACCTATGTCAGAAGCTTCAAATGATTGAAGCTTCTGAGAGGAGAGATCATTGACTTCTGTAAATTAATTAGGTTTGGGAAGTTTAGGATCTGGAAATCAGGGTTCTGTTGTAAAGCCGTTATTCTGAAAGGCTGTGCAGACACCATAGAATGTGCACAAACCTCATTGAATGATAAACTTTGTGTATAAGTTATGCTTTGTGAACGGATCATGTTCACAGACAGACCTGGGGTTGCAAAACTATTGCTTGCGCACTGCCGATTTCTCATTCCCGAGGTGACATTCTGTTGAGACCGCAGTACGAAACTCCAATTTCTTCGAGCGTAATTGTTTTGTTGTCCGGCAGTGAAGATGTGGAACTCTCACGAGAGTGTGTACAACATAATCAAGCCTCCGGAGGCGTTCAAGCCAAGGACTCCCCCTCCCACCGCCAAAGAGCTTGTAAGGCCTCGTTTGCTTTGCATTTTATTCCTTCATAATGTCAGTGTACGAGAGTTTCACCGTAGTGGCATGTTTTGGTTGGTTAAGGAGAGGCAGATTAAGAAGCTCATTGCTTGTCTTGTGCAAATTTTCAATAGGGTGGGTATAAGTAAAAATTTCATTGACCTAGCAATGAGAGATATCTAAGAGAAATCTCTACTACTACCGATAGGTATTAACTTAGTGCATGCAGATCCACCTAACATAATCTAAATGCATGAGACTTTTGCCGTTGTGGCATGTTTTGATTGATGAAGTAATCAAAAAAGTCAAAAGACTCAACTCTCCTACATTGACGTTATGTCAAGTAATTGCAAAGTAGGCCAAGCCTTTAAGAATATTCACAAGTCAATACCAACCTCGCCACCTACGGCTTAGTAGGTCCTATTAACCAATGATTATTCTTGAAAACTTAGTGTACTTTGCAATTACTTGGTCCATTGTGAGCTGTTGTATTTGTTACATGTTGTGTTTGGTTTGAAAGTATCGATATCAAGTAGAGTAACTTGTTAACATGATTTTCTTAGATTCCTAACTAGTGGATGGATGCAGCGGGATCGTAGAGTTGCAAAAATCACCTTGAAATTGAAGTTGCAAATGAAACAGAAGTTGGCAGCTACTTTTGGATGCCCTGTGGGATCCTTCAAGCCTTGCACTAGAAACTATTTGAAGAAACACTCCAAGGAACCCAGCATTGTCTATGGTACACATCTAAGGCAATTCTCCATGTCATTAGAGTCATTAAAATGGCAAAATTCCAAGAATTTCTACTTTGGAACCTCAAATTTCTATGGTCATAGTTATTTGATCTTTGCACACTTTAATGCCATAAATTTTGGTGCTCTAAAACTTGTTATTTTAGCCAATACAACCTTCTACCATAACAATTCTCTTGGCATCTTCTAATGCAATGTAAAAATACCTTTAATTTCAATGGCATTGATTTGGTAGGAATACAGTACAATATGCTTTGTTATAATTTATTAGGAGTCATAATTGAATGTCTCAATATATAGCTTATTTTCATGCTCTATCGAGATTCATTATTAATAGTCATTTTTATTAGACATGGCTACAGATTATTCTTTTGTATTTTTAGTCTTTAGCCACGGAAGATTTTTAAAAATATCTCATCAAGGTAATGGTCACTACGCAATGTTCAAGGTGGTGCAAACATGCTAGTATATTTTCTTATAATACAAGACCTATAAGTCTTGGTTTTAGTCAAATCTAAATATTGTCAATCTTCAAGCCAAAGTTTCTAAATTGAAAAAATGGGCAGAGCAACAGAGATGCACCAAGCATGTGAAGCGAAAGCCTGATGTCCCAAGAGACCGACCGGTAAGCTCATTGTGTGATTCAAATTGTGACTCAAATTTATTTGTGATTTGCTTTATTGAGTTGACCTATATAGTGATGGCTTGCCAATGTAATCACTATGACCATAATAAGACTTCAAGGGTAGACAAAGAGAAGATACATTTTTATGATACAATCAAAAAGTTTTTATATAGATTTTTTTGAGAAATTTCTAAATAACTCTAAAATAATGGA
The DNA here is from genome assembly GCA_950106755.1 of Climacium dendroides. Taxonomy (NCBI): domain Eukaryota; kingdom Viridiplantae; phylum Streptophyta; class Bryopsida; order Hypnales; family Climaciaceae; genus Climacium; species Climacium dendroides. The sequence continues at coordinate 32,379,441 of OX467086.1, forward strand.
TTTCTACGTGAGTACATAATTATATAGGTTTATGGAAGGGTCAAGATACTAGACTTCATCAAGATGAATGCAGAACAAATGATACATTCTAGTAAGCACTCCTTTGATTTATAAAACTATTTCTTCAAATTATTTTCAAGTAGGCAAGGTCAATGATTTGGATGAAATGGTTGTATTATTCGAATCATAATATTTTATATCTTCAACTCCTAATACTAAGTACTTAGACATACTTAATAGTAATGCATACGGAAGTCTCTTTATATCAAAGATAGCCCAATATATCCATGTATCATTGATTGATAAATAGTATTGTTTAATAAGTCTCAAAACATATTCAGTTTATTTAAAACCTTTGTTCAAGTAGTATAGGAATGAAAGGATTGAAAATAGATAACAAACAAGCTACTCTTTATGGACTTCATTTGCGTCTCTCACTTGTATTAACTTGGGTTGAGATTGATAGAGCCAAACAAAGAAAAATGTCCAAAGAAGATGAGGAGGTACCTAATGAAGAAGACCTATGGGAAGCTTCCAACATACTTGACCAACCGAATGAGGCAAGCAACAGAACAAAAGAAAAAAGATAGTCCTGAAGAGCAGACCAAATGTAAACATGATGGCACTCGCAAGTATAGACATCTATCCTTCAAAAAATTGGTGGTTTTATTACAATTACAAATTTTTTTTTTGGTGGTTTGATTGCTAAATATTTGAAGCAATTAGAATCCTTGGATTAAATTATTAAACACTACAATGTGTGGGAAAAAATCTTATAGCAAGTAATATGAATAAAATAGATTTTTTCCCATTATGATCAAGTTCTAATTTTAAAGCAACCATTTCATTCTAATAGAAGAAGGATATAATCCATTGTCAATTCTTTTGGTCACCCTGAGTCTTTGATCAAATAAAGAATTCAATTTGAAAATTCAATTAAACAATTTGACATTAAAGATATTTTTACAGTTAACACTATTTTATATCAATTATAAGATAATGTTAGCAAACTATGTATTCATAGTATTAGCAATAAGATTCACTAATATTTTATTTACTAAAATAAGGATAGGATGACTACTTTGAATGACTTTACAAATAAATATACTATTTGTAATAACCTTATCTCAAGCCTTTTTATTCTTGCAAGTTTACCGTGTTCTTTTGAAGTGGATATTGGATTTAACAAATTTCTATATGGAGTATAGATTGGATGAAAAAGAGAGGATAACAATGATTAACAACTTGAAGTTGAAGTGGGCGGATACGAATAGGCAATATCAACAACAATCTGTTGTACTTGATATGATATCTAAGATTAGACGCAAAGAGAGGTTTGATCCTATCAAAGTCCAAAATGGTTGTATTATTCAAATCATAATATTCTATATCTTGGAGTTTTTTTCCATTGTATCTTCTATAACATCCCTATCACTAAAGGATGGAAGATCTTTCTTTAAGATTAAAGATAAATGTTATTAATTAAAATATTCATCAACACCTCATGAGTTGGATCTATATTTTCATAAGAAGCAAAGAAACCCTACTAGCAATGTTATTATAAAACTTCACTATCTATACAAAAAGAACTTTAAAATGACCATGATTGCAAATAAGAAATATTAGAAATACAATAATTCTACTAACTATGCTACATAGACATAAGAAATAAGAGCTTCGTTTGCATCTATGTACTTTAGAAAATACATTACAACAAAACATAAGGTATACAAATGGTACTAATGAGTTTTATTGAATGCAGTTATGAGGCAAACCTTGCCCAGTTGGAGCGGGATGTCTCCCTTTTGTCACAGAAGGTTATCTTGGTGTCTGATACGGCACCTCCTAAAGTTGAGAGAGAAGTTCCATTGAAACAACATTAAAATGTTTCTTAACCTTGAAATGACAAAAAAACAAAATTAGGGCTCCTAGTTTCTTTTAGTAGTATTGAATAGATCTTATAGAGAATCCTTCTTGTTCAATTGTATTTGTTTTTTTACCAACCCATGTAGTGTGTTATTGAAATTTAGTGATGAAAAATCTCAAATAATTTGGTCCCATAATTTGGATCATTGTTTTTTGCTATATAATCAAATAAATGTAAATGGTCTAACTTCTTAAAGTTATAAACTTATAGTTCTAATCTCCAATGAGGTTTATCTATTGATATTCTCTCTTTGGATGATAGTGTAATTGCAAGCACCTTTAGAATGACCAACCTTCTATATGAACACATGAACAATATTGCATTATTCAATCTTATATCTAGCTAGGCACATATAGCCTTGGTTCAATGCCTTTGGTCTTTGCACACCAATGAGGTGATCTTGAATTCAAACCAAGGGGTTGCCAAAGTATTTACCATTGTAGTCCAACTAACTATAGTGGAGAATCAAATGACCTTATTATCATATGGTTTACAAATGTCTTGAAATAACAAAGGTAATTGTCTTTCTTTATATACACAACCATCTACATGAAAAATTCAATGAAAATACACCCAAAAAATTCAATGAAAATGGCATAATTATTGTATTTGTGCATTTATTCTTTACAATCAAAAAATTTCCAATATTTATGACATGAAGACTCACTTCACCAAACTTATGAAAATAAAATGATCAATAGTTTCTAAAATTTGAAATAGTATATTGGTTTCTTAGTAGACTAGTAACTATTGTAAAAAGGGTTTCCAAAATAATTAATTCTACATTGTGTGAAAAGTTCCAAGATGGCAACCAAATAATTAGAGTTTATTGTCACAATGTGTAATAACTTGTCAATTATTCCATGGTCCCTTGTTTTTTGTAGCCAATAAAGATGGATAATATCACACTTTAGCAAATTTATTACTTGTCCATTGCAACAACTATTCCTTTGATTTTCATAAAGGTATGGCCTTAAATGGAGCATACACTAATACTGCTAACCACCATCATCTGAGGTAGCTATAAACTCCATTGCCTTTTCTTCAATGAATCATTCATCCAAACCATCCACCATCATCTGAGGTAGCTATAAACTCCATTGCCTTTTCTTCAATGAATCATTCATCCAAACCATCCATTGTCTTCGCCTCCTCCCATCTTCCTATGGATAGTTGCACATAACAATTGTCTTTCCTACAAATGAAGAAAATGAGATCATGAGAACCGTTACTTGCTTACCAACTTCAACTGATATGATGTTTCACATTTCTAAAAGTCAAGTGTTAAACCTATTGCATATAAGGATAATCACATAAACTAATAGAAATCACATCTCATGTATTCAATGTTGTTCGCCAAGAGTCCTTGCTAAAAAGGTAGATATAGATTTTGAGCTTTTTTGACAAAATAAATTATAGCATGAAAAGAATCTAGACACCAAATCTTCATTTCTATAAAAAAAAAATTATTTCCCATCCTTACATGAACTCATTCTTAACATTTTTCAATAATCCTAAAGTACTGAGTGACCATGCTAGTTACATTGTTGAAGAAGAGGCAAAATTTGTTTTTTTAAAGCTTATTTGAATATACTTCATTCATTTCTAGTAGCTCACAAAATAAGCTCTTGAAAATTTTAATTTATAATCCACCCACTAGATGCAAGCTCTCTTAGGATTATAGAACTAATCAATACATCCACCTTGGGTGTCCTATAAATTCAGGTGATTAGAGAGAAAGTACAAGGTAACTCCTCATAATTTCAACCACTTTTTAAAACCGCACAGTCTAGATTCTTGCCTTAAATGTACTTCCACTATTCATGAGGTCTATAGTTCGTTAACCTAGTTCCTATTTTCAACACTTTGAAAATTCGTAATTTATTCATTTAGTATCCCAAAAATGCATTCTAAGAAAATCTAAAATCCCCTTTTCACTGCTAAGAAGACCCCACAAAAAGTTTTTCAATATAATAATGGGAACCATATTGAATTGCTTATTTATGGGATTTTAGGTCTAGGTGCCTTAATAGCTTTGAGCCATTCCCAACAAATATGTCATTCATGTTAGTCTTTCACACCGAAGTTAACTTTCTTCTTCACTACCGTAATACATAGCTCCTCTTCAGGATAAAAAGAATTCAGGGTAAAATGAACAGGTTGTAGAGTTTCCCGCCCGTCCAGATTTTCTGGTAAGTGGTACAGGTCTGCTTTGAGTGCCCAACTTCATTGGACAAGCAAATAGCCATTGCCATAATTGAATTATTATTGGACTACTCCCTCCTTTAATTAATTTGCTTCAATTTTATTTCTATTTTTTTTCTAGGCCGAGCACATTGCATTCCAAGGGTCACATTACTTTTGTGGGCAGCATCAGGTACAGATGAGTTGAAATACTGAAATAAACTAGATTTTCTATTTTGAACTTCAAAGACCAATGAATTATAAATCCTGCATGATTGAATGGAAAGGTTTCAACTTTTCTGCAACTGCAATAAGTTAGCAACTGAATGGAAGGGAATAGTTGAATGACCATCACTTTGAGTTCTCTTCAGTACAGTAATGGCCTGGTGGGTCAGCTGGACTAACCACCTAAGGTATGCAGGAGGTCCATAAATCGCCCATTTAACCCCTAAATGCCCGAGGCACCAAAATATGGTGTTTGCAAAATTTTGAAGTTAAATAAAACCTAACCAATTTGTTATTTTTAGTAATTTATATTTTTAGAAAGTTTTTTACTAAGTCTAGTTTTAGCACCAAAAGTTTGATCTTGAAAATAAATGACAATGATTTTTCTATAAGAGATCTTGTGCAAGGGTACCCTGTGCAATCTTGACTCTCTGCAGTGTTAAAAGCTCTTGGAAATGAGCCTCAAATACACTAGATCTTGGAGAAAAAATCACATTCTAAATTCATTTTAAAAAGTTGTAGAGTGAATTTTGAGAAGCTGTAAATTGATTGGGGTTATACAAGTTAGGCTTGTTAACCTCATATTTTTTTGATCACCATAGTTTTAGATTTGATTTGCGAAAAAGACTTCAATTCTTTTTTGCAATTTTAACACCCTCATAGTCAAACATTATAATCTTTCACTCCATAAGTGATATTGTTGTGCTTTCTTTTCCCATGCAATCTCTAACATGTCTAGTTTGAATTTGTATGGTTACAATTTAAAAAAATTTGATACATCTTGTTAAATTGTTGGCATTTTGTTCAATTTGGAGCAAATTTCAGGAAGCTGGAAACAGGCCTTGGGCATTTAGGGGTTAAGAGCTCAAACTGAATTTTGGGGAGGTGAAGCTTCTTGAAATATTTTTCAGTAAATTTTTATAGAAAGACAAGTGGAATTGGCACCTAATCTAAGTCGTATCATATTTTTGGGAGCTTTTTGGAATTATTGGTAGTTATGAAATTTTGAAGTTGAAATGGTGTTAGGCTCTAAAATTGCCCACTCCTTCAAATGTACATTGTTTGTACATTATTGAAGGCTATGAAAAAATATGTATAAATAGTGTACATTTGAAGGGGTGGATGATTTTAAAGCCTATGCACTTTTAGAACCTCCTATCTTATTGTACAATCAAATCACAAATAAATCACCTTGAAATTCCATTTCATTACCATAGATACAGTCCTGGAAATGAAGATAGGTCCACCCACAAAAAATTTGGTATATTTTTATGTGAAATTTTACACACATGTAAATGCTTTTTGGAGCACTTCAAGTTTGCTAAGTGGAAAAAGTGGCACCAACCTTCACTCATGAGCACAAGTAGCATTGCATCAAGTGAGCTCATGACCATGTTGACTTTGGTGATAGATGGAACAACGACGTGGTTTTCAGCAATAAGAAGAAATTCAACTTAAAAGTAGAACTACCCATTACCACCATTTACCCATTACTGCCATCTACAGGTTCCTCTCATTTTCATCACTGGCCCATATTATTACCACAATCTTACTAATCCATAATCATGATGGCAATGTATTGGGGAGCAGACACATCAGCCCACAATGGTATGATCGTGCTTCAACAAGGGTCACTGTACTCACAATTTTACATTTCAACTTTGAAAAATCATAAAAAAAATTCAATTCTTGGCAAAATGTCTTCATTTTTTTTTGCAATTAACTTCTCTCAAACAATTCAGTCTCTGAAAATACGAGAGCTCAAAAATAGCTTCTCCAAAGTAACTAGATAGCAAATCTGTATGGCCATGGGTAGTTCTACCTTAAGATGGTCACGATGGCTTCAAATACTAAGCTTATTGTCATGACCTGTGGAAGGAAATGAAAGTCTTTTCTTGTCACCACCAGGGTGGCCAGGGGGGGTATGGTTTAGGCTGCGATCAGTAGCAAGGGGCAATTAACAATTGCATTTCTGCAAGGCAAACAGAATGTGCACTTGTATAACTTACAAGGACACTCAAGGATCACATCCTGCCTTCTTCCCTCCCACACACATGACAACAACAACAACATTATTTTCCAGCATGAGAATGGGCCAATCCATACGGCACAAGTCACCCAAGCTTGGTTGCATGAGCATCAAATCATGCATGCTTTTGCAGTGGCCTGCACTTTTTCTAGACTTGAATCCTGTTGAGAATGTTTGTGGGATGCTGTCGCATGTGCCAGCGGAGAGCAATATGAATGCACAATGGGGTTGAAAGAAGCCATTGAAACCACATAAGGTAAAGCAATTCCATTGCGGTCACTTAGGAAATGATTTTATTATGATTTTTTTCAATATGTGAGATGTGGGTTACAATGCATGTCTTACATGATAGTAATGGAGTGAATAGTGACCTCATTAGGAACTTCTAACTTTTCAGTGTGAAATTCATTGTAAAAATTGAATTTTTAGGCTTTTCATGATAAAAAAAATATTGTGACAACATTAAGTAGTAAGATGAGCATTAAAGATTCAAATTTTGTTGATTATGAGGTAGTTTACAGACTCTTTTGGATTAAACACGTAAAAAAATCCTAGCAAACTCATGCTTTGTCAAAAAAATATATAATTTCAATTGCACTTGCTGTTTCTCACACTTGTAGTAATGTGGAAAAAAAATTGAAAAATTTCAGCAACAAGATGATGTCAAACTCCTCATTCTTATCACAATGGGTTGTTTTACTTTACTAGGCACTTGACCCAAATCACATCAACATAACATTCTTAACCAAGCCTGAGGGGTTCCCTTTTGCTTCCCCAGAAAAGGGGAACCTCCCTAGCGCTTAAAGTTTTTGACACTTAGAGACGTGGGCAAAAGGAATGGGGTCAGGGATGGGCCAACACAATGAAGCCAATCAAACTAGCAAGGCAAGTCTGACAAATTGAAAAAAACAACCAATAAAAGCAGTCATATTATAACTAAACTCCCTCAGGTATTACACTAAATAGTGAAATTAGGTGCTCCACACTAATTTCTTGACATTCTACACTATATAAATATGTACAATTTCTGTAAAAGGATGCACTAATGTAAGAGTCATGTGTGTTGCATGGGTTGGTGCACTGGTTCATGGCTTGGGTTTAAAGAATTGTTTGTACCTCCAGAAGGAGAAGTGGTGAGTCATGAAATAACTTTCCTGAGTAAGGCAACCTAATTTCACTATTTAGTGTAGGGGAGGATTATACCTCCACCTTGGGAGGTGGAAGTTTGACTGGTTAACAAAGCCTCTTGAAGAGGCTTGTACAAACTATGAAAATGGGCTGCATGCAAGTGCTGATGAATCAAGGAGGGTCAACAGACTACTGAGGCAATATGTGAATTCTTTGGAATGAATGTACAAGCATTTGCATGCATGATGAGGACATGTGACCCTATCCCAATTTCTGACATGTACTACTGACATTTTCATTTTCAGCAACAGATGGTAAAAATGCATTTGTGGTCAGGTATTGTCATTAGCTATAATTATGTCAGTGTGTGAAATTCCATGTAAAAAATAAGGTAAAGCAGCCCATTGTGGTCAGAATTTGGAGTCTGCCCTCATGCCACTGCTGAAATTTTTCAATTTTTTTCCCACGTAAAGACAAGTGTGAGAAATAGTGAGAGCAATTGAAATTCTATTTTTCAAACAATGTATAAATTTGTTATGAATTTTTGAAATGATCTATCCAAAAGAGTCAGTAGGCTGCCTGATAACCAACAAAAACTATATCTAATATGTTCATCTTAATCACCTAAAGCAATCACAATAATTTCTAATGTGGAAGGCCCTGAAAAAGTCACATTCTACCATGATTTATACTAAAAAGTTGGGTGTTCCTAATGAGGTCACTAATCACTCTATGGGTGTTAGGTTAAGCATTGATTATGGCTTGAAAAACTGTTATGGGGTCATTAGTCCACTATGGGTCATTTGACTGTAATGGGATGTTTTACCTTACTCGATGTAAGAAGAGAAATCAAAAATTGTGTGCTTGACCCTACCTTCATTTCTGGGAGTGTAGAAGAAAGAAGAAGGGTAAAGCCAGTCTAAAAGACTGGTGTGAATAAAGCCTTTGCTGGGGATGACTCAACTATTTAAGGTAAAACAATCCATTGTGGTCAAAATTAGGAGTTTGACATCATGTTGTTGCTGAAATTTTCTAATTTTTTACCCACATTAATACAAGTATGAGAAACATTGAGAGCAATTGAAGTTATGTTTTTTTTTGACAAAGTATGAATTTGCTATAAATTTTTGAAGCATTCAATGCATCATGGCCCCAAAGAGTTAATAGACTACCTTAAAACCAACAAAATCTGAATCCATCATACTCATTTTGTTCACCTAAAGAAGTAATTATATTTTCTAATATAGAAGGCCTAAAAAGTCAATTCTTACTATGAATTCATATTGGAAAGTTGAAAGTTCCTAATGAAGTCACTAATCATTCCATTATCGTCATGTAAGACATTCATTGTGGTCAAAATTTCACATACTAAAAAAACATGATGGGGTCATTCCCTAGGTGTCCACTATGGGTCATCTGATGATAATGGGTTGTTCTACCTTAAGACTCACGGATTTAGATGGTGAATTCCATCTTTGATGCCTTAGTTAGGAGGTAGACCCTATATAACAAAGAACTAACATGTTCTTTCTCTAAGAAATTTTTGGGTTCCCATATGATGATAAGGTATTTATTGCACTCCTCTAATTGAATGAACTATGCTGATAAGCATCCCACCAATGCCTAAGTTTGAACTCATAACCCCCATGTTGGCATATTAAGGTCAAAGCTATTGAACCAAGGCCACATGTGCTTAGTAAACATGCTTGTTATCAAGTAGATTTGCTATCTAGGTATTCTAGAGAAGCTATCTGTAACAAACCTCCCATAGGTTTGCCACCAACTCTCAAATAATTAATATAATAAGGCTCACCACCCAACCATAGAGAAGAGATCACTCAAGAAGTTTTTTTACCTTCTCACCCCCGAGCCTTTCTATACTATTTCCTTTCCAAAGGAACTAGAGTCTATCTCAAGTCCTTTTTACTTTCTATTCCAAATTTAGATCTAACTCATAGATCTTTCTATCCTTCTATCCTTTTACTCCTATATCTAGAGTAAAGATATTTTATTACCATCTAAATACGGCATAGTAATCTACTTCTAGTGCACCTCATCTTGAGTTGTCTAACTCTTGTACACATGTTTTCAATTTGGAGCGGTCTGACTCCAGTGCACTAAATATGGAGCTGTCTAACTCCAGTGCACATGTTCTCAATCTGGAGCGGTCTGATTCCAGTGCATCCATCCTCAACTGGGAGTTGTCTGACTCCTCTCATCCTCTGCTTACACACTGCCACATGTGATTAGAAGATTTCATTCATCCATCCATCATCTTAAGTTACCTTACAATCTCCCCCTTCCATTAAAAGTCATTGTCCTCAATGACAAAGTCAGGATAATCCCTCCTGAAATCAACTTCCCTTTCCCAAGAAGCTTCTTCTTCCGGATAATCCTTCCACTTCACATAGAATCTACGGAATGTCTTATTCCTTAGCTGTTGATTCTCCATCTTTAAAATCTTCTCAGGTTGAGCAAGTAGTTCTCCCTCAGGAGCAGCTTTTGGAAGATCAGGCAGAATATGACTAGGATCCGATACATACTTTCTCAACAAACTTATATGAAATACATCATGTATCTGCCAATCTTCAGGTAACCTCAGTTTATAAGCAACTTGTCCTATTCTCTTCACAATCTCAAAAGGCCCACAAAACCGAGGTGATAACTTCCTTGACTTACCAAGCTTAAGTCCAGATCTCTTTGGAGCTACCTTTAAAAATACTTTATCACCCACTTCAAATTCACGAAAAAGTCTTTTTTTATCAGCATAATGTTTAGCTCTATCCTGAGCACTTTTCATAGCCAACTTTGCCAACTCTCTAATTTCATTCATTTCTTTAATCATGTCATTAATGCTTTCAAATCTAGTAGTAGGAGTAGAGAGTGTAATGGGAGTTCTACATTCTTGACCATACAAAACATAGAATGGACTTACCCCAATACTACTATGAATGTGATCATTGTAAGCAAACTCAATCATATGCAACCACTTATCCCACGAGTGTTGTTTCTTATCAACATACATTCTCAACATATCCTCAAGAGTCCTATTAGTTCTTTCAGTCTGTCCATCACTCTCAGGATGATATGCAGTACTCAACTTAATTTTGGTCCCACACAATTTGAAAAGTGTAGTCCAAAATTCACTCACAAACTTACGATCTCTATCACTTATAATCTCACGCGGAATTCCATGGTGTTTGAAGATCTCTCTCATAAATAACTCAGCTACTCCATAAGCAATTACAGTAGTAATTGTAGGAATAAAATGAGCTATCTTGATTAGTCTATCTACAACCACCATGATACTATCAAAGTTACTTCGAGTCTTAGGCAATCCAACAATAAAATCCATACTGACTGATTCAAATTTTAAATTAGGGACAATAAGAGGTTGCAACAATCCAGGACTCTTCATTTGTTCAGACTTAGAGACTTGACATTTCAAGCATCTTTCAACATAGTCTTTGACATCTTTTTTCATTCCTAGCCAATAATAATGACGCTTGACTGCCATATAGGTCTTTTGGAAACCTGGATGGCCTGCTATTGGGATATCATGAAGATTATTTATAATGTTGAGTCTATATTCTCCAATTTTGGGAATACAAACTCTACCATTATAATATAGAACTTCATCTTTCAATTCAAAAGACTTAAACTTATTGATTTCGTTCACAGTTCTAGCTTTCTTAGATAGACTCTCTCAAATGGAATTCTAAAGGAATCATCATTAGGATAATGCATTTTGATCTCATCCATCAAAGAATTTCTGATGCATGAAATAGCATTTGCTAGCGGTCTTCTAGAAAGAGCATCAGCAACCACATTTTCCTTACCTTTAACATATTCTATGTCAAAATCAAACTCTTGTAACAATTCCATCCACCTACACTGTCTTCTACTCAAATTCGATTGAGTTGATAAATATTTCAAAGACTGATGATCTGTTTCTATCTTAAACCTTACTCCTAGTAAATAATGTCTCCAAACCTTCAAAGAATGAATGACTGCAAGTAGTTCCTTCTCATGTACTGGATAATTTAACTCAGCAGAATTCAATTTACGAGATTCATATGCAACTATCTTTTTATCTTGCATCAAAACTGCACCAATAGCTAAATCACTAGCGTCGGTACACAAGATTATGTTTCCTTTCAAGGGATCCATAATGGTCAAAACGGAAGTTTGGGTTAACACTGACTTCAATGTCTGGAAACTCAAGTCACACTCAGCAGTCCAATCTATCACATTACCCTTGCCTTTCAACAAATTGGTCATAGGAGCAACTTTTTTTGAAAATCCTTTGACAAATCTTCTATAATAGCTTGCAAGACCTAGGAAACTTCTCACCTCACTCTTATCTTTTGGTATTGGCCACTCAGCAACTACTTTGACCTTCTTAGGATCTACTGAGATTCCCTCATCCGAAATGATGTGACCAAGAAATTCAATACGAGATGTAAAGAAAGCACACTTACTTAACTTAGCATATAATTTATTTGCTCTCAGAATTTCAAAAACTTGTTTAAGATGTTTCTTATGTTCTTCTACATTCTTAGAATATATAAGAATATCATCCATGAATACTAGCACAAATTTACCTCTTATGGAAAAAAGTTTACCGTTGTGAAGCTTTCCATGGACTGCTCCCTCCTTGCATGCAATCCATGCATCCACTTGCTTTAGCCACGCCATCCCCAGTATCACCTCATATCATACTCCATTCCAAACTTCAAAGTCTACCTCAGTATCCACACCTTGAATGTTCACACGAACCTTCAACATACGGTGAGTGATAGAACTTGTTTGGTTGTTTGGTAACCAAACTGAGCAAGGTTTGATAGGAATTAAAGGAAGTCCTAGCTTGTGAGCAAATGCAGTTGATATCATATTATGAGTGCTACCAGAATCAATAAGAATCATGGAAGAGAAAGAAGAGTTCAGAAAGCCTTTGATCTGGAGCACCGTTGGATCTTTCTCCACTTCCATGTTCATAATAGCAGTTGAGATAGTTGGGACTGCATCCTTGCTTGGCTCTCCATCAGATACATCATCATCATCTTGCTCCACCTCTAGTGTTGCTATCTTCTTCTTGGAGGATGGACACTCGAAGCTTCGATGTCCAGGCTTATGACACCTAAAGCATAAACCTTTCTTCACATGCTCCTCTTGCTCTTCTTTGCTCAACATGGCACTCCTCTGTCTTGGGTTGAACTTGGAACCTTGAGAAGGATTAGAACCATGAGATAACTTCAAAGACTTAAAGTTTTGATTAGCAGACCGATTGAACTCTGAGGACCTTTTTCCTAATTGACTCTTATTCCTCTCCAACTTGATATTAACCTCTCTCTCAAAGTTCATAGCCAAACCATAAGCATCATCTAGAGTCTTTGGATGATAAGCACTGACTTTAAATCTGATTGAATCCTTTAAATTACGAACAAAGAACTCAACTCTATCACTTTCACCCCAATTAGAAAAATAGACAATATGCAAATCAAACTTTGACTTGTATTGGGTGACAGACAAACTTCCTTGTTTCAAGTCATAGAGTCCTTGGCGCATGTCTTCTCCATAATTGCTAGGAAGGAAATCTTGAAGAAACAATTGCTTGAAGGTGCTCCAAGTCGACAGAGGTTGAAGACCACGATTCTCCCGATCACTCTTCAAATTGTCATACCACGCACGAGCTTTGTCTTGAAGACAGATCACTGTGGCCTTGATCTTGTCATCATCTTGGTAACTTGAAGTGAAGAAGTCCTCCAATATGGAAATAAAAGATTTGACTTCTTCGAGCTTGCAATTCCTTCCTCCAAAACAAGGCTTGAAAGGATACCTCTTCAAGTCCTCCAAAATATCAACTCGTCTATGACCAGAACCCCTCAAAATAGATGTTGAATTGGACTCTACCTCTCTTGACTTAGATGGTGAAGATGAAGGAGGGCGTGGGGTGTCTGGAGGAGCCTCCCTGGGAAGAGGTGGAGCTCCCGATTGTATAGAACCTTGGACCCCCCTCAATGCTACCCTCACTGCTCTCACAATCCTCTCCTCCAAACCCTCAATAGGATCCATAACCTCGCTCTGATACCACTTGTAACAAACCTCCCACAGGTTTGCCACCAACTTTCAAATAATTAATATAATAAGGCTCACCACCCAACCATAGAGAAGAGATCACTCAAGAAGTTTTTTTACCTTTTCACCCCCGAGCCTTTCTATACTATTTCCTTTCCAAAGGAACTAGAGTCTATCTCAAGTCCTTTTTACTTTCTATTCCAAATTTAGATCTAACTCATAGATCTTTCTATCCTTCTATCCTTTTACTCCTATATCTAGAGTAAAGATATTTTATTACCATCTAAATACGGCATAGTAATCTACTTCTAGTGCACCTCATCTTGAGTTGTCTAACTCTTGTACACATGTTTTCAATTTGGAGCGGTCTGACTCCAGTGCACTAAATATGGAGCTGTCTAACTCCAGTGCACATGTTCTCAATCTGGAGCGGTCTGATTCCAGTGCATCCATCCTCAACTGGGAGTTGTCTGACTCCTCTCATCCTCTGCTTACACACTGCCACATGTGATTAGAAGATTTCATTCATCCATCCATCATCTTAAGTTACCTTACACTATCTTTCAATTCACGTACTTTACAGAGAGTTAGAAGTTTGAAAAAGCCATTTGCAAGTAGAATCAAGACATTTTGATAAGAAATCAATTTTTTGTGATTTTTCAAAGTTTGTTGGGACTAAAAAAATTGGTCAAGCATGGGTAGCCACTAATGCTAAACCACTTATTGGATTTCCCCTAGTGCATTGTCATGATACAAATAAAAGGGTTGTTTAAGATTGTGGTAACGGTGGGTAAGTGACACAACGAGGAAGGTCCTATAGATGTTGGAATTGGGTGACTGATAGCATTGGGTTATTCTACCTTATCATCATGCATTATGTAGAAAAACTTCTTCCTTAGAAGGACATGGCCCTATCACCAAGATTTCCATCAAAAAATGATCAAGATTCTATAGGGTGCATCTATGTTTTCACAACTCCTTAAATATCATTCATTAGACCCATCATACTTGTAAATGATTTTCTATACCAATGTTACATGACTCAACACTGAAATTACAACATCCATTCCACAATATCAACACTTAATCCTTGCCACTCATTACTTTTCAAACTTCCATTAATGCCTAAATGTCTAGAGTCTTCTTTAGAATTTATGATTTGACAAAAATCATCATAAAGTATTCTTTGGAAGCATATTTTGGAATTGATGAACAAATAAAAGATGAAGAATTTGAGTTTTAGATTCCATCCATAAGGTTAAATTCACCAATGCTATCACCAATATTTTTCCATAAATTTTGAAAGGGAAATTTCAAAATTCCTTTGAAATTCAATTACAAGCAAAAATATTGTCATTTTTTGAGTAAAATTTGTTGGAATGAATTTGAAATGAGGTTATCTTGATATGGAATTTTTGGAATTTTTTTTGTTCTTTACATCTGTGACCTCATTTTTGCAAATCTAGTTTTGAACTAGAGCCAATGCAATTTTGGCTTGATCAACCACTTGACACACTTCTACATTTGTAATTTAAAAAAAAAGATGTACTATAGTAACACCAAATCCAACCATTGGATAGGACAACAACTTCATGAAGTATCTCCACAAATTTTCGATGACTTTCATCCAAGCAATAATGAGAAAGTTCAATTTATTCATTGTTGAGAAATTAGACACCTCGGGTTTGTATTAATTAATTTCCAAATGTGCCAAGAGTATGAATCCTAAACCCATAAATGACACTGAAGACGTTTTTTGGCCAATGAATGACAAAGTACAACTATTCATCCTCCAAATTTTGTGTGAAAAGGGAAGGTCTTCTACAGTGGAGTTGTCTTCCAATGAGTGCTTTTTTGTTTTTTTAAGCCAACAATTCACACCGTACCCAAACAGATGGTTTGCAAGGTGACCGGCTCGCCCTTTTAAGGCACCAACCACACAAGTTGCACGCACAGGAGCCTCATCATAAAACTGCCAGTACTAGAATCCCAGTCGAAGTTACCAGTCTCAGGTAACGTATGTTCTTCAGATCTCAAAAACTGAAACTCTCAAGCTCAAATTCCCAACTCTGGTGAAGCGGTGATGACGCGAATCTAACTTATTACCCGGAGTTTCAGAAAGCAGTGACCTTGTGCCGCCACTGATAAGCCAATTGATAAGCTTAGCTTGAACTTGTTTAGATTAGTATAAGTTATGCCGAATAACTCAGCTCCCTTTTGCGGCATTTGCTGCCCAACACAAGGCGAAAAGGAAGCACTGTACAAATTTATTGACCTTCTGCGGTCCGTTTTTGGCGCAAATCCTTGCAGGCCTGGATCTAGCTATCAAGATTGTGATCCTTTCTGGGAAGTGAAGCATCCTGTCACCAACCTGATTGCAAAGTCCAAACGCCGCAGGAGCGATTAGGGAGATCTGAGAGTGTTGGGCCACACTATCGTAGTAATCTAGCCATTCTGGCGCATCCTTCAATCGGTTAGTACCGGCATTTGTTTGGTGTCGGATTTTGCACAGTTGTAGGTTTGAGTTTTATGTCAGAATGTGGGGCGGCGGAATCCATAGCTAGCGAGTGGTTGTTTGTTGCCGTACGTGTGTGAGCTTCTTCCAGGCGTAGCGACAGAGAAAGGGTGTTTGTAGTTTTGTACGCAATGTGGGCTATGGAGATCTGTTCCTGACCTTGTCAGGGGCGCCACTGTTTTTTTTACTTCCGCTCTACAACTGGTTGTGTTTTTTCTTGCTTCTTGCTGCACTGGTTTTGCCTTTTTGTAGGTGTGGCCAGGCTTTGGTTGGACGGATGTTGCGTTGTTGATTCTCTTGGAAGCATTAGTTTGGTGTATGTGCTTTGTAGCTCTGGCCATCTCTTGACCTTGTATTAGATTCGCCCCCTCGGCTGAAACGACGCCCCCAAGGCATGTATCTTTTTACTTTCTTTCTGAAGTGATCATATTAATGTTTCCTCTAAGCAGACTGCCGACATACTGGCTGTAGCAACCTTACAGATTTTCAACCAGCAGGCTCAGTGTTTGCAGTGCTGCTTTACTATTCAGCGTCATTTGGAGGAGCTTGCTTTGAGTTACCCTTACTTGGGAGCTTCTCTTGGAGGCATAAGCGTGGTTTCTACGTTTTCTGCGTAGACCTAACTTAGCCCTCTGTTTGAGCGCTCTGTTAAATTCTGCTCTAGGGCTGAAACGATGTAAACAGGCGTGTAAGTCGTTTTCTGGGTATTTGGATTCATTTGTGGGTCCAAGCAGCCAATACTCTTACCAACATACCAACTGGTTCAAGCAGATTTTCAATCATCTGTCTCAGCGTTTACAGTGTGGTTTAGTCTTCACCGTCATTTGGAGGAGCTTGCTTGACACCGACTGAGTGTTACAAAGTCTTCTGTGAGGCCCATGTTGATTCTTCGGGATGCAAGACATGTCTGTGTTGTGTGTAATAATGCGAGCTTCATGGCCCGGAGGAGCAAGTTGTTGTGTTGTCGGTGCAGAAATGGACTGATATGAGCATTATCTACTAAGACCTGGAAGTAGTAGCGGTTTCAACGATGCCGTCCAGACTTAGAGTTGTCCATACCCCGTATTAAATTGCAGTGAATGTGAATACACCCTGCATTTTTCGTTGCATTTGGAGGAGGTTGGTAACCAAGGCTTGGGAAGAAGTGCAGAGGAGATGGGGTCGTTGACCTTGCCACCTTATTTCAACCTCCAAGAGGATATTAAAGATCTTCGGTCTTCCTTCAAAGCTATCAAAGGTCTGACTCCTGCATCATGCCTGTCCTTGTCTGGATTCTCTGGGATTTGGTATCAACATTGAGAGCGGGCTTTCCTAAAGTTATCTATTGATGAAGTGGTTCTATGGTATATCTAAGTAGAGTATAAGTTTTGCTTAGCCTTACTGCGTTTTGACCGATCAATGTAGGAGTGTGCTTTCATTGGGAGATCACTCAATGGAGGCCACTGGAGTGAGCATTTTGGATATTACTAGAGTCAAATTCACTTGAGATTAAATCGTTTTCTTACTGAATGTATTGGATGATTTCGTATGCAGTCTTGTAAAATGGGAGATTGTGGATCAACCCTAATTCTATTCAAAGATGAGTGGTTATAGAAAGTTAGCTAAGTCATGCTTTTACACCACTTGCTAGGAAGTTCAAATCTTGTGGATATGGTTGGAAACACAGGGCTTGGATGCAATGAGAAGAAAGTGATTGAGATTTTGGGAAGGAGAACGCAGGCGCAGCGAATTGAGATTGCACAGGCTTATCAAACAGTGTATGGGGAGAGCTTGCACAAACGACTCAAGTCTGCTTTTAGTGGCAAACTGGAGGTTTGTACACCGACTGCTTCTACCTTCTGACCTTAGTATTCATTGCCAGTGCTTTCTCAAGTCATGGGCTACTGATGAGCATTGCGTCTATTCTCTCGCATTGGTATCCTCTGCATGCACTTCAGTTCCTTTCTAAACATGAATTCCTGGGTTTATTAGGGTTTGGCATAGCACATGCCGAAGCAACAAGAAGTTTGAGATAACAGGAAATTCTGTACCATGATTGGTGCTAAATTCGTTTCATTCGTTTATCTTGTTCCTTCAATGTCGAAAGAATAAGAATGAGCATGAAGACGTCTGTAGCGTTTGCTTTGGTCTTATGTTAACAAGATTTTTGAGATATCAAGGTTTCAATTTATATCTTTGAAGTAAGGTAGATTTTAATTGCCTCCAATGCGTTCGGAGGTGTCAGAAATGCGATGGATTATTTTAATCGCGTATCTCACCACTAATTGGACATGATGTTGGTTCAAATTTTTAACTTGTTGCTTTAACTTGTGCAATCTGAAGTGGTCCTCATTCTAGGCTCTTTTACCCTGAGATTTTGCATATCGTTATTATTCCGTGGCAGCTTAGCCCGGGCTCTTTTGTTAATTGTTTTTTCGCGATGTGGGTGGGTATAGAAATGTATACTGCTGTGGATGATGGACTCGGCTGAGCGTGACGCAATACTCATGTATGAATTGATGAAAGTGGGAGGCAAGAAGGCCGATCGAGCCCTTATAGGGTTAGTGTGTACAAGGAATTCAGCACAGATTTACTTGATCAAACAAGCATATTATACCATGTTCAATCAAACTCTAGAGAATCATATTGATGGCACGGATACACATTTCGTGGAGTTTCAGAAGAAGGTATATACACTCAAATCTCTTTATTCTGACTTTCTCTGAAATGACATCCTAGAATATCCTGCTCACTTGCCAAAATTTCATCGAATTTAGCACACTTGTCATAAACATCTTAGTGAAAAATTTGGGACTTCAGGTGGTAAGAGTATACCTTTCTTTCCTGGCACATATTAAGCGGATCTGTCCATTTTGATGCACACGTAGAGAGTATCAGGTTTCAGGTTTGTAGGTAAATGCCGTGGTCCTGAGGAGTCAACCTGGCAGTAGGTTTTACTCTGTTATTTGATGTTGAAGAAGTGTTGAAAATTTGAGTTTTGCTTCGATCCTGAGTGCTCCCTGCAAGAGATTCTTCAGCTGTTGTGTAACTCAGACAACCTTCTCCACTGTCGATGGAAACTGAAAACAGATTCAATAAATTGCCATTCATCGAAGAGAGCATTCATGACATTTAGTGAGTAGCTAATGTCTGTCTTCTTTCTATAGCGTTTGGTACCTCCTAACTAACATGAGCTCAAGATTGTGCACAAAAAGGAAATAGATTCCTTTTCCAACAGTTTTGAGGCAGCTCTTCAAGAATGTTAAGTTCGGAGTATCTAAAACTGTTCAAATTCAATCTTGTAGAGGTCTTATGCAGTGGTATCAATATGACCTAAAACTTGTCACTTCAGAATGTTTGCGACTTATCCATGACGCAATATGGCTCTCAAGTAATAAAGTCTTTAGTGAAAGGTTCTCAAGCCAATTCAAAGATACACTATAAGTTCTTGACTTTTAAGATTCAAGAAACTTACAAAAATTCTCCAATATATTCCATTTAAAAAAAAATTTACAATTTCCATATTTCTACAATTTAAAATAAACCTCTAGTTGTAATTTTGACTCCATCTATTCACACCAGCTTAAATGGATGGTTTTAGATAGTTCTACCTTATGTTCTGTATGAGATGGGTAAGAGTCTGCCAACGACTCACACTGCTCGAATTTGAACAGAACAAGTGGGCGTTTTGGCGTGGGGAATCCAAGGTAAAGGAAGCTCCTAAGCGACTGGTTAGTATTACAAAGGTGAGTGCGCCAATTCCTTGATGGTGGTGACGATGAAACAGGGACCTTGAAGCAGGTTGTCCATGGTAGATACAGAACGGCATCAGCTTGGATTTTTAGCCCACAAAATGTAGTGCAGATTACGTCAAGGGTATTGAATATTTTGGGGGTTTTCAGGCATCATTCTTCTCCTGTGAATTTCTCAAATTGAGTATGTGTATTCTCTGATGTTTAAGGGTTTGACCAGCTATATGATATTGATAAATAGGGTTTTAGGGTTTAGCAGTATGTTCTGTATGAGATGGGTGAGAGTCTAACCAAGACCCCTGATACGAATGCTGAATTGGATCCATTTCGAGTATGCGCAGCTTCTGTTGGCGCTAGTGCGTGGCAGTCGACCGGAGAATACGACAGTGGACAGGCACATTGCTTTGAACGATGCACACCAACTGAATAAGGTGTCTACAGGAAAAGATGGTGACGACAGCACTTTGATCCGCATTTTCTGCACTCGGAGCGCGCAGCAGCTTACGGCCACATTGAATTATTACCATCAGCATTATGGCCATGATTTTGAGGAGGTAACTTTTT
Organism: Climacium dendroides; assembly: GCA_950106755.1. Lineage (NCBI taxonomy): Eukaryota > Viridiplantae > Streptophyta > Bryopsida > Hypnales > Climaciaceae > Climacium > Climacium dendroides. Next base: position 32,399,822 of record OX467086.1, read on the forward strand.
TGCAATTTTTTTCGTAATCCACGTAAATCGTTTGCAGAATATCTGTCAATTATTCTGTTACCGCTTGAGTTGGAATTTCAACTCAACCGTCTATGCAGAACTTTGGCTACGAAATCAAAAACACATGAGTGGGTCCAAGTGATCCTATATTTAAAACTAATCTCTGGTGAGGACCTGTATCTGATTCCAAGTTGGAGATAGTCAATGTTATGCTGAAATACAATGTTCTGTTTGCAGTCCCTCAGAAGGGAGAGCGCTGGAGAATTCGAACAATCATTGGGCTACACTGTTATGTGTTACCGCCAACCGGCCAAATTCTATGCGGAGGTAATGTCACACACTCAGTATACTGCGATCTTCTACTGAGTTTTGTTCTGGTTGATTCTTGAAAGGCATGTCAATGCACACTCAGACTGAGCTTCTGGCTGTGTTTTGTCGCGCCAGCTAATCTCTTATCCCGCTCCATGACATTTGCGACATGCATTTGTGTCATCAAGTGTGTTGTTTATCACAACACGCAGTTCTTAGAATATTAACATATTTGCTTTTGCACAAAACGGGGGTTTCCAGTAATGATTCATGGAGAGGTTTCTATAAGTCATTAATGTCCTTAAATTGGCACTACTCTAGGCTTCAAATATTGTGACATTCCTCTACACCAGGACTGGTATAGATTTAGGTTCCATACTGGCGCCCTGAAAAGTGCCAAAGCCATGGAATTCCACCAAACTAGCGGAATTGACGTCATAAGGACACATGTGGGTGCGGAGGATTCTCATTATGATGTTGTCCAAGTTCCTGAAACAGTCATAATTGTACTCAAAACCCTCTTACAACGCTTTTGTTCGACTCTAGCTGCTATCAAATTGCCTTGAAGAATTTATTGACTAAAATACCACGATAACAATAAATACTTGAAGGATTCATACCACAGACCCAAAGAATCAAATGTAAATTTGTGCAAATGATTCCCTTGCTTCAATAATAGCAACTTAAAAAAGAATTTTAAAAATGAAAAAATAACACTTTTCACAAACGATGAGCTCTACCATTAGTACTACATAATATTTATGACCATTGTTGGAGTGTCCTAGTAGGAATTATACACTGCACTCGGAGGAACCGGAACAGACGATGACGCGTTGATTCGGGTGATAACAACAAGATCGGAGGTGGACATGCAGTACATCAAGCTGGAGTTCACAAACGAAAGCAAGAGAACTCTAGAGGAGATGATCGCCATCGACACAACTGGAAACTACCGCTACTTTCTTCTCACTCTAGTAGGCCCTGGTGAGCTTGGATTGTTCAGTCCCAGAGCCTCCAACGCTTCCGCTGCTTCCTTTTACACTTCCAGGACTTCCAATGGCTCTACATCTCGCCAGCTTTCCACTAGCTCACAAAATGGATCCGCCACCTCATATTACAGCAATAGGTCAAGTACTGGACAAGGCTCCTTTCAGATGTAATTCAGTTAGAACATTGTATTCTTTTTTTTTCATTTCTTATTTTTGAAGTAGTTTTCTTCTTTGCCAATTGATGCAGTGGTAAGGTGGATACTGTAGCTGTGTTCAATAGTTTTTTTGATTTCCTCTGGACCTTGAGGGTAGGACTCCATTGTATAGTGGGAGTTGATTGTACATTGCCCCCATTGTTGACTTTTTGAAGCTCAAAGAGTCATCAGTTGGAGAGAGAAAAACTGCAGAATGTTTGATAGGGGCTGCGATGTTTGAGGATTCACTCCATGCCAATCTACTGGAAAATTGTCTGAAATGAAAAATCCAAAATGAATTGGTTTTGTATTGCTCAGGTTCGAATTTGTGCATAAGCATGGGTGTCGCTTGATTTGAAATCCTTGATCAGTTAGCTCAGTTATTTCGTAGGAATAGTCAGAATTATACCATTTGCAGCAAGCTCGGATTTTGAGACTTATAATATAAGAAGAAACTCTCTGAGGGAAGGTCATGAAGTGGAACCAACGTCAATTTTGATATATTGGGTGATATTCATGACAGCGAAACTTTTCAAGGTGTTCGTCTTGAAACCTAAATCTATTTCAGCCCGAGTTTATTTTCGTTTTGTGAAGTTCCGGTATCACAGTTTTGGCACTTACCTATGAATTGTGCCAGTGTAACACTTTGACGATGAATAATTCCAGACCAGCTGGAACGTAGGCAGGGGCTCTTTGGCCTTCAGTGCAGCTGAACTTGGTATAAGTTGAATGTTGGTTTGTTCTTGCTTACAGGTAAGGGTTTGATATTGAAAGAATATTCTGCCTCTAGCCATTTCCTGTGGGAAACAATTTGACTTGATTTAACTTATAATGCAATGACTGGCGGTCAAACTCAGATTCACTTTTCCTTGGAATTTGTATTACTGCCTGAGCAGAGAGCTTGCGCGTACAGGAACCTTTTATTCACAGGCAGTGACCCTGTAAAGAATCAAAATAGCACTTTTGTATCCACTTAGGGGTTGGTTTGTCTTTAAATGTGAAGAGGAGCGTATCACTAATTAGATCACTAGCGCTTCGTGCAACGACCGCGCTGTCCTCTCACTATAAATAAGAGCTCACTATGTACAAAAAAATCAATTAAATTTTTTTCTGCATCATCGATCGATCACGCAAACTTTTTTTTTGATGCGGATAATAATAAAAGTAGTTGACTTAAGGGATCTTAATAAAATCATAATTTCTCCCCACACCAGACGCTTTCTAATCTGTACAGTAACGTTAAAAAACTATGAAAAATAAATTGTATGTGCAGCAAATAATATATGCACAATGAGCTCCATGCAAACGGCTGTGTCAATGGGCGGATCGCTGCATTTCATAGCACCTAGCTTCAAAGGTCACGGGCGTTAACTATTACGACCTGGAGGTTGGCCATAGCCGAAGTTTTCCATTCCATTAGGAGGGGGATACGTGGAGGAGTGATCATCTGCAGGCGGATGATCGAAGCCCGGAAACAGTGCACCTTCGCCATAGCTAGCGAAGTTCTCAAACTGGCTTTGAACCTCCTCCAAATCATCAGAAAAAGAGCTTCGTTGCCCAGCATCTACACCAATGCAGGCATTGTAATACTCTGGGCCAGTGAAACTCGAGGATGATCGTGGACCTTGATGAATCTGCTGCAACTGTGGCCAGTAATTTAGAGCTGGTCCAGTTTGCAGACCCGCTTGAACTGCAAATTCGTGCGTGAGTCTCCCGTGCTGGCTGCTGCTGGCTATTGAGTGCTCCGGGGTGCAGCTACTGGAGCTGGCTATGGTCTGCTGCATGCCTGGAACCGTGGAACTCATTGCACCCGGAATGTGTATCATTGCTGGAAAAGTGGCGGTGGTGGCATTGTCCACGACTCCCTGCTCCTGCGTTGGAGAGTCTGTTAGAATCTGCTCGTCGAATTCGGAGAGCATGAACTCCAGGTCATGCTCCCGGCCGACTGCTCGACTAGAGTTCTTCTTGTAATAAATGCGGCACAGAACCCAATCATCGGGCTGCAATCAATCAAACACAAGAGTAAGTGTCGGCACCAGATCAAACCGCGTGTGTGTGTATGCATCGATCTCTGATTCCATTCGCTTTGTGCATTCCGACTTGTCTGCTAGCAGCAACCGTGATGGCGGCTCTAGTGCGCCCGAACCCTTCTTAATTGCTCAGTCTTCTAGCACAATTCTGTAATACCATAAGTCTAGATAATCCAGAGAACAAATGTTCAGAATGCCTCCTCATACTTGCACTGTCACACCCACTCTACACTAGCCTCTCCATACTAAACTTTCTCCGAATTTAGTGATATAAAGTATGAAGAGGCTAGGGTTTAGGGTTAGGTTAGGGTTTTGAAAGCGAAAGTTTTACACATCTCCTCTGTGAAGTTACATGTTTCATATTTAGGCAATTAGGGAGAATTGAGAGGAGGTTAGGACGCCATACTAGTGTCGAGCCGCGGTGGTGAATGTGCGCGGCTGGCGGTTCGGCGAGACGGTACTCGTGCATAATCCAATTCGTTTTATCGCCTTTAGTCGGTTTGCCCTCGTAGAACACCAGCGCCTTCCTCAACCCTACTAGCGTGCGATGGCCGAGGTTGGTCTTGTATATTGGCTTGTCGGTACCGGTGGCTTTCCAGTAGCCATCCGCGGCCGCGCGGTTCGGACGGGTGCCTCTAGGGTACTTCTTTCCCAGTCGCGTGAAGAAATACCATTCTTCCTCGCCGTAGAGTGCCAGCTCTGCAATTCCGAATTTCATCCATCCCATCTTGTCGATCAGCATTAGATCGATTCTCGAAGTTCTAGATTAAAATAAATTAGGCACTTATGTCATTGAATCTGACTAGTACTTCACATCTAGACAGTTTCTAGCTCTGGATGGAGACGGCTTAACTTCATGTTGCAGAGTGGCGGTAGCTCTCAATGACCTACTCATATTCCTTATGGCGGATTTCAGTGAATACCTTACAAAAGATCTTAACTTTAACCTGGTTTGTAAACTTGATCGAAATTTTGGCACTCTGAAGCAAACCATTTTGATGAATACGACGTACTGTTAATCATTAACATGTGATTGAAAGTAGAAGTCAAAGAACTACTAAACATATGCGATGAGCGTACCAGGTAGTTCCCTGGGGTTGTGCTTAGACAGATCAACCTCGGCAATCACACGAAACTCGATAGCTTCCGAGTTAACCTGTTTCTTTAGGTAGTCCCATATGAGCTCTGCGTCTGTAGGTTTGAACCTGAACCCTGGTGGTAGCCTCAGTTGAGACACCGATCTTCCATCGTTTGACATCGATGTCGTCTCCATGAACTCGCCGTCCATGAGTGCGTACCCTAAAATTGATTTGGCACTAGCGTCTACGTACCCGACCACCTCTGTAGCTGCTAATTTTTTTGTTTTCAAAAGCTAACTAGAATTAGAAGTCCTGAGGTACTCAGGAATTGAGCCTCTAGCTCTAGCTATGTATCTAGCTCAGCCTCGAATATGTCTGCAGTCAAAAAGTTCGATTAAGCTCAGCAGCTGGCGAGCGGTAAAATTTGGTTCTCCTGTGCTAGATAGGGTGAAATTGGCAATCCCCGGTCTGGTTTGCGGACGGGGGTTTGGAGGAGTATGTCAATATGATTGGGCACCTTAAAACAAGTCTATGTGGGACTTTGGGAAACTTCGCTGTTGTAAACCCTTTCTGCATAGCTAATCACTGCTCCTAATGGTCGAACACATTCAGTATTAAATATTTTACACAAACATGTTTGCATCGATCGCTCAACCCATAAGGCAGTCCTTATGGCCGACTGATTGGGCTTTCTTCAGATATGTTGTCGATTGTGTCTCCCAGTATACCACCAACTAACGCCCCCACTTGACCAAAATCACTTATGCGAACAGTTCTGGCGGTAATTAGCTACTTAGCTAAAAGGCAAGCGACGCTGTCAAGCAGGACTATTTCCAAAGAGAATATTTTTTTCGGCAATATTTTTTAAATTCTTTTTGTGTTCAGCAGGATCGAAACTGGACTGATTCTCCTTGTTTTACTATATTAATTGTATCTAACGCTAAGCTAGGCGACTCTAGCCACCTCCCACGAGATGAAGGCCGGAGAAGGCCGGAGATCGCGTATACTATAGATTGGCACAAATAACTGTCTTTCACTTACATTCAGATCGGACAGCAGCAGCGTTGGGAATTGAATCGTCAATCCCTACAAACTCCACCTCAGTACATGCAATACTCATGGAAATGATAAATTCCGACCCTACCAGAAAGGCAGAAACCAAAAAAAAGTCTGTGATGATGGGCCTCTAGCCCGACGTCTATGGAATTTTAAGCACACTAATGATACCAGATACTAGTACGTACAAAGAGTTCTATTGTTGAATCTAGCACTGATGCAAACAAGCCCTAGAAGTTTACAGCATCAACCGCTGCACGTTTACCAAGCACTATGTAACAAAACAACGCCCAGTAGCAGCCAGCTACAACTAGTTCGAGACTAACTGTCTGCAACAGGGCTGCAATTGCAATGAATTCGGAGGGAAAGGATGTATGAGAAGATGAATATGGCCCAGGGCGCAGCTCTTTATAGGAAACCAGTTGGCGGCGTGGATAAGGCGGAGCCGGTGTCCCGCGGTTGATCTGAGCTTGTGTCGACGAACGACGGCACTTAATTAGTAGTCCGCAGACATGCCACCGCAAGCGAATCCAGGCGGTGAGAAAAAATGGTGGTAATAATATTCCGCCATCAATTCGTCTGTGCGCGCACCTGCCCTGCAACTGCTCTGATCCACGATCCATCCATCACCGACGAGTATGGCTCAGGTCTGCAGCAGCTTCGACTGGCATGGGCATGAGCTGTTTAATTTCATGGTGGCAAGCACGGTTGCAAGCCGCGAATTCCTGGCATGGTATTCCCCATAAATTCATGCCTGGCGAGACTCCGACGGGTCCACAGGCTGTTTCAATTCGTCGTTGTCATTGAGGTGTCATGGATTTTCCTTAGCTTGACGTGCAACCCTTGTATACTAATTGGGCAGTGTCTGTAACTTGTAACTGTAAGTCTGGTTTTCTGGTGTGTCAGACAGAAGACAGTCCTGTAACTTCATTCTAGTCGGTAGTAAGGGTGAAATTTAAAGCATCATTCTTCATCGGAATTACGTATATTCGGATCCCTATACAGTAGTCATGGGACTGTTGGCACAATCAGGGGATTGATTGATTGATTCACTTGGTATAGTGATATCGATCTGATCTAAGTACCTGTCGGTTTGCATGGATAGGGGACACCGCACGCGGTAAGTCGGTAACTTACTGCGCGTACGGTGGAAACACTACGCCCCGACTGAACCTTGCTACTACAGTACGTGAGGCCTTGACATGTACATCATATCTGCGCATTCTGCTAAGAAGTTGAACGACGTTTTTCAACCTATTTAGGTGTCAAGGTAGTTTCCTTGCCTTGAACATCAATTTCATTAAATTAGCACACTTCAAAGTAAATCTACACCAGTAACTACTAGTTTTGGGAGCTTTTGTGGACACAATTTAGTATGGCACACTTTCTGGCGCCTGGAATCGCACCATGCAATTTGTGGAAATTAATGAATGAGCTTGATTCTTGAAAAGTGTCAATGTTGTGAATAGTGGCCTGTAGTGCGAATTTATGGATGTTTTATTCTCGTTTGCTAAACCAAATGGCAGCGAAAAGGGGCAATCAAGTTCGTCTGAAGGTAAGCTACATTGTTCTCACGTATTGTTGCAGATCTATGGATTATTCATTGTATTTTTGAGAAGAGTTCATGGTCACTAGTATTTCAGTCAATTATAGATTCACAAATCACAATCCATATGCCAAGTTTGAAAAACAACTTTAGTGGGGCAGATTGTTCAAAAAAAGTATTGAACAGGCAACATATTATGCCTTTGTTAATCCTTAAAGTCTCAAGATCTTTTTCTTTCGTCAAAATTCACTCAAAACTACCACTTCTATTGAAAAGAGCAAAATAAATTTTAAATCATTTTATTTGCATATCAAATTGGAGGATCTTGTACTAAACTAATATGAGAACTTATAATATGTTAATTGTATTATTCTTTTATTTTTTATATTTTTAAATATTGTTTCCAAAAGGTTATAATACTCACAATACTACTTCCAAATGCAATATAATGAGCACGTGTTTCTTGCTTCATTCTCGAGTAGAAGTATTGTTAAAACAAATTGTTAAAACATTGTGAAACATTTTTAACAATTGTTAAAGTAAATTGAACATTGTGAAACATTTTTTTGGAAATTGTGAAAACCAAATTCAAAAATAATCCTATATTTTTTGTTTTTTTAAATGTAATGATTGCCTACAAACAAGCTCCATACTTTCACATCGATAACCAACATGGAATGAATCGAATCTTTCCGTTTAAACAAACATATAATCTATATATATATATATATATATATATATATATATATATATATATATATATATATATATATATATATATATATATATAAAGAATTATTTTATTTTAGATTTTTGTGTTTTTTTCATTGTGGTGGCACAAAAATCTAAAATAAAATTGCGGTGGCAAAACTTTTGTTTACAAGCACTAATTGAAATAAAATCCATATGAATTTCTAGAAAGTTATTATATTTTTATATCTTTTAATTTTTTTTTTAATTGCATCAAAAATTGAAATCATAAGAATCTACTTGAATTTTCAAATGTCCCTTGAAAGTTGAGAAGACACTTGGGACTTTAGGAATTAATGACTAATAATTCAACAAGTAAGTTTTTCCAATAACAAAAATTCATACTTGCATGTTTAGAAAGTAAAGACTATTCTAAATATAGAATAGAAAACTAGCTGTCAATTATCACACAGACCTATGACCATTTTTTTCAAACTTCAAAGTTCCTTTATTCATATGCTCTCACTTTGCACTTGTATAGGATTGTATTTTTTTTTTAAATTTCAAAGAAGTATTTACATATCTTCTATAAATCAAAAGGATTCATATTTTTTTGTGAAAATTACTAAAATATATATTAATAAAAAGTAAAAAAAGATTCAAATCGAATAAAAAGTATGCTTGAAAAAATTGAATTTTCTCTATATGTATATATAATAATTTAGAACATGATGGTGTAAAGTATTTACCATACCATTAAAAAATTAGCATTTATGATAAAAGGCCCAGAGTTCAAATTGAAGTAAATAATAAATTTTTCAAAAAAATTCAAATTTTCAAATTTTAGTAGAATCTAGACTTGATAAGCTTTATTTTATTGGTTGAGGTTTACTTCAAAAAAAATACATTTTCTTAACTCAAATTCATATCAAGAGCAAGGACCTAGAAGATGTCAAAATATACTACATGGTGATACATGGATCAAAAAAAAATTTGTATATAAAAGTCAAAAACACAACAATGAGGCAATTTTTGCCAACTTTCTCAAAAATTTGCATCCATACACCTCTCACAAAAATTTGGATGAAAACTACATTTTTTCATCTTATAGGCCATCACAAAGTCATTTTTGAGAGAATTGTTGACAAATAGTGGCTTTTGTACATTTTTGAAATGATTCCAACCTATAAACCCCACTTCAATAGTGAAAATGACTTGCCAAGCACTACATTTAGGTTGCAAAGTCAAATCACTATCCACTTTTGCATGCTTTGACTACACAAACTTTAAACAAGCAACAAGAACCATATCTTGATTCAAAGAAATTTTTTATTCCCCTTTAAATTGTTGTCTAGGTAAGTGATTGTCATTTAACAAACAAACATTTGGCATCCAATGGATGACAGAGAATCTCTCCATGTAGGACAAAAGTGAAATTATTCATCTTCAAAATATTGTGAGAAAAGGGGAGATCTTCAAAGGGAGATCTTCTATAGTACTTTTGACTTCCAATGAGTGCTTTTGCAATTTTTTTAAGCCAATGCTTCACAGTCATGAAACCTGATGATCTCCAAGGTCACCCCCTCGTCCTTCAAGGGTTAAGAGTTAATTTCACAGCCTTTACTTTTTCTAGGAACCTGCTTCACAAGTTCTGTCTGTAGAGCTAAAAACAGTAGGGCGCAAATTTCTATGTCATCCCCTTTCAAAACCTTGCCTTATGAAAGATTGGTTCTCTTCCTGCAGGCAGACAGGTCGGAGATCCAGAGTGGTACTCAAATGAACACATTCGCAGTCGTGGATGCGTTACAAGGTTTCAGACACTTCCTTGCATTTTCTGCTTCACACAGCACATTCACTTGAATTGGACCGTAGAATTGAGTGATTTGGGGACGGTTTGACGTTGACCAATTGCAGACTATCAATCCCCAACAGGACAGACAACACACAACTTTTCAGACCTGTTTGGTGCAGGAACCACTGTTGTCTGTATACAGACAAATGAATAAAGGACTCTTTCTTCCAGTCAGCTGTTCACTCGTAGCTTTGAGAACCTATATGAAGAATCACTGCAGATTTCGTTAATTGGGTGAGAACATTAGTTTCACATTGATAGCAGAAGGAGCAATGAGAATTTGCATTTTAAGGAATATCAATTAGGAACCCATTCAAAAAGAAAAGTGGAAAATCATAATGCAAAAAGCAAACTCGTAAATTGTGCCCAACCTTTCTGAACACATAGTTTCTTTGATATTCATGTTCACAAATAGCCGTGAATATTACATAGGAACGCTCTACCATGCTTTAGGACTCAGCAGGATGTACTCAAGTCAATGTGACGGAAAAATAATAAGCCTCAAAAAGAAACTCTTGCCACAGATTTTCAGGCTGAAAACGGTGTCAAGCAAGGACAAAATCTGGATGCAGAAAGTGAAAGAAAATGAAAACATCACAACTTTCACCCTTTCTATTTACTCTTTAACCTCGTTGATAGCGTTCAGGCGATGAACTAAAGATGCCTGGCGCTCCTCATAAGTCAACTTCTTGATCTTCCACCTACACATAAAGTAGGAACATAACCTCGTTATAAGGGTGGTCAACGAAGAAGCAACAAACAACCATCTACCGGAATAGTCGTGGCTTCCCTCAATTATACAAATTATTTATGTTATAGTTGTTGCTTCCCTCGATTATACAAATTATTTTATGGAATAGTCGTGGCTTCCCTCAATTATACAAATTATTTTAACAGCACATCATCTCCAAACAATAAATAATTAGAATTCTACATCAATTACTATCTTTACCTCTTTGGTTCGGCAGGGGCCTTTTTCTCAGTCTTCTGAATAACTGGCTCGGCACGAATGGCAGCGTGCACTTTCGTGTACATATCGGCAAGATCCTCAGCCTCAACACCTGCCTTGATGAATGCGCTGAAGTGGGAATGGTACTTCTCCGGTTCCTCTTCTTTCAAAAGCTGCATGTCCCCCCAAAACCGTCAGGACAAGTACCAGATTCAGAGTAAGCAAATATTTATGCCATAAGGTAGATAGTAGCTTCACGGTTTTTTCTATTTAGTGCAACGTATGATTTTATGTGCCACCAAATTAGTGACCAAGGAGCAATCACTTTTTTAGTCAAAAAGTGTACTCCGGTACCATCAATAAGTTCCTGAGTGAATAATCAATCAACAACTGGACAAAATGGGATTCCAAACCCACTAAGGCAACCACACCTAAAAGCATCCAAATGAGCATCTGACCATGGTGCCTGATATTAAACTATCTTTGTCAGTCTAGAGTCTTGTTCGCAATTGAAAAGAGACTCCAGGCTCTCTTCACATGTACTTTTTGGACACCATACGAATAAGCTAAGAACTTTCAAAGTGTTGATTACAAGCGTTCCCAAAATCGACCTTTAGTTCACATGTTTAGGGTTGAAGACGAACATTTTATGCAATAATCAGTAAGGGATAGTTTAAAATAGGGTTGCAACTCGGTGTAGTTAACTTGCCTGTAGTTCTAATCATATGCATCAATAGGTACAACTGTACATGGTGCTCAAATTATCATTAACCCTACAAAGTAAAGTATCATACACTAAATAGACTAAACAGTGTAATCAAGTAAAATTCTGAATATTCAATGATTGACAATAATAGGCAATAAAAAAACTTAACCAGAAACTACCAAACTTCAATCAATCAAAGTCCCTCACCCTCATGTAGTCGGCAACGTGGCCGCCGAGAATGTACTTGCGATGAGTTTCAGCATTCAAAGACTTATCCTCCTTGTTGAAGCCCGGGAACCTCTTATCGCTGTGAGGAATGTCCAAACCTCCATCAAGAGCACCCTGATTATCGCCGCAATGTAAGAACACAAACAATACTTAACAACAAAATGAAAACAGTAGTACCGTCAATTAGCTATTCAGCATGACGTATTCCAAAGGTACTCTGTGGTACTCAATTATTACACCCACGAACGTGTACATAAAGTCACCTTCAAAGCACCAAACACCCTGTTGCCAGTAGTGGTCCTAACGAGACCGACGTCCAACAAAGCCCTGAATGGCCTTTTCTCATCACCGGCCTCAACATTGAAGTCCTCACCGGTAGCCTGGCATTACAATCATTGATCAAGCGCGTCAGTACTGACAATTCTGCTCAAGAGCAATAATCCAACCCAAGGAAGCGGTTTTACACCTAGGATAAAACTGCAGATACTTTGTTCTAAATTCCTCAACCAAAGTCGAGGGTGACTATTAAATGAACAGGCAGCCTTCTCATAGGAAAAAGTAATGCACAACGCAACCTAAATAATAGAGTAGCTGAGCTCAGGCATAATCGGTCTACACACCAATTCATTGCCGATGTACTCTTGATCAAGGTCAAAGTTCTTCAAGTGACGACGAGCCAACAGAAGACCAGTGCAGTAAGCTGCATTACGAAAGAGTCACGTCATCAGAATCCAAAAACGATTGACTAGGTTGTGATCAATATTGCAATGCACGTAAAATGAAGTCCAAAGCGATTGAGCAACTCTAAACCCTAAACCCGTACCTGCAGCATAGTTCGTGAGGCCACCCTTCAACCCATACCGGGGAAGCTCATGAGCATAAGCAGAGGAGAGAACAATGTCCCCAGCGAGAGTGGCGTAGGAAATTTGGGCCACAATATCCTTGTTGGTCTAGGGAGAGTCGACTTAAGGAGAAGCCAGCAGGAAAAAATGGATTCTAATCAGGCAAATCAGTAAGCGTTCATATTTGAGGTACTAAATTGTGACACGTATTAAAATGCGACACCGTATAGTCTTGCACAATGGATCCATATTGATTTTGAGGATGTACACACCACCTACTCATCATAACTCCCGTTGCTTTCATCTCATCTATAAATAAAATTTTGGAACCTTAGAACTATTGCATACTGTATCCAAATACTGCGTGGTTAACTTACACAAAACCCCTGCTACCATCGGAACCATTCACATACTCGCAAAACTCTTACATATTGGGTAGAGAGTGAGGCAGGAGCGCAATTAGAAAATCCTAAAAACATCAGAAAAGCATAGATAATTAACCTAAAATGCCAGCTTCAAATGCCAGCTTTCTCATCATACAAAGGATACGAATCTCACGACGAAGCGATACTTGGGAGTATTGTACTTGTTCTTGTCTTGAGTAGTCAAACGGATCCTGGCACGATAGTCGGTCTTTCCAGCTGCATCGTCGCACAAGCAGCACTCAAAACTCAAATTTTACCAACAACGCAAAATCCGTACTTGCATTCTTCTACAGAAGTGAATCGCCGAAAAGAGATGCAAACCTCCACAATGCTCGGAGGCAGAATCCCAATCTCACCTCTGCGGCGTTTGTACTTGACCTGAAATCTCTTGAAGTAGGCCTTCGTCTTGTTCGGCTTGATGAACGCCTGAACGGAATCACAGAAACCAGAATTCGTTAAAATTTCGGAAAAAAATGGAATTCATTACATTCATGAGTCGAGAGAACGAACATGGATATTAGGGTTTCGAAATCGCACCATCACTGGAGGCAGAGTATGTTAACGTGAGAGATGACGCTTGAGAAAAGGCTGTTGGTCCTTAGAACCAAATCCTCGAGGTTCTCCCACCGTCCGATAATTTCTGATCCTACGGCTATGATTTCGTGCCCTAATCGTCCACGTCATCATCTTCATCCATCATCCATCTACGTTCCCTGGGTTGGATTTTGTCTAAATATTGGTACATCAGACATAACTTTATAGAAAATTAGGGCATAATATGATTGTTAAAAATTCCGTTGTTGTCTTTAACCCTTAAACGTCGAGGTGGATGTTTTGCGTTCTGATGAATGACAAAGAATCTCTCCATATCTCTCCATGTTGGACAGAAGTGCAACTAAAGTAAAGCAGCCCATTGTTGTCAGAATTTGGAGTTTGCCTTCATGCCACTGCTGAGTTTTTTCAAGTTTTTTCCCACGTAAAGACAAGTGTGAGAAATAAAGAGAGCAATTGAAATTCTATTTTTCAGACAATGTATGAATTTGTTATGAATTTTTGAACTGATCTATCCAAAAGAGTCACTAGGCTACCTGATAACCAACAAAAACTATATCTAATAGGTTCATCTTAATCACCTAAAGTAGTCACAATAATTTCTAATGTGGAAGGCCCTGAAAAAGTCACATTCTACCATGATCTACACTAAAAAGTTGGGTGCTCCTAATGAGGTCACTAATCACTCTATGGGTGTCAGGTTAGGCATTGATTATGGCTTGAAAAATTGTCATGGGGTCGTTAGGTATCCACTATGGGTCATCTAACCGCAATGGGATGTTTTACCTTATTCATCCTCCAAATTTTGTGAGAAAAGGGAACATCTTCTATAGTATTTTGTCTCCCAATGAGTTCTTTTTCATTTTTTTAAGCCAACAATTCACACGGTACTCAAACAATATATGATTTCCACAATGACCAGCTTGTCATTTAAGAGTTAACCCCTATACATTTAGACTCTTTTTCCAGAAATCACGATTTGAAAAAAATCATCATAAAATACTATTTTGAAGAATTCTTTGGAATTCATATACAAATAAATTAAGTTGTACATTTTGAGTTTTAAATTCCATCTATATGGTAAGATTCACCTAGGCTATCATCAATATTTTGTTATATATTTTGAAAGGAAAATTTCAAAATCCCTTCTAAATTCAATTATAAACAAAATATTATCATTTTCTAAGTGTAATTTGTTGGAATGGATTTAAAATGATCTCTTATTTGAAATTTTCATATTCTTTAAATCTATGAGTTCATTTTTGCTAATCTAATTTTGAATTAGAGCTAATGCAATTTGGACTTTGTCAACCACTTCACATACTTCCTTGTTTATAATTTTAGAAAAATATGTGCTCTAGTAACACCCAATCCAACCATTAGATAGGACAACAACTTAACAAATGATCTTCACATATTAAGATTATTTTCATCCAAGTAGTAATGAGAACAAAACTTGAGTTTCAATCTATTAGCTGTCCAGAAATTAGACATTGGGAGTGCTTTAGGGTGAACCTCTAAATGCCCAAGGCACTACATCTTCGTATCAACATGATTTTGGAGTTAAAACAGATCTTATCAGAATATTATTTTTAATGATATCTAAAGGTAAATATCCTTTAAATTCCATTCTAAATACCTAATTACAAATAAGGATGTTAATGATCAATTTTTCTATTGAAGACTTCTTGCAAATTGTCCATTGCAAATTTTGAGAAGGACTTAGCCCTCCATGACTAATATAATCACCAAAATACTTGGATTACTGAACCAATAGGTGCATTTTTTGTTTTTACAATTAATAGTAAAGTCATCCATTAGACCTTTTGGATCTGTAATGAATTTACAAGGTTAAGGGCTCTTAGAGATGAGCTTCAAATACACTAAATCTTGAATAGAAATCACATTCCAAGTTCATTTTTAAAATTTATAGAATTGATTTTTAAAAGCCATAAATTGATTACAATCATACATCCATTTCCTTTAACCTTGTATTTTTTCATGATCTCAATTTTAAATTTGGCATATAAAGGAGGATTGAAAGACTTCCATTCAATTTGTAAATTTGTAATTCCCTTATGATGAAATACTATAACCTTTCATATGTGATATTGCTGAGTTTTCTCCTTGAGGCGCACTCTGTGTTAGTCTTAAAAGTATATATAAGTCTAAAGATAGGATCTTGTGAAAAGAGTCAAGCAAATATTTTTTAATTTCTTACTTCCAATATAGGGTGGAAACCGTGTATTTTAGATAATTATAAATAACATAGGATGTGGATATCATACTTAACCCTTTGCAACTTGGCTAACCAAGTTTCGGTCACTAGATGATCAGAATTTAGAGTAGCTTTAAATGTGAGCAAAATTGGATAATGAATTCTGAAGTTCAAATGTAGCAGGCAATGTCTCCACGCACATAATGCAAAAAACTGATTTTCATTTGGATGAGTAGAGCACTTAGAAATATATGAATATACATTGTACAATGGCTTGGGTACATACATCATTTTGCAAAAGAAAGTGGTTCAAGTAAAAAAGAGAGTGGCTATGAGGATGATTAGGGGTAGTCACATCTTCTTCACCAAGCAAACTTTGTAACAAAATGAGAAGTTGGTGAGCTAAGAGAAAAGCCAATGAGGAGTAGTTCTAGGTGAAGAAGATAAGACACCCCTATTTCGTGTGTGTCGATAGTGGAGACAATAATCAATAGAGAGCAACAACAACAATAGTGAAATCGACAGTGAAAGGGTGATTGAGGTAATGCAAGAGAAATATATTTAGATCACAAAGTCTTCTACATGTCCATTCTTTTGCTCCAAAGGAAGATAATCAACATTGAAAAGATTTCGCAGCATAAGTATATTCTACCAATGAGAAGCCAAACAAGAGCTACTACATCCCCATATGGACGTGCATGTGCAGTGAAGAAGGTGTGACTACCCCTATTGTATTACCAGACGTTTTGGATGTGGTCATTTGTTCTGGTGAGCGTCGCAAATATGGGAACTGTGGTGGGTTCCCAATAACAGGGCACGCAATTGCTGTACCGAATTCCCTACAAGCTGATGAGGCAGCTGCACCAAGGTTTGGAGCATATTGAGCGTCAACTGATGATCCCTCAAATGGTTTCACTTCTTGGGGAAGTGAATCATCTTCAACAGCTTGTGACTCTTCAAAAGAAGAGACTGGAGGATTCAGCAATGTGGAATGTCGAGCTGCAACATCAGCTAATGGAATCTGACATTCGAAAATTAGAGCTGCAACGTGCGTGCAAAATGAGCGTTTGAGAACCATGTTACAACAGGTGCCTAAATCTCATGTTGCTGGTATAGACGTTCCGAAAAGGAGGAATGTCGGCTGTAATCCATTGCTGCAGTGGGCGTAGGATTCGATTTTTGTAGTTTATGTGAATGGTTTGTGATGATCTGCCTTATAGGGTGTGTAATAGTTTGCAATTTTAGAGCGATGAGCTCCTTGTTTGCTTGTACAGTACAACACCTATGTATTAATAAGTTTTTTTCTATTAAATTAGTTGTGCGACAATCGTTTGCTTTGAAATTCAACTTAGACCGTGTGTTTGCATTTCTCTAGCTCCCTTCAAGAAGTACAGATATGTAGAATCCTACAAATAATGCCAAGTCTGGTGTCACTGCCTCATGGCTTGTCGGAAGAGGAGAGGATAATGCTGTAGTGCCTCGCGGATCGAGCATTATCGAGTCAATAATGACTGAAGTTTTCATGTACAAGTCTTGCTGAATTGCACCACCCACACCCAAAAGAGTGCAAAAACACATTTTCTTGTCAAAAGGATTCATGTTTGAAGCCTAACCTGCTTCTCTGCTGCTCATCTACTCAGACATAAGTGAACCTTACCATTGTCATTAGGGCTACGGAGTATGTGATGCATCAACACATGTGAGTATTCAAACAGCAGTAATCAAGAGGGTAAATCATATGAAGCTACGCATCCAGAGGCTCTAGTACTTTGAAGCATTCGCTAATTTTTCAAGTAACACCCTAATCAAATCTCCTCACATTACTAAAAATTTAACATCCGTTACCGGACTCCTCTTCTTTGTTCCTGAGCAATACATTTTCTCAACATGGGCAACACCTTCCAATCCCAACTCTTCACTTTCAAAAAACCACCATTCAACTTTGAAACCAGTTAATTCGCAGCAGACTTAGCAGACTAAGCAGCTGCAATGCACCGCTAAACTTCGTGGAACTCCCTCCGCTCACTTGGAAAAGTAATCCAATTTTTCTGGTGACAAATCCTAAGTCAGATCAGAGATACTGAAAATATAGTAAGGTAAATGTACGTAATTGTGATTTGATTGCAAAGCTTTAGCATCTAGATTTGTGTCTAAAATGTAATCCCTTTGAACATGATTGAGCCTTGGATCAAGTTTTGGGTACACAAAGTTTCAACACTTTGCAAATTCTTAATTTATACATGGACTATTATCCAAAAAATGTGTGTAAAGAGAAACTCTAATCCACTTTTCACTCCCAACAAGATTCAACAATAATTTAGACAAATATTTTTTTGGACAATTTTAGGGGCTGTTACTTTACAAAGATATTGATCACTCTCATTGACATGCATGCTTTCACGGTAGGAGTAACAATTTCCAGCCAAGACAAAACGAACTTGAAGAATCAAACATCATTAATTAAGGAGATTTGGGCACGTCTCAAGTTTCAACAAGTTTTGGGGCAAAGTATATTCAACTCCGTGGTTGATGAAGCCTTCCCTAAGGTATATGACTTGTTTCAAACAAGGGTCCCATTTGCGTACAATAGGGTGACCTATTTTCATGAATGATGAGAATATGGTGTGGTTTAGCAATTCTATTATTGTGTGATGAATAACACATTGACACCTAATGAAGCAACTTCAATCAATTTCAAGTTTTGTACTTCTTGGAAAGAAGTTGGACTATAATCCATGTTTTCTTAATTTTTACTAATTTCAAATTTGATGAAAAATTAGCAAAAAATAGAACAATCATCCCCCACCATTGCTTAGTTGGATATATGCCAAAACATTTAACATTGTTGAAAAAAGGTTGTATACCTTAACCCGTAAAGGATAGACTAGTGACTATGGAAATCACCCCTTCGGTTACATTGTGAATCATTCACTTAAAAACTTGCAAAATACTCAGTGGAAGTCACATTGTTGTAGAAGACCTTCCATTTTCACAACAAAATTTTGAAGATGAATAGTTGTGCTTCTATCCTATTAGAAGGATCTTCTATCATCCATTAGGCAAAAATTGTCCTTGTCGATGTTTAAGGGTTAAACTTGTTGAACCCATTTACTTAGAGAATGTTAACATTGTAGTTAATTTTGGAATCAGTTGGGGTGAATTGGCCCCCTTCTAAATCCTTCCCAAGTTATTCCAAGGATGCATGTCAAAAAAAAAGGTTCCCTATTTGAGCTTGATTAATTTCTCTTTAATACCACAACCAGCTATTTTGGAGCCTCTGATTGCACACATGAATTCAAATTTGCAAATTTTATCATGAGTGGAAAATAAAAAATTTTAGCGTTTTCCCGAAGGCCCGAGCGAGGGGGTCAGTTCAGCCCGGCCGCATAGGGCTACTTTGCGAATCTTTTGTGATTGGGAGGACTAACTTCAGAGTTCCAGAGAGAAAACTTCTACTCTACTCAGACGTTTTGGGTGGTCACAGTTGCGTTCCCTAATTCAGACCCAGGTACAGTAGTGTCCACACTGCCGGTGAACAATGACTCGAAACCAACTGTGAATATGTCAATAAGTCAAACTGATTTTTGATTGCAATCACTAAAGGTGAGATCTATAAACTGCTGGATTTATAAACTGCTGGAGAGCTATCTATGTCCTTAATCCCTTGTTCGTTAGGTAGTTCGTTAGAAAGAGCGCCTAGAACTGAAGCCCTTTGTTCATGTCCAGAATATGAACGTCGCAGCACCTCCACGACAGCGGCATATGGCAAAAAATAGCACCTCGCAATGCAGTATTCAGAACTCTGCGCAGTGCAAGCTGGTTTGCTTCACCCAAAGATATACAAAATGTTCCACTATCGATAAGTATTACAACACACAAGAATCTGTTTAATAGCAGATCCAAACGACCAGACATCTGCAAATTTGCGTTTAACATATCCTGCTAAAATCCCAAATCATATCGCAATTGGACAGCACACAATTGAAAATGTCTTAGCGCACCCCGATCAATTATTTTCCAGCAACCTTCGCACACTCGGACAGATCCATCGAACCAATTCAGAAAGCAACGCAGGCAACAACGTGCAAAACAACATTACAAGATGTTGAAAATGTGCACAATAGGAAAAAAATGTGCAAATGGTGATTAAGTAGTTCCGTCCACGCCCAACGGTCATGTAATGTACATGTGCACCTCTATTCACAAATGGGTACTAGAAATGTCTGGAAATGCGAACCCGACGAACCCTCACTCACTTGCTGAACCATAAATCCTCGACGACAAAGATATGTGGCCGAGCCAAGACAACGAACAACCTACGTACATGAGAACGCTAGCTATCCAAAAACGAAAATTACTGCTTCTGCTTGGGGGTCACGTCCGACTTGATGGACGCGAACGCCGTGTTCATGGCGTCACGAGTCTGCTGCGCAATACCGCCCGCCTTGTCCGAAGCCACTTGCGAGGCATCGGACGACGCCTGCTTCGTCTGCTCCCACTTCTGCCCAGCCACCGCGCCCGCCTGGTTGGCCAACTCGCCAGCCTTCTGCTGCGTGGCGCCTGCGGCGTCGAATGCGCCCTGCTTGGCCTGACCCAACTTCTCGCCCGCCACACCCGTCGCCTCGTTGGCCTTGCCCTGCGTGGTAGCCGTGGCGTCCGACGTCCCCTGCTTCGTCTGTGCCCACTTGTCGCCCGCCACGTTCCCGGCCTGGTTCGCCTTGTCTTGGGCGGTGCCCGTGGCGCTGGAAGTGCTCTGCTTCGACTGCTCGCTCGCCTGGTTTACGGTCGACTTGACGTTCTCGTAGGCGTTGTTGAGGACATTGGTCGCCTGCTGCAAGTAACTGCCGCCGGCCTCCTTGGCCTGCCCGGCCTTGTCGGAGGCCACTCCGGCCGCCTGCTGGGCTTTGTCTTGCGTGGCCCCGGCCGCGTTCTGAAACAGACAAAACCGTAACCCAAAATCAAAACGTGCGAAGCGTGTGTAACCAGGTAGTCTCACCCAACTTCAAGAAATTGCGCAGACCATGCTTCCTGCCGACCATTTCTTTGCACACTCTACCGATGCATCCGTGAGCTTTGACGCAAGAAATTGCAAGCAAACTGAAACCATTTTCCTCATGAGGTGGAATTCACCATGCGAGTGCACTCACTCAGTCAAGGACCATCTCATTCATTTAAAGAAACTACGAAAACCACTAATAACTCTCCCCAAAGCAAGTAAAATGAGGCACCCATCATGCAAAATGCGGACTCCAAGAAAAGTTAGCCCTGAAGCCTTGTGCGGTGGAGAGGGGGGTCGAGTCTGTTACCTGGGTGGCTTGCTGGGCCTCGCCCGCCTTCTGCTGCCCAAAGAGCTTGGTATCCTCAGCCTTCTGGGCTGCGGCGTCCTGGTTGGTGTTGTACGAAGCCATGTCTAAAACTTAGAAGTTTGAAATGAATTTGACTTACTCGACCTCGAAGAAACAGAAAAGAGAGGAAAAAGAAACTAACAATTCACGAATGCAAGACTGTAAATTTGATTGCAAAATCTGGGGTAGCGAGATTGATGATTGATGAGGAGATTGGAAAGTCGCGGCTCATTATATACAAAGACTTAGAGGGACAGGTGGCACTGCCATTCACGACACTTGGCGCCCCAGCGTTGCAGGATGCCACAGCCTGGGTGGGATTGGTAACACCGTAGCACCGTTGAGGGATGATGGCGGTGGATTCGTACGTGGCGGATGCAGCGGAGGGCGTGGTCTCCAAGCTCATCCTCTTCGGAGTGGAGACTGCAATAGGCGCAGCAGCCAAAGAGACTGCACTTGTTTTCGGCCTCCTAGATTTGGAATACTATCGGTAAGCTTCTAACCTATCTTGGTGCATGGTGTTGGGACTATGCATTTAGAGAGGTGTAATGAATGGGCACCTCACAAATGTCAACTTCCAACACTACTATTCAGAAAATATCTTTCAATTTGGTCCCATTTCTTGCAAGTTATGTGCAAAGAGAGTATGCGATAAGAGAGTTTCTACAAGTATTTGTACCTTGTTAGGGTGGACTTTATGCACCTCTAATTGGCCAAACCTTCCACAAAAGACCCTCTAAATTGGAATTTTACATGGAATTGTGCAATGGTTTAAAGAGGAGAATTATAATTGTTGATGAGGAAAATTTTGAATACTAAGGATCACATAAAGTGAAGGAGTAGCGATTTTGACTTTCAAACAATAATATACTTCAAATTGGATTAGAACTTGGAGGGTTCTTATAGTTTGATAGCAAGGCAAGTTGCTCCTAAAATGTAGTCTCTCTCTCTTTAGAAATTCATTTTGGATTTTGACAAAGCATAGAAGTTCACTCTCACAAGTACTATAGAAAATCATTCCATCTACTACAAAGTCTTACCAAAACATACAGCTGCCATATTTGAGAATCCATAATCAATCTTGGGTTCATTTATTTTCAACACTTTGGAAAATTATGGTTTGTTCATATATAGTCCAAAAAATATTTGCAAAGAGAATTTCAAAGCTCTAATAAGCTATCAACAAAATAAAAATAAATTTTTTTTAAGGTCTAATAATAGGAATCCTATTCAAAATATTATTCAAACAATTTCATGTCTTGTTAACTTATATTTGCTCTATGATTGTCACAAGTTTTGAACCATATCTAATGGTAGTGCATATTTGATTTGTCACTTAATGCTCTGCAAGATATTTTTGAGGTAAGAAATAAAGTAGATGAAATGCTAAAATCATCTATCTCCAAAATTTAAATAAAGTTTACTAATTGTAGATAATATTATGGACGAAAGTATATAAGTGATGGATATACAAACAAAAGTGGATGATTTTTTGACCCATTTATTATTTATAGTCTAGGACACATATCTATCTACTAAGGGAAAAAACTGATTGATGGAAATAGAAGACAAATGGATTTTTTGACCTTCTTTTTACTAGAAATTTCAAAAAAAAATGAAGGAATACTTGGTGATAGATTCCTAAATTTTCAATGGGTGAAATCACTACTAACATTGCCACAAAAAATTTGGGTTGCACCACTCTTTGGAGATGAATGTGCAAGGAATTAAGATGAATAAATAGATCTTTGTCCATTCTTACAAGGAGAATATCCACTCTTGGGGATGAAGGTAGATTTGGCACTCTAAAGAAGATTGCTCTCAACATTTCCCAAACAAATGAAATAAAACATCTAAGTCGAGGAGGTCTTCAAATTGGATTTTGGAAATTTAAGGATGTTATGCTTCATACATGTTCATATTGGGATAGTTTAGTACTAGTTATGAGTTTCCTATGCTTTCAACTATGATGTTCATAAAACATTACTTTAAAATTTCAATTAAACCATTTAAATTATGTTCAAGTTTTAGTCTTGTTTTTTTTATTATAGGAAACTATGTGTTCACTACCAATGTAGAAAATTTGCATTATTTTTATAAAAAATTGAAGGCACTTCCTATGGCATAAATAATAAACTAACAACCATAGTGAACAATACCATCGCTCCTACCCTACCTCCACTACTAATGTGAATCCAAAATATTGTAAAATAATAGGATAGACAAACTTGAGCCCCTAAAGATGGAATCAACAAACACTCTCTTCCAATGTAAGTAATTTTTAAATGAATATCTCCAATAATGAAAGGAAGAATCTTTAACAAAGATTTATTTGTTGTTGGATTTGGAGTCTTTGGTAAAATTGCTCCCTCTTGATAAAATCTATACTTTTAGAAGTATTATTAAAAATATTTTCTATAGTTACTTAAAACAACGCAACCGTGGGACAACCAAAACCCCACAACCAAGGCATGATGGCAAATTTGGTGAACTTGGTGGACATTACGACTTTGGGACCCTCCAATCCAACCTAATTAGTACCATAATTCCTTAGTGTGCATTAACGATCTACTTATGCATTAAAGAAACATTAATTTTTTTTATTCTAATTCAAACAGTGACTATAGAGACAACTGCTCTACCAACTCAAAAGCATGGAAAGTATTGCCAAAATAGTGAACTCTAGGCTCTATGAAAATTTCACTATGCATGGGAAGTTATGGTAGAAAGAAGAAAATTTAGCACGCTTGGTGCTTTAAACTCTAAAGGTTCATTGTCTCCCACAAAATGGATTTTGGACAGGTTCCTATGAACCCAACTTTTATTTATACTTTTTGAAACCTTCTCATAAAAATAGAAAAACTTATTAGCTTTGTGGGAATATAATTTTTATTTCAATTGGTCTTGAGGAGCAAAATTTATATGACAAAAAGCCCAAATTTTCATTCAATAGGTAGAAAAATAAATCTTCAAAAACTAAAAACTAAATTTTGAATTTTTTTCTTATAAATCATATTTTTGTACATGTGAAGCTTTTGTTCATTCTATTCGAATTAGTAATGTGAAATTTATGAACAATCTTATTTTTCCGACAAATGAATCTGATCATCTTTTTGAAAAATAAATTATGGCATTCATTTCTAAATGCAATTTTCACAATTCCTCAAAAAAGATTATTTTACAAGGTTAAGTTTGCTTCCTAGAACAATCTCTCCATTGGAATTATTGTATTTTAGTCTCAACTTAAAGCTATTAATAATTTAGTTCTTCTTTCAATCTTGGACCTACTTCTACTTAACAATTTTTTAAAGAATGAAAATCAAATGTTTTTTAAAAAAAGTCCTAGACTTTCAATTCAATTCTTCAACACAAATTTTTTTAATTTCAAAGTCCTCTGTGAGTAATTTTTTCTGCATGAAGAAAAAACCACCCCTAGAATTTGGTCGAGGGGTAGTGTTGTGTATGGAACCTAACCTAAATTGCCTCCAAGCAATGGACTCCTATGACCGTGGAAAATATTCAATACTTAAAATTACCTTAACCCCTAAAGGACCATTCATTGTCCCTTCTACGGTCCCTTCGGGGGACAAATGCATTTTCGGGCAAGTACCTACGGGCTGAAATTGTGTCGTGATTTTTTGAAACCTTTTTTGAAGATAGATAAATTGATAAGCTTTGTGGGAATATAATTGTTTTCACAATCGGTGCCCAGGAACAAAAGTTATGACCTAATAAACTCAAAACAAGGGACAAGGGCAGTCTAGGCAACAAAAAAAATTTGCAAAATTTTGAATATTTTTTTTTGGATTTTTGTTTCTTGTAGATTATATTTTTGTCTATTTTTAGGGCTTTGACTTGTTTTATTTGGATTGTTATGAGAAAGTTATGAACATCCTTGTTTTTTCAACAGTTAGAGCATAATCTTGAAAAAAAATAACTTATAGGATGCATTTCTGAATGCAATTTTTGCAATTTTTTTTAATGGTTTATTTTACTTGCTAGAACAATCTCACCATTGGAATTAGTGCATTTTATTTCCATCTAAAATATATTAATATTTTAGATTTTCCTTCTATATTGTACCTATTTCTAGTTGACAATTTTTTTAAGAATGATAATTAAGTTTTTTTGGATTTTTTTTCTTGGACTCTCAACTCATCTTTACACTATAAAGATTTAAAGCTCAAACCCCTGTAGTGCAAAAATTTTAAGTTAAAAATGTTCAAAGTCAAAAAAAATTGTCCTACAATGTACTGAAAAACTTGTTTTTTTCACTTTAAATGCAGATATCTTGCAATCTGTGTGGTCAAAAATTCTGAAATTTTTTCTACACTCTCATACTAGTTGAGTGTAAGATCCCATGGTTAGATATAGAAAAAAAACAATTTTCAAATTTTGTTACTTTTTACTGTAGAAATGGCAGTTTTGAGTGTTTTTTGGCAGAAAAAAAGCCTTGGTCCTTTAGGGGTTAAAATCGTGATTAGGGCACCAAAAAGGACTATAATTTAGCCCTAAAAAGTGGGTCTTGCACATGACACCATCACATGAAGACCACTATTTCACATGCATTGACTTCATTTGCAATTTCCACTTATTGTACGTTGGGGTCAGGTTCGTAAGACCCTATACGAAATATTTTCTTTTTGGCCAAATATCCACTTCGTTATCCACTTTAATTTTTGTTTGACTTTATTTTGAATTATTCATAGACTGTAGTGCAAGGCACTATAGCTTAACTACACTACAGTGCTACTAGTTCAACTTTTCCTAAATTTAGGGGGGACTGCAAGTTCAACTTTTTTAGATTTCATATTATTTTCATTAACATTTTCTACAACATTCATATACACCATGTTATAATTTCTAAAATTTCATGTTATATTTATTTAAATGTTGATTTATTTTTTAATGAATCTGACCCGAGTGTAGGATAATTTCCTATATTCAACCCTAAAAAATTCAATCCTTTCAAGTAATTATAGTAGTACCTCTTCTTCTTTAATCACTTTACTCATAAACCTTAATTTTAGTGCAATTTGGGCAGCACTTCCGTACTTGTCCCAAAACAAAAAAAAATAACTAACTAATTATGCATTCTTTTTAAACATCACCATCCCAGAAGAAAATTTGATACATGTGTAATGATTCATTCAATCAAAACAAGGTAAGAAGGTATTGTAATCAATCATTACAATTTTCTTTGTATTCAACATAGTAGGAAAAAGGTCATAATATAGCCAACAAGAGAAAAACAATATGGCTATACATCCCCTTGCACTAATTTAGCTCTCCCATCTTCATCCTTGCTCTAAATTGGGCAAGCCATAGTTTTATGAAAATCTAACTTTTTCATCTTCATCCTTTGAAAAATTCAAGTCATTTGATTGCACTAGTTGCCCACCATCACTCATCAAAATTGGCATTTTTTCGTGGTGGTAACAGCTAACTTCCTCTTACTAAATTGGCCACCAGCACCTCTTCTTTACTCTAAAAGGGTTAAGCCTAGACTTTTTGGAAAGCCAACTTAAAGGTATATCTCCTCACCAATTTTTAGCTCCATCCAAGTTGTCATAATCCCATTGCTTGCCAAAGTGGATAGTCTAAATCTAAATTTCAATTCCCCCCTCATTCTCAATAATTTTCCTTCTTACCTCAAAATCCTCCATTTTTCACCCATTTTTTTTCCACAAACGGTAAACCTACTCGACAAATTGTTCCTATATGGTTCCCTTCTTTAATTCTTAACAATTTATGCTTAAAAAACTCATAGTACTATCCAAAAAGCTCTCAAAACACATGTATACACAAAAGTTGCAAGAGAAGAGAGAGAATGAGCACAAACCCTAATTTCACCTGTATCCAACTTCCTAATGGATTAAAATACTCAATGACGTTCATCCAACTCTAATTTGCTAAAAACCCCGTTAAAATAGTGTTAAATGTACCAATTTAGTGCAAACTGTGTTAATTTAGCTCAAACTGTACCAATTTAGTGCAAAATCCCCTAAATTATTATTTTTTCTCTAATTTCATTGTTTTTACTCCATTTTAGTGATTCCTTCACTATTTTAGTATCCTAGTAGTAATTTTAAGTTTACTAATTTATTTTATGTTTTTTCATATTTATTATTCTCTGTTGTTTTCAATTTACTTTTAGCTTCATTTCCTACTTGTAGCATTTTGGTTTTCATTTTTTATGTTTTACTTTCTATTTTTTTGGTGTTCATTTTTATATTTTTATATTTGGAATTTCTCTTTAGTTTCTAGCATTTCTCTAATATCATTTCCCATTTGTAGGATTTTGTCTTTAGCTTCTAAACATTCTACCATTTGCCTAATTTGGTTACTTTACAACATCGTGCTTAAAATCTTTTTAGTTTTAAATCCCTAGATTCTTCCTAGATTTTTCCCATTATTTTCTCCTAATTGCATTTTAAGATTTTCACCCTAAATTTCTAAAGTTCCTATTCCTATTTTGCAGAAAACTCCCTAAACCGTGGTCATAGCTTAATTCAGAGTACTAATACTTCTGGATGTACAAATTCAAGTATAATGTTTATATTTTTCACAATTTAAAAAGTGAACCAGTATAGTGGTTCACATCCTTAGTGCAATTTTTTTTCACAAATCGTGGTCAAAGTCATCTAAAATTGCAAGCTAGTGTTAAAAACTCACACTTTGAATGCTAATATCTCTCAATCTATACGGTCAAAATTCATGAAATTTTTATATCACATGATTTCAAACAAGTGAAGTTCAAGATCATATGGTTAAATTCTAATTTTTTTTCCTACAACAAACGCAACAAAAATGGCAATTTTAAGTGGTTTTTGATAGAAAAATGGCCTTGATCTTACAGGGGTTAAAAACCACATCTACAACCATGATGGAGGAGAGGTGTCTCATGGCCCCAACCCTTAGTGCCTATGTAGGGTACATGGAGTAAGTTTGGGAATGCTTTTATGATTATAAGTAGGATCCAATATGAACAAGGTCTCATATCGACCCAAATATAGGATTAGAATTGATGTAGTATGTTCTAAAAGCAACTTTTTAAGAACTAACTGCTTTTTGGAGGAAGCTTAACTCCTTGAAGCAATTTTTAGTAAATTCTTGTAGAAAAAAAATGAAATTGACATTTAATCCAAGTTGTTTCATAAATTTGGATCTTTGTAGAATTACTTACAAATATTTGAAGTTGGAAACACAATGGGCACTAAAAGCAACCATGTCCGAAAATTTACACTTCTAGCACATTAAAGAAAGCAAAATGTATTTGTATGTTAGGACATTGCTGCAATCAAAATAAAATTAAAATTAATTTTCTAATCCCTAAAAACTTCAAAAATCAATCATTTTCACACTATAAGTTGGAACACCCCAAAACAAAGCCTATGCACCCCTCCTCGCCAAGAGCTTTCCAATGGTACCAAGCATGCAACCAGAGGACACATGGTCCGGAACATAACAAACAAAACAAGTAGCCAAATTTAACATATGGATCAATGGTACAAAACGTTCAAGATGAATTTTGGTGTATTGTTGTGGGGTTGCTCTTAGTGGTCGCTTTGAGAACACAATTGCTTTTAAAACAAACTACTTTAAGGTATGTTTTCACTTGGTGTTGAAGAATGTTGTTGCTAAGGGTTTCAAGAACAACTTTAGACCTATTTTTGGACAAGATTCACATTGCAAACATCACACCCTAATACCAAGTGAGAACGTGTCCTTATTTCTCTCTCTTTTTTTTTTTTGGAAATGAATTTAGGCACACATGTGGACTAGGTTCACTTCACTAGCACTCCCAAACCTGGATGCACCTCGTGTTCCCAGAGTTGGGTGAGTTCAGTTCCCAGACTTCATAGTGCCGCCATTTCCCATTTCCAAAGCAGCTTGGAGACCCAGAACCTGGCTGCTCACAGACTGCCACGTCTCGAACCATCCATACAACATTCTTGCCGTTAGCCCAGCAAAGCCAGTGGTGCAATTACGGACCCATCTTCGACATCCACAGGAACGTGACAAGTGGCCTAATTTCATGAGCACGTCCCAACACTCGCCACCTGTCCTCCAATTCTTGTCCTTATAAGCAGCAGTGCGGTCCCCCCTCTCAACATCATCCGCAAGCTATACCACTATTCAGCGTTTAGCATCAGTGTCTGCATTTTGCATTTCCCAAGTTTCACGCTGTGTGATTTCTTCTATCATCTGCCTGTAGCAAAGCTCTACTCGATTCTGTACACTCCTTCGTTCTTCAGTTCCTTGTCCACACTCAGCTTTAGATCTAATGGCTTCTCGCAACCAGGACGCTGCTGCCCAAAAGGCCGAAGAGGCGAAGGTCTTGGGCCAGCAGAAGGCGGGCGATGCCCAGAAAGCCACCAAGGTAACTTCACAAACCCTCTCCGAAGCAGTCGGCTCCATTGCAGAGCATTTTCTTTGTTTTCGTTGGAGACGGTCTGCATCGTGCACACACTGCAATGGCTCATTCCCTGCCCTTCTTGAGAATCTTTCCTATTGCAGACGAATCCGGTTGGTTGCGGTTTACATATGAAGTTGTGATCACATGTGCAAAGAACCCATGTATTCTTGGGTCTGTGGTTTGAGAGGATTGAGTTTACTCTAAGAAACCGATTTGCTTTAAAGTTTTTTACAATGCGGTTGTGAGAGCATGCTCTTCTCGCTGGAAGCGTGATCTGCACCTCAGCGTTTACCATTTTAGCTTGCTTGTAGAGTGAAATTCGGAGCTCGTTATTGAACTGCGTGGATGTGTCAGTAGATTGGAATTTAGAAAGGGCGATTGTTTGATCTCCATTTTGAAATCAGTTCTTGATTTGCTCGTTCGCAATGTATGAAATACTGATGGTTTTGGTGTTACAGGATGCTGCCGGTGCTACACAACAGAAGGCTAACGAGGCAGCCGGAGTAGCTGGCGACAAGGCTAACCAAGCGAGCAACGTCGCTGGGGAGAAATGGGGGCAGACGAAGGAAGCGGCTTCCAACGCCGCCGGAGCCACCCAGAACAAGGCCGGCCAAGCTGGGGGCGTGGCAGGGGAGAAGTGGGACCAGACGAAGCAAGCGTCCGCCGATGCGGCGCAAGTAGCCTCCGACAAGGCCGTGGAAACCAAGGACGGAGCGGCTGGGCTGTTGCAACAGGCAGGGGACGCGCTTGGGAATGCAGTGCAGAGTGTGAAGGATGCCGTCACTCCCAAGCAGTGATTAAGTAGTGACTTGAGTTCTATGTTTCCCTTGTGAATACTGTAGAGAGTTCACTTACATATCAGTGCAATTGTATTGCGCATGATTTTTGGGAATGAAATCGATGAATTTGTTTTTATTACTTCTGTGGTGCGCATTGGAGGTTTGAAATGGCATAGCGCCTCCTTTCAGGAGCCGAGCGTATGATCATATTTCCTTAACAGGATCTGCATCTCTTTCCCTAAGCGTAAACCCCGATGGGGGGGAGGCCTTTCGCTCACAAGATGATCAAAATTCGGTCATCAGAATCGGAGTTTGCTGGATTGTGCTCAATCTCATTCGTTTGATTAAGCCGCTTCAGTAAAATCGGTCCTTCTCTCTTATTATCTTCGTGTAGCAGACGCTAAAAATGTTTCCAACCAAAACCATTTCTATTTTCATCAAATGCGGCCAAACACGTGTCTAATGTCTCCCCACTGATTTATGAAGAGCTTGAAACTCATTCTCAATCTGTGCGGGACAAAAATTGCAAAGACTATATATGTTCGCAATGTATGCTGGTGAAAATTTCAACAGTTAATCTACTCTGGTGCATTCTCGTTTAGCGGAAAGGACAGTCTCACAGAAATAACCTCTTTGCGCGCGCTCTTGAATTTGCTCTCACGAATGGGATGCATTGGGTGGACGGAAGTATGCAGCACTCGGCATGTTTCCATGTGCGGAGAGTACAATGATTGATTGATGGGAGGCTTTGTAGTTGGCATTTATATTTTCAGAATGTATTCTGTGATCAGAAAGCCATTCGAGGGCCCTTTCAAGAATGATCAACCAACAAGCAATACCTAAATTTTCACGAAAAATGACCAAGGGGTCAAGACTTTGAAATTCTTTTTCGGTTTTGGCATTTGGTATTATCTGAGGTTGAGCTTCTCTTCTCTACTTCCTATGTATGGCCTATTTTCTTGTAAAACATATTTTCTTGTAAGACATCCAAGCTTCAACCTTGGTTTTTCATCTTGAAGTGATATCGGCCAAAAGAAGATTAAAAAATAATAATCTTGGGGGCTTCAATCCAACCTTGCAAAGCACTTGACATACGGGAGGCAACCCAATCCTTGACTGTAGGGTAGTGAAGTTTTGTGCATGGAGTGATTAACAATGATTAATTATGGCACAATTCTTGGTGCAATTGTGGTGCATTATAATTGGCTACAAGACTCTCAATATTGCAACCAACCCTTGTTGGATTTTGCAACTAGCCTTTTGTTCGAAAATAGGAAGGTCTATATAACAAAGATGGGTGGAACAAAATCTTCAGTTAAAAAATTCATAGTAATCATATTTTGAGAAATAAAAATCTGAAAAATTATGGAAACCTTATAAACTCTATTCTTGCACATGGAAAAATTTCTCCACTATTGAAAATTGCTCTTGCATTTACATGTATTTACTTAAGTGGTTAGAATGGGTTGCCTCCCTTACAACGACAAGGATGAACAACTTCTTTTAGCTAATTTTTCAAACCAACATTCTTCTATATTTTTGGGGGGCACAAATGGGGCCCCACATTGCATTTAAATGAAAAGACAAAATTACAATTGTCCAAAGGTTTATACCTCATCCATGTCACCTTGTGATTGTCTCTTAGGCAAACTCTATAATGGACGCCCCACTAAGTATCAAAACAATCTAGGATCTTAATGAAGGATTTAAGAGATTGCAAGAATTTAATCCCTAAATGTCCAAGCCACCAAATTTTGGTGTCAACAACACTTTGAAGTTAAATAAAATCTAAACATTTTACTATTTTTAGTGGTTTAAATATTTGAATAAATCTATTTGATGCCTAATTTTAACATAAAAAATTCTGATTTTGAAAATGAATGATTTTGTGCAAAAGTGTCTATTGTAAATCTTGATTTTCTAGTATTGAGGGTTTTTGGAAATGAGCCTCAAAATACACTAGATCTTGAAGGAAAAATCACATTAGAAATTCATTTGAAAAAAATTGTAGAGTAGATTTTATAAAGGCATAAATTGAATAGGATTACGTATGTTATGTCCTCTAAGCTCTTATTTTTTGATGACCAATTTGACATGTGAAAAAAAGGATTGAAAGGCTTCAATTCACTTTCATAGCTTTAACACCCTTATGGTCAAACATTATAATATTTCAATCCATGAGTGATACTAGTGTGCCTTTCAATCCACTAATATTCACATCCTTTCAATCCATAAGTGATAGGCTTTTGTTGAATTTAGATCAAATTTCAAGAAGCTCAAAAAAGGTCTTGGACATTTAGGGATTACGCAAATATTTAGACCACCTAATCCTCCCAACATCAACAAGTTTTACTAATTAATACAATTGTGGCAACAAGAGGTTCTTTGGGAGATAATGTGACTATGAGCAATTAATCCATAAAATTCTATAGAATAAGACTTCTAATTAGCATCCACGCACACATATATGGCAAAGTGGCTTTGTGAAAAATCAGATTTCATCACCAAAGATTGCTTGTCACCAACTTTCTTTCCATATTTCTTCATTATACAAACCTCTCAAACCACTATTGTAACTTCAAGTGAAGATTTAGTACTCGATTACATTAATGATAAAATCTTGTGTTAAATTCAAATTGAAATGAACTATTATAGTTGGTTCACTAATTGTTTATCAAGCATGTATAGTCCATATATAGATAGTGATTGTGTCCTTCAAAACAAATGTGGAATAAATCTGAAATTTGAAGAGCAAAAATAACATGATTTAGAGATGTCCTAATCTAGACAGGTCAATGCATTTTGGGAATGATTTATTGTAAAGATTGGACTTAACCCAAAGGTTAGCACTAGAGGTTTAAATTTTTTGAAGATTTCTTTGATAGCATGTTGCCTAATCTTTCTTATTATAGTAAACAATGTAGAAGAAATGGATAAATTTAGTTTAAATTAGCATAAATAGGCATCTTCATCTTGCAGACTTGCACTTGATTGCACATGCGCAATCAGTCTGTTCCTAACAAATTACTCCGATCAAGGCTCAAGTTTGGAAATGCGAAGATGCGCGGCATCGCTGCATTGATAAATCTCAACAGGACCACAGGAACTGAAAATGGAGACTTGTAAGCTTATCCGCAGATTAGCAGTCGCACAAAGTGTTGATCACAGCGATGAGCTTGGAGAGCACGCCCTCTCCGCAGCAACTGCCACGTTCGAGAAATCACGGCGATCTTGCTTGTAGGCCTTCTGGGCGGAGGTATCCGGCAACGCCAGGGGGCCAAGTGTCGTGAATGGCAGTGCCACCTGTCCCTTCAAGTCTTTGTACATAATGAGCAGCGACTCTCAGAGTTCCTCAATATTCAGCATTCTCGCTTCCCCAGATTTTGCAATCGAATTTTCACAGTAGTCTCTTGCATTCGTGAATAGTTACTTAGTTTCTTCTCCCTGTCTCTTTCCTCTTTCTTAGAGGTCGAGTAAGTTAGATTCATTTCGAACTTCTAAGTTTCAGACATGGCTTCGTACAACACCAACCAGGACGCCGCAGCCCAGAAGGCTGAGGATACCAAGCTCTTTGGGCAGCAGAAGGCGGGCGAGGCCCAGCAAGCCACCCAGGTAACAGACTCGAACCCCTTCTCCACCGCACTAGGCTTCAGGGCAAACTTTCTTGGAGTGCGCATTTTGCATAATGGGTGCCTCATTTTACTTGCTTTGGGGAGAGTTATTAGTGGTTTTCGTAGTTTCTTTAAATGAATGAGATGGTCCTTGAGTGAGTGAGTGCACTCGCATGGTGAATCCCACCTCATGAGGAAAATGGTTTCAGTTTGCTTGCAATTTCTTCCGTCAGAGCTCGCGGATGCATCAGTAGAGTGTACAAAGAAATGGTCGGCAGGGAGCATGGTCTGCGCAATTTCTTGAAGTCGGGTGAGACTACCTGGTTAAACACGCTTCGCACGTTTTGATTTTGGGTTACGGTTTTGTCCGTTTCAGAACGCGGCTGGAGCCACGCAAGACAAAGCCCAGCAGGCGGCCGGAGTGGCCTCCGACAAGGCCGGGCAGGCCAAGGAGGCCGGCGGCAGTTACTTGCAGCAGGCGACCAATGTCCTCAACAACGCCTACGAGAACGTCAAGTCGACCGTAAACCAGGCGAGCGAGCAGTCGAAGCAGAGCACTTCCAGCGCCACGGGCACCGCCCAAGACAAGGCGAACCAGGCCGGGAACGTGGCGGGCGACAAGTGGGCACAGACGAAGCAGGGGACGTCGGACACCACGGCTACCACGCAGGGCAAGGCCAACGAGGCGACGGGTGTGGCGGGCGAGAAGTTGGGTCAGGCCAAGCAGGGCGCGTTCGACGCCGCAGGCGCCACGCAGCAGAAGGCTGGCGAGTTGGCCAACCAGGCGGGCGCGGTGGCTGGGCAGAAGTGGGAGCAGACGAAGCAGGCGTCGTCCGATGCCTCGCAAGTGGCTTCGGACAAGGCGGGTGGTATTGCGCAGCAGACTCGCGACGCCATGAACACGGCGTACGCGTCCATCAAGTCGGACGTGACCCCCAAGCAGAAGCAGTAATTTTCGTTTTTGGATAGCTAGCGTTCTCATGTACGTAGGTTGTTCGTTGTCTTGGCTCGGCCACATATGTTTGTCGTCGAGGATTTATGGTTCAGCAAGTGAGTGAGGGTTTGTCGGGTTTGCATTTCCAGACATTTCTAGTACCCATTTGTGAATAGAGGTGCACATGTACATTACATGACCGTTGGGCCTGGACTTAATCATTGAATCACAATTGCAAGAATGTGATTTTTTCCCTGTCTGCATTCTCTACACGCATTAGTAGCTGATTATGATGGTGTAAATCGAGCATTGTGTCTACGAACTTTCTTCGTTGGCAAAATTCGCCGGGTTTGTGTTAGCTATGTGTTATGCTTGTTTACTGGACTTTTTCATGTCACAATGCAGATTTACATGTGTTTATGCAAAATTATGCAAGAAATGGGTAACGTAGTGTAGATGGGCTTATGGATAGTATGGCAGTTGAATATTCCGTGACCTTTGGCTTTGCATTTTGGAATTATAACTGTGTCTCAATGAGGTGAAGAAAACAATGATGAATGAAAATGCGAAAGTGATGGAAGGAAAAATATCACTTTAGAGAGATTACTGGCTTATAGAAATTTACTTTATAAATGTTCTATTGTATTTATGTTTTTATGGTACATCAACTTAGATGAAATATTTGAGCTTGGAAGTGATTACTGTATAAATTTACTACCTCTTTTGAATACATAGTGATACTTGTGTCATAATGTACTCAAAATTTTAATTGATTAATTAAAAACAAAAATTTAACTTCCCCTAGACCCCCATTCTAGGTTTAAATTTTTTTTATTAATTAAAATTAATTATTTTTTATATTTCATCCCCCCCTCCCCCTTTATTTGTAATTTTTTGAACAAGGTTAACATGACAAACAATATTGTGACAATGAAAATCCCATATCCCTATTCGCATCTGCATCCATATTCGTATTCATATTGTATCATATTCCAATATCAAGTATCTAAATCCATATTTTGGTACCGTATCTGTAACCATATTCTGATTCTATATTTGTATTCATATTTGGATGGATGACTTAGATTAAATCTAAAAACTCAATGGCTTGAGAAATTTTGAAAAATCAATAGCATTCTGGAGGGGGAAGCATTTAAAAAAAGAATCAATGGCCTTTAAATTTTTTGGGAGAGGGGGGGCAACTAATACAAACGTGGGTGGGTAGCCTCTTTTCTTTTCATTGGATAGTTTATGCTTCATGCAAACTTTGATGATAATTCAAACACTCATCCAAGGAAGATAGAAAACAAGTTGAGAAATAGATCAATACATATAAATAGCAAGCTAGAATTATATATGTAAAGTTTAGTAGTTTTTATTTTTTCTATTTTAATGGAAAACGTTTAGGAAGTCTACATGTTGAGTAATATTTCAACATTTGCTATTATTGAAAGGTTGTCTAAAATCATATATACATTTTTACCAATTTATCTTCTTATTAATGAAATTATAAGTGAATTTTTGTTGGTGAATAATTACCAAAGTCTAGCCTAGTTTTTGAAGTGGCTTATAGTACATACAAGAAAAGAGTACTTAGTTGAAATTTCCAATATCATCTCTAAGAAATATGAGATTCACCAATATTTGAATGAACTTAATTTTTTACAAATATTATTAAAGACGAGTGAAAGATAGATTATCAAAATTAGATGATGTGTCTAATTATCTTGCATTCAATAAGGTGTGTGTTGTTGTGAGCCACCGTATTGGCTCACAAATCGAGATTAAGGAAATGTAGACAATTTAGGCGTAATTTCAAGTTAAAAATTATTGGTTGAATGAAGTTAAGATATAATAATAAATTAGTAGATTTTCCAATAGGTAGGAACAGAAATGTTAAATCAATGGTGTGGATTTTTTTAAATGCAACTATACAAAAATGAAGAGGAAAATTTTAGGACTTTAAAATAAAAAAGACATTAACTAAAATTTAATAGAATTAGAAAATAAAATACTATGAATAGAAATTAGCATAAGGAGTGAATCGAGAATGGGAAGGGCAATTACAAAGCAAAATACCAAGACTAGAGGAAATGAAGACCAAGATTAGAAGAAATGAAGACCAAGATTAAAAGAAATGAAAACCAAGACTTGAAAAAATGAAGACCAAGATTTAAAAAAATAAAGCCTAAAACTAGAAGATACGAAAATAAAGAGAAAAAACAAGGAAGATGAAGGCATGTAGTAGATGGAAGAGAGTAAGGTTTGTAGACTTTCTCTCTCTCTCTCTTTTGACTTTGATGCTTCTCTTTTCTTTCTCTTTTTTTTGGCACTTGGATTTGAGAAGCTTGAATATACACTAGGGGAAGCTAATGAAGAAGAAGTTGAGGGTAGAAGTTAGAAAGGATTAGCAACTTAGAAAATTTGCCGAGTAGGTCTAGTTCAATTATTGCTAAGAGTTTGAAGAAGGTTGGGTTGAAATTAGAGTTAAGAAACAAATCTTAGATTAAAGCAGCAACTTTGGAGGGCAAGATCAAGAAGAATACAATGAATTTGATGATGAAATATTGTGGTCTAGTGTGCGTTTGAGTTGACTTTTTAACAAACCTAGTTTAGAACAAAGATGAAGATTTGGCGGTCATTTTAGTGCGAGAGGGTCTATTGTCAACATTAATTAAGATGTTCAATTTCAACGAACTCAGGAGAATAGTAGTACTAAAAAAGTTGAATTTTAGGAGGTAGTAGATTGTCAAATCAACTTCTCAAGAAACCAAAGCTTACTCATTTGAAACAAAGATGAAGATTTGGCAACTGTTTTAGTGCAAGGAATTTGCTATCAACTTTAAATGAGATGTCCAACTTCAACAAGTAAGATTAGGAGGATAGTAGTACAAAAAGAACTAAATATTTGAAAGGTGGTAGATTGTCAAGTCAACTTTCCAAGAAGCCAAGACTCGCTCCATTTGGAGTAAAGATGAAGATTCAACGATTGTTTTAGTGCAAGGGGGGTTGTTCTCCTAGATTCAAGCAACAAATTTGAGGTTTTGTGATCTTTGGACATTTAATTAACATATTTCTTTAAAATTAGGTGTATTGTTTTTGAATCTTTGGCTATCAAAACATGTGTAAGTGAATTAGTCACTAAGGGAATTCAATAAAGGAATATCCTCACCACTAAATGTCCAAATAATCAATACTAACCACATATCAAATAATATATGGTTTATTTCAAATTATCTTTCAATTCATAAAACATTAAGGGACATGAAATAGAACTCTTTTGGTTATATATACAATTTGCATATGAATAAATATGATGCATTAGATTGTATGTCTATGCATTTTTAGGGCTTTATAATCCAAATTGAATTGTGTGAAAGAATGAAGTAGTTTAATTGTGAAGGGAATTATAAAATTGATACTATTGTGTTGTTTTCTCGTGTTTATCAAGAGTCTTAGAGCAATGTTAATATGTAAGGTACTGGAAAAATTCCATTGCTTGGAAGGCTAGGTAGTAGGTAGTATACACTTCCCTCTAGATTCTTCTAGGGGTGTTAATTGCCATCTCGGTAAAAAACATTCATAATACTACCATGAAGAAAAAAAAATCCACTACTTATACAAAGGATAGTGGATTTGCAATTTCCTTTTTCATCAATGCAAAACTCCACAGTTCCGCAAGTACTTGAAAGCAATGAATAATTGATTTGCGTAAGCTTGGACTGCAAATGAAGTTGATGCTCATATTGTGACCAAATACACGGTATCCAAAGGTGAAGGTTAGCAAACAATATTTTTTAAGTAGATGCCAAAATCTTTGGAATATTCTATTTCCAATAAAATAAAATTGTACTCTAAAAAGAATAAGACTTTCTATTTGTAGACCTTTGTCAAATGACATTCACTATTTTTAATCAATTACTTGACTGGATACATTTTGTGTACAATGAAGTTTACAATGGAGCTAGCAAAGTCACCACACCATTTCATCCTAAAAGTTTGAAAAAGAAAAAAGAAGCCAGTTGTCACCACAATGAAACCAATCGTGGCCACCAGGGCAAAAGCTCAAAAAACCAAAAAATAAGCGCTAGGAGGATTGCAAGTTGTCCTATCTTCAAAGAGTTGTGAGGTATAATAGATGCACTAATAAGATGGCGAAAATTCTTGCATTCTTTGCTAATGAGCACAAATGATAATTGCACCACTTTAGCATGCTCCATTACAAAGACAAATCATTTCTTATCCAAAAAGAGTATTTATCCCAAAAAAAACACAATTCTAAGTTCAACAATACGAGCAACCATCCTTTCCATCCAAATCTATTTTAGACACTTTTGTCGACTAGTCAACAAATGTACTAGTTTCTAGCTTACCTTTTTTAGTCTTCCACAGTCATTTAACAGAATCGTTTTCAATTGTGATGGCTGATCTCTTATGCCACAATACCTCTATTAACAAAAAAGGTCAATGATGCACTTAGATATACTACCAAATCATAATCCTATACAACGAATTGTCTTGAAATAAAAAGTACAGGCATGTTCTTAAGTTCAAAATATCAAATACTTGAGAAAAATGCTAGTAAACTTGAGCATTCTACAAAGTCAACTAAAACTAGTTTGCTTTAGCAAACCTTAGAAATATACACAAAGAGAGAAAAATCACTTTGATACTTCTTTCCATAGTCAAAGAAGATGAACCATGTGAGCAAAATAGGCAATAAACAAGGCTATGCATAAATTTTATGGTGTATGTAGAAGAACTTTAAAATTTTCTACCAAACTGATACCTTCAATAGTATACTAGCCCATCGATCAGTGACTTCATAGTTGTGCTAGGCCATGTATGAAAAATCTAGACATACTTTAATAAGCTAGCTACATAACTTTGTTTTCATGCTCTTTTCTGGATTTGAAATCAAATATAGGATATCATTCTTAATCATGCAGATTCTAAATCCTAATTAAAAAATAAGTGCAAATGCATATGGGATTGTATGCGCTATCGTGATGTATATATATACATACTATAAAAATACATATTATATATTATACATATAGCTTTAAGGTGACGCTTTCTCATAGAAGTGTAAGTTATCTGTATAAGAAGGAGAATTCACATGAGAGTTGCATTGAGTTGAAATATTATTGTTCATTTTTTTACTTTAGATTTAGAATGTCAAATTGGAGGATTTTTTCCAAGTTTCAAGATGAAGAACCTCAACCGGAGTCTAAATTTGAGCTTTCATTATTGCAACTGTCAAATGAGCTATTTTGTCACGGGATCTTGTATTACCATTTGAGCATTCATGAGATGAAGTTGGGCCTTCTCAACCATCAAAGCAACCTTGTATAGAGCAATGGTGGCATGGAAACCTTGAGCGGGGTGCTCGTGCGTTGATAATTTTGTTACAAATTGGATGTATTGAACTTGGTAGCCGACTAGCCGTAAAGGAAAAATTTGAAGATTGTTTTGAGGGTCTAAACAACAACCAATACTATTGTATGATCAGGCCAATTAAAGGGAGTTGCGATCACCAACAATGGTTAGAAGGCTAGTCAATCCCTTAAAAAAAGCGGATCATGCTGAATATGTTATTGCGATTGTCAAACGCATTTTCAATTTTTTGCAGATGGAGTGAAGGTTGTCTTGAAACTCTAGATTTTTTACTTCTAATAGGCATTGGTTTGATGTTAGTACTTGTATCTTTATTTGAAATATTTTATAAAAATCATTTTTTATGGTTATAGTTGTGAAAAAAAAAGATGAAAATAATTTGCCTTCTAAGTGAACTTTGAAGTGATTTTTTTTTAAGTTAGAAATAAGAAAATAGTTGTAGGGCTAAATATGAAGGTCAATAATTGTAAGTTAGCTTTAAGAATAAGTTAAAGATTGATGTCTATTTGCTTATGTGGTAGAGAATTGTTGATAAGATAGAGAAAAATGTGGACACTATTCATCTTCTCTCTTGTTGTAGTTTTAAAAAAATTTGAATGTTTGAAGGCCCATTGTGTATTGTATATGAAGAATTTTGGAATCAAATGTGCAGAAGTTGTGTATTATGGTGTCTTGTTTCCAATTTGATCTCACTTGCTTAATTTGAAGTTAGCATTCAAAAGTTGTGCTTATTTGAATAGAGGAAGGTTTGTTACCTCCTGTGAAGTGGATTGAGACTTCAATCAATTATAAAAGACAGATAGGTTTTTTATTTGCAAAAAAACTTTGAGCAAGTGTAGGAAATATTGTTAGTTTTCTATAAAGCTATTATTCATTTGATTTGGGATTTTAATGAATGAGTTGTGAGTGGTGAAGTGAGAAGAAGTCTGAGTTTTTTTTTCTCAAACTTTGGATGGCTATAGTAGTTGGATAGAGTGTTAAAATGAGTTGAAATTTGAAGAAAAAGTGGGAAATTCTATTAGCTTTCTAAAAAGCTATCACTCATTTCATTTGGAGTTGTAAAACAATGGTGGCATTCATTCAAAGTTTAGTTTTGAAATTGGAGTTGAAGTGAAGTTTTGAAGTGAAGATTTGAAATTGAAGTTGAAGAAGAACTTGTGTGTTGTGGCTTGTGGCTTGTCTTTCTTTGTAAACTTTATTGTTGCAAGTGGCATGGATGAAACCATTGCTTATTTTCTTTTTGTGTTGTGAACACGATGAAGTGGGATTGATCATCTACATGGTTGTACTTATTTGTTGTTCCTATTGATAAGGTATGTTTGTTGGTCATCGTGGGTTTGAAGTTTAGGAATCAATCTTTCGGACGATTTCAGCTTGTGATCTGGTCGTCCCGTTTTATCCATTTGAGGCCTGTGGTATCTTGTCACCTACCTAAACCCTGACCCTTTGAAGCCACCTACAAGATAAATCAATATAAAGCAGTTAGAAAACTTAAAATTTGAAGATTTAAAGACAAAAAGATTAGAAGCTTTGTAAATTTAAAAAAGTTTTCAAACAACTTTCTCTAGTTGCATCCAAAATTTCCGTGATTTTCCGAAGCAAACCGCTCTCAATACGACAGCGCACATAGTTAATTTACATTGGCTCCAGTTTGGTTTTCCTGTCAGGCAATATAGATGAATAACATTCGGATAGTGAGACCTCAAACACTCTATCAAGGATCGTA
This sequence comes from Climacium dendroides, assembly GCA_950106755.1. Classification (NCBI taxonomy): domain Eukaryota; kingdom Viridiplantae; phylum Streptophyta; class Bryopsida; order Hypnales; family Climaciaceae; genus Climacium; species Climacium dendroides. Next base: position 32,441,698 of record OX467086.1, read on the forward strand.
AATTCCTTCTATTTTGCGTCTTATGTCCATTTTAGCAGAAGTTCACAGTTTTACACTAACAATATATTCAAGCATTTGATAACACTTCTAGTAATTAGATACATTTCCTCTAATAACACACATTTGGTACATACAATACAACTGTTATTTGACACAAATGAAAAGAATATTCCAAACTCTAAAAGTTTCTTTACATAATTTTTCACCAATATTGTTTTTCTAAGTTGTGGCACACCTAACAGAAGCATTTTGAGAATAGGTGTGCAACTCTTACATGTTACTGCTCCCACCAATGCAGTATAGAACTTTGTACAAATCCGAAACCATAATGTTGTCTTCCACATTATGTGAACTCTAGTATGTATTAATACACTAGCTTCATTGTTTGTGCCAATTTCCGCATGATGCCAATATCAAGGGATAAGGAAGCTCAAGATACAACCTGTCTAACAAATATAGCAAATTTCCGTAGCCCAAGATCTTTTTAAGCATGTTGACCCGTATGAACCTACTACATTTTCAAAAATAGGGATCTGAAACAATCACGATTGATAGCTCAATCAACTTTCCCAAAACATGTCAAAATACCACTACAACATAATGCTGAGCATAGTTGTGTTGAAATAGTAGAATCGACGCATTCTATAACCTAAAAATTGAAGAGACACACTTAAAAAAACAGGTTGGACCTACAACCGATTCAAAAAGCCTTCATCTAAACCGATCTCTGGCAAAAACTTGTAAAGGTGATGCATACCAATTACCGCAATGCAAAACAAAAATCAACACTTGGCACCAGTGCTGCGCAGAACTTATAACAAGTTATATATAGCAAGAGCTCCAAAATCTAGATGCAAATGAAAGTAGTACTGTGAACAGAAATTATAATAGTTTATATACTTATAGCATTGTAATGGAAATAATGAATTAGGTTGGGTCGTGAATCCGTGATGACTCCTCTAAAGAAACTATGGCCTCGACGAGCTACCGCCGTTGGATCAAGGCAATTGGTGGGATACTATTGCAGCCTTCCATGTTGTCGTATTGTACATACGTACATAATACAGAAATATGTATTTTTTATGTTATACTAGTAGCTTCAAGGTGACGCATTTTCATGGAGATGCAAGTCATCTATATAAAAAAGAGGATTCATATGAAAGTCGCATCGAATTGAGGTATTGTTGTTTGTTTTTTCACTTTAAATTTAAAATGTCAAACTGGAGGATTTTTTCTAAGCTTCAAAATGAAGATTGTCTTGAAACTCTAGTTTTTTACCTTTAATAAATATTGGTTTGATGTTAGCACTTAAATCCATGTTTGAAGTATTTTAAATAAATGATTTTGTATGGTTATAGTTGTAAACAGAAATGATGGAATTAGTTTGCCTTTTAAGTGGACTTTCGAGTGATTTTCCTTCTAAGTTAAAGATGAAGAGATAGTTGTGGGGTTAAATATGAAAGTCAATAGTTGTAAATTAGCTTTAAAGATAAGTTAGACTGATGTCCACTTGTTTTGTGTGGTGGGGAGTTGTCGATAAGGTAGAGAAAAAGGTAAACATTATGCATCTTCTCTCTCATTGTAGTTTAAGAAGAATTGGAATGTTTGAAGACTCAGTGTGTGGAAATTTGAGAATTTTGGAATGAAAATCGGAGGAGTTGTGCATCATGATGTCTTGTTTCTAAATTGATATCACTTGCTTGATTTGAAGTTAGCATTCAAAAGTTGTACTTGTTTGAGTAGAGGGAAGTCTGCTACTTCCTATGAAGAGGGGTTGAAATTTTGACCAACCATAGAAGACGAAAAAGTCTTTTGTTTGCAGTGAAACTTTAAGGGAGTATAGGAAATGTTGTTAGCTTTCTGTGAAGCTATTATACATTCAATTTGGAGAATTTATGAATGAGTTGTGAGTGTGGGAGTGAAGAAGGGTCTGTTGCCTTCACTTTTAAAGATCAAAAATTTGGACGGCCATAGATATTGGTTAGAGTATTGAAATGAGTTGAAATTTGGAACAAGTGTAGAAAATTGTATTAGCTTTCTATAAAGCTATCACTCATTCCATTTGGAGTTATAAAGAAATGGTAGTGTTCATTCAAAGTTCAACTTTGGATTTGGAGTTGGGGTGGAGTATTGAAGTGAAGATTTGAAGTTCAAGTTGAAATTTGAAGACATGAAGATTAAAAATTTGTGTGTTGTGGTTTGTGATTTGTTATTCCTAGCCAAATTTAGAGGCTCATTGTCTTTCTATTGTTATTCCTAGCCAATTTTGGAGGCTTGTTGTTTTCTTTTCAGCATCGTAAACTAGTTGCGGGCTCTGTGGGTATCTAGTATTAGCCCTGTTTTGTATTTGTGACAATGAAGTGGGATTGATCACCCACATGGTCGATCTTATTTGTTGTTACTACTAGTGAAAGGCGTTTCCTAGTCACCGTGGGTTTGAAGTTTAGGAACCAATCTTTCGAACGGTCAACTTGTGTTTCAGCCGTCATGTTTTACCCGTCTGAAGCCGTGGGTTCTTATCACGTCATTCTTACCCTTATCTTTATAGAGTCACCATAGGATAGGACAACAAAAAGAAGTTTAAAGATTGAAGACTAAAAGATTTGACGACTGTATACAAGATTTGAAGACCAAGTTCAAAGATTCACAATCAACAATAAATTTTGTTGTCTTACGAAATCTTTCATTTCTAAACTATATCTAGTTGCAGCCAAAATCCCTGTGATTTCTCAAGGTAAACCGCTCTCAATACGACAACGTACATCAAGAACTTCAGGGCATGTGAATAGGGTGTCATATTGTTATTAAAACTACATATTGATAAGATAATGTGGGGATTAATGTCAATTTGATGCCATGTTAACTAGGGCTAGGTTAATGCATGCTAGATTCTAAAAGGGATTATCATTCTAATGCTAAAATGGCACTCAAACAACTAGACATCATTTTGATGCTAAATGAGGTCTAGACTAATGCTAGATAATTTTGATGTGAAAATTATACCACTTGTGCTCTGAAATGACAATATGAAACTCAAACATATATAATGCGTTACATAGTTCAATGATGAAATGGCTCTACAATTACACTGATTTGGTACTGAAGGGTGATTGCAAGAAACACTTGTACTATTTGTTGCGTTTTCGGTTTTCGAGGGTCCTGTACTTCCAGTACTACAAGTACTGTAAGTAGTACGAAAGGTGCGCAGGATGAATCGTGGGCCGTTGATTTGAATTCCGATCTACGGCTGCAAGTACACGTGGCAACAAACTTTCGAAAGACTGACATGACGGGTGGAGGCTGTCAGATGCCTGTCATAATGCCGCCGTCATGGACTTTATTCTCGCTTCGCCTGATTGTGGTGTCAACGTGGAGGTCGGTTGAGTTAGGACTCCCATTCTGTGTGCTGTTGAAGCAAACTCACGAAGCACTACGAAGGTTGAGTTCTGCCACAACTCTGTCGGCGATGGCGTGCGCACTCTCTCGCATCGTCGAACTGAGCTCCCATTTGCGACTATTGCTGTTGCTGTCGGTTTTTGGATTCAAGACAAATTGACTCGGGCAAATTCGGACGTCGCTGGAGTTGCCAACTTCAGTGAAGTGCGCGCTTTGTAGTGCACGACAGCGGCGTGGGTTCAGAAGGCGTGGGTTCAGAAGAGGTATGTCCTACCGGCCCCTATCCTCTTCAATTTCGTTCGACATTGGTTTAGATGCGTCTTTGTGTGCATAGGCATGACGGATGTACTAGTGCGCCCTTCGTGGTTTGTCACAGGGAAGCCCGAGCGAAGCTCATGCTACCATCTTAGGTTTAGGGCTGAATTCTAGTACGACAGGGCTTGCCTCCTCTCAATAGGATGACGGTGTTCCTTCTTGTTCGCGATTCAATTCACATGTAGTGATGTAGTGCTGTTTTGGTAATCGCTCTTAGTGAATGGTGGCTTGCGGTGCTAGGGTTTAGGATTTAGGGTCTGTATGCTAGCTATCAGTTTCTTCTCGTTGTCCTCAAGTCCTCCACCCACCATTTCTAGATGTCTGGAATTTATTCCTGTGTAGATTTCTTGGAGCAACACATCGTAAAAGGAGAACGATGACTGCGCATACAACTACTGAACGGGGTGTGTTGTTCTATAAGAATTCTCTTCTTGTCATGGTACTTTATAATGCTTTGTATATTTTATTATATCATGCTCGTTGTCCTTTTCTTTCTTTTTGGTGGATTCCTCATGTTACTGGACTTGTACTACTCCTCTGTTTCTTACACATATGTCACTGGCTTCACCCTGTCTTCAGAATTTGTATAGACAATGTAGACTTTGGTTTCTAATGTTCTGTTCTTGATGTTCATGGCTTGCTTACCTTGCGTAGGACTCTACAATGGCGAAGATGAAGACTACTCTCGCTGACGACGACGTAACTGTTACCTATGAGAAGAAAGGCAAGAGAAAAGCTTCGTCGCAAGCACCTGCGCTCAGTCCAGCAAAGGGTAAAGCTACTACGGCAAGTGCATCTCCCGATGGCGCCAATAAAGTGAAGGGCAAGGGAAAAGCACTCCCTCAAAAGCAGAAGGCCCCACAGGTTTCTTCCGACTACGACTCCGACGGCAACGGAGATGAAGACTCCGAACAGGAGAGTCCGGACAAAGAGCACCGGAGCCCATGCTCGAAGCGGAAGAAGGTTGCTTCCTCTGCAACGGCTTACGATGAAGTTGAATGTCGGAGACAACTCAATATGTTGAGCCAGCCTTCCCGGCGTCCTCCCACTGCCATGTTTGAGGACATATTCTACACTTCCTGTAAATTGACAAGGGATGGGCTGAATCCTCACAGACTACGCTTGGAGAAGGACGTCCCCAAGAATGACGTGGAGGATATGTTCGGTGAAGAAAAAGGGTGAAATGGATTCCTCCTTGCGGAGAAACTGACGCCAACTCTTCGGACAGTAGTAGAGTCTTTATACTACAAAATCTACCAGAGGACACAATGCCCTACCCACATTGGCAAGGAAATGGCTATGGGCTAGACTTTGCAAACGAAAGGAAAGAGCATTAATTGGGCAGGCTTCGCAACTGAAACGAATTTGGGGCAGCGGCAGTCGTATGCTAGACGTATGAAGACTTTGTTGACACGACTGGCTGAAGCGCAAAATAAGACATTCGAAGAGGTTGCCAAAGCGGAGGTCATCTCCAAATACTTGGATGTTGTTGACGAAAAGAAGCCGCGCATTCAATTGTTCCAGTCCCTTGAGGAGAAGACCGCAACTGTGACCACAACCGAGCAATGCACTCCGGTACTACGTAGCACCTTTCTTACAGATGCACATCGGGCGGAAAGGTGCGTTTCCTTAGTCTTCCACGACTGTCCTACAAGTACTCTATGCATGTATTAGGAAGTTTCTGTGTGTGGCTCTTTCATTTCTTCTTCCGCGTGTTGCATAGTGCACTATGTTTGAGTACAGCAATGCAATGATCATTGTACATACCTTTCATTTCCAAGTACATTTAGGCTAGCACATGTAGAACCTTTATGCTGCTTTCTGGCACTTGCACCACTACAACGTTGTCAAAAGTGAGCATTTGTGCCTTCATTTAGTACTACCAACTATGGCAAAAAAGTTGACGCAAACGTTGTGTAGTCGGCGGACCTCGAGGACTCTGTATGCATACGTAAAGTACTACTTACTTATCCACCTTACCCGGCCAGCTATGCAATCTGCTTAGTGGTTTAGCGTAATACTTGTATGAGGGCTAACACGTACTGCCAACCACGACTCTAACTCTAATAAGCACTCCCACTGTCAAGAAGTTCTCGATGACGATATTTCACAGTAGGTAGACCACTACCATATACTACTTTGTTGTTGGAAAAGCTTAGTGGTACTAGTACTATGTAAGGCAATTCCGTTGTCCACCACCTTCAGAAGTCCCTGTAGGTACTTAGCTCAATGGCTTAGGAACGTGACGTTGGACTAGTACCAAGATTGAGTACTACTCCCCCGGCGGCTTCCTCTGGCGTGGGCAATGTACTCCATGCATTCACCTATACTCGTACACTGTACTAGAAGGACTAACAAAGCAGTGTCGTAGCCTTCGAAAATACTACTATACAAGTTCAATCCCTTCTGTAAGTACTAGGACTTTGTTGTGCATTGTTTTCTCTCTAGTTAGTAGTACGACATAGTCCTCCGCTTCAGGACTACAATTACGGTGAGTGACATAGTACTACTAAGTAGTACTACTACGTACTTCTTGGAACTTCATTACTAACATGAACCTCCATTTTTTCAGACTTGTTGCGGTGCAAGAGTTGGTGAATTCGTTGAATGAATCACTCAATAAGTTTGAGGCCGACGCAGAAGACCTCCGAACAAAGGCCGACCTTGCAGCTGATCAACTTCGTGCGAGTGTCTTCAGAATTCAACAAGTGCAGGAGACAATGAAAGAGATGGGAGAAGACAATGGATCGGCCATTTTCAAGAGGTTATTGGAAGGGCATTCAAAGAAGTACGCGGAATTGACCGCAGCAGAGGCTAGTTGCAAGACGGCTCTCGACAACGTCATTGGAAAGATTTTGGGTACCCAAACACGGCTGACAACTTTAGAAGAACATTTGCAGGACTTGACGCGTAGAGGGGATGGAGTGCTACTCTACCCACATCCATTAGTGAATACTACAGAGGCTCTACCTGGTGCTGTAATGGAAGACATCATGTTACAGCAACCGCTTTGTGCCGCATGCCAGGAGCCTTTTCCTCATGGAGATGTCGTGCTTTGCAGTTGCAGGCACACGTATCACCTATGGTGTGCGGCGCAATGGTTTAAAACATCTTCTATGTGCGCTCACTCTCTTTGCGGAGTCGTGAATCCCGAGTGGCTAAGGAGCTGGGGTTTTCCCATCAACTTTAACAATACTAAAGTGCGTGGACATGACGTGGACGGCAACTCCATGAAGAAATTGCTCGCAACTGGAATACGTGGTCAACAAACTGGGGGGCCTTCAGCACTCGGTACGTGACATACATTTTCTTCTCAGTGGATACTTCAGTAACGACTTCCAGTGCTTCAGGGTTTACTGTAGGCTACGACGATGTTCCTCACTTCAAGGCCTTGGACTCGAAATTCAGTACTTAGATAGTGAAAGACGTACCTAATCTGAAGTTCTTAACATTACTGCTTCTCCAAATTGTGATTCATGCATGTTGTGATGACAAACATAATATGTTGTTCTTTGTAAAGGAATGCCGAGGCAACGTCTTGTCTATGAGTTTTTAGTATGCTTTGTCATGAAGACGTCCTACTTTCAGGAAGACACTCAAAACAAGTATTGCGGTGTCAATGGGCAGGACTATGCTCCCTTGCAGTTGGTGCAACCAGCATGTCAACCTCAGATAGCACATTCTCTAAAATCGTCTTGAAAGAAACAAACTATGCTAGCCACGCAGCGGCAAAAGAGCAGAAGGACACATTGCCTGGTACTCCGACTGCAGTCATTCATGAAGACGGCGGTAGTTCCAATCCTTTTGATTCCAAGGGCTCCGCCATCGAAGCTAACGTGAAGGTCGCCTACACAGACACTCCGCAATCTGTGCCACCACTGCCTGAATCAACGACCAAAAAAGTGGATGCCGACTCAATTGACAAGAAGAGAGGAGCACAGCCACATCCTCAAAGCACCAAAGAACTCGTTTTGGAAAAGAGAGGGACACCACCTGCCCCTCTTGCAAATAATGCATCCATTATGAAGAAGAAAGTCACACTTGTGGAACCTTGCACCAATGAGGTAGACATTGTGGACGACTTCCTACAAAACTACAAGAAGACTACAACACCACTTTCAGACCTTGACAAGCAGCTCATGGAGTTTGATGCGAAAGGAGAGGACTTTGATGACATCCTTCCGCAAGCGAGCCCAAGTTCTGCTACGTACTCTGTATTAGACAAACCGCCAGAGGTACGTCATTGTGTTGGAGTCAACGGACTTCGTATTTGGTTTATTCCTTCGTACGCTGCATTACTATGTCTCTATTTTCTGTTCAGGTGCTTCGGAGTGTGAGATTTCAAATGCGCTGTGATGCCGTAAATACTCGACATTGTTGTAGACCGAGCGTGCAGAGTCTCAACTGACTGCTACAGTTGAGGATCCCTGGGATATCACGATTCTAGATGCATCAGAGTCGAAGGAGAATTCCAGCGGGAAGGAAGTTCCTGCTGCGCTTGTACGTAGCAACGTAGAGGTGCTCAGAGAAGAAGGGACTGAGCTAGCAGACTCCGCAGCCAGCCAGTGAAACGTGGGATAAGACGACCCGAGTGTGGTGTGTAACAATACCGAGTGTCCGTTGCAGTGGAAGTGTTCCTCTTTCTAGTATTACAATATGTCCTTGTTCGTCTTACAAGTACTATTTGTGATTCCGCTTAGTACATAGCGTACGCATGAATAGTACTTTAGTCCTCAACAATACACGACGATGATGTTGGCAGTTCTAATCTTTATACGCTTTAGTCCTCCACAGTACGCGACGATGATGACATTAGTCCTAATCTTTGTACAATTCACGAACGAAAAATAAAGTCCACATAAGGGTGCACGACGGTCTCTTACTTCATATGTAACTAATGAATGCATACTGTTCTTCAATGTTTTGTATGATTGTATCAGGTAGAGGAGGCAAGTCTGCGTCAACGAAGACACGGAATCCTCTGGAACCTAGCAGAAGACAATTACATTTGAAGACGCCTGCGTCATCAGGAAGTCCTCCATCGGCAAGTGCTACTGGAGCGTGTAGTCCGAATGAGGTGGGTAACTAGTGAACTTGCAGCACATGCATCTCCAACTGAGGTCATACCACATGGAGAAGATGTGCAGGGGGAAACCCTTTCCTACTTCTGACAAATCTACTTCTACAGAAGTGCTCTTTTTTTGGATAGGACTGACCTGTGCTGCCTGTAGTAAATGCCCACAGGGGCCTAGTGCCAGCAATACACGGGCCGAGCACAAATGTTGAAGAAGGGTGTTGCAATGCCTTGTGCTATGAAGTTCTGAAATTTTCTGTATTTCAACTCATCACAGTATGCAATATACTATTTATTGGGCTTACATATCTCTTGTATAATATGTTGCTATCCACAGGGTGCACGTTCAACATTTGTATGTGACTTGTCAGGAGGATTGGAAGCACCTCCTATTCTATTTCACGATGCTGATGCGCACAGTTGCAAGTTACCCATTCATAGTAGCTGCATTTACATACGCAAATCTGTTTTGCATGAGTCAGTGAATGTGGGTGCTCTAGCATCAACATGCTCTGCTCACATTTGTCCTTTTGTAGCTTCTGAAAGAAAATGCAGTGACATTGAAGGCGCCGTCTACTCCGAAGCCATTCTAGGGTCAGCTTATATTGGAAACGATACTTTGAGCGACCGATTTCTGGCAGAGGTAAGTAGAGTACCACACTATGTACTCTTAATGTACTTACGCATTTGCCTTATCCACAGTACTAACATTTGGTGACCAAGGAAGTGCATGTTTGTTTGTAAAACGACATTTGGTTTAGGGCATGGCCAAATGACTTGCATAGAGTGCATTTGCCACGGCAGTTCAGACGGTCGAGATCACTACGGAACGGAAGCCTCGTCCGCTGTGCAGAGCTTCCCTCTTGTCCGGAAAGTGAGGACGGAAAATGTGGCGGCCATGTTCAAAGACTGTACATCCAGGAGTGCTACGGTGTGTGTGGTTGTAAGCCTCCTTGTCGTAATCGAGTTGTGCAAAGAGGCGTGCAGAAACAACTAGAGGTTGGTGGTGTTCCGGCAGCCGCGGCGTTTCCTCATGTTCTAGCTTTGGGTTCATTGCATGAAGCGATTTTTCTCCTGCCGTATTTTTCTCTGAATCACTTGATGTGGATGTTGCAGTTTCCAGTTATTGACAGCTTGACAAACATTGCAGGTATTCCATGCAAGCAATACGAAAGGTTGGGGCATTCGGACGTTAGAGAGACTTCACCGGGGATGCTTCGTATTTGAATACGGTCACTACAACAATGGCAGTGTTTTATGACTACAGAATTATGATTGAGGATGACTGGCGATTGCTTGTAGTCATATTCTTGAAGGCCAACACTTTGGGGAAAAATATGACTGCAAAATATGACTACCAGTCATTTTACGCCTTGTACTTCACAAGTGTATACTATACGGCCATTAGGAATACCAAAGTACTTCATAGGGAACGTAGGGAATATGTTTGGGAACGTTGAGTCATATTATCAATTATATTTTCATAGTAGTGAATTTTTTTTGTTTTGGGCAATTCAAGAAAAATATGGGCAATTCTAAAAAAAATATAAATAAATCATCATTTAAAATTTTGAAATCCTAGTCATCTACTTTTTCGGATTTTGAATCCTAGTCACCACTTTTTTAGTGTTTTGAGACCCTAGCCATTATTGTTTTAGGATTTTAGAACCCTAGCCGCTACTTTTTAGGGTTTTGAAATCCTAGCCGTCACTTCTTGTGGTTCTTCTTCCTTACCTTCTATTGTCTCTTAACTCTCATTTGTTGTTGCTTTTTATTACATCTCAACTTTTGTTTCTTGTTGCTCTTTACTTCATGTTTCTTGTTTCTTATTGTTGCATTTAAATTCTTTTTTTTCTTGCATTTAAACTCTTTCTTCTTTTTAGTTATTGTTTTGTAGTTCTTGCTTCTTATTTCTTCTTGTTGCATCTACACTCTTATTTCTTGTTGTTTCTTGTTATGTCTTAGTTGGTGCTTTTTGTTTCTTTTTGTGTCTTAGTTGTTGCTTCTTATTTCCTCTTGTGTCTTAATTGTTACTTCATGTTGTGTCTTAGTTGTTGTTTCTTGTTTTGTGTTTCTTCTTGCGTTTTAGTTGTTGTTTCTTGTTTCTTGTTGTGTCTTAGTTGTTGCTTCTTGTTTCTTGTTGTGTCTTAGTTGTTGCTTCTTATTTCTTGTTGCATCTTAACTTTTACTTCTTGTTATTTCTTAATACTTATCTTTTTTTTCTTGTTTTTTCCATCATCAATCTTATTCTTCCTATCTTAAACTTAAGCTACATATTTTGTGTTGTTATAAACCTTTGAAGGTTGAGCTTTGTTGTTCAATCACTAAAAATTAACCTCTCATTTCTTTAATTGTATATGCAGGCACCAAAAGTTGAAACAAAGACATTGGAGACTACTTACAACCCAATGAAGTCATCTTCACATTATTGTAAGGATTGTAGGCCTTATTGGATTGTGTGAATGATTCATTGTGATATATATATTTTGTATTAGTGACTAATAAATGTCAATGAAGATAGTTGTATTTGTTCTTGCATTCTCCTTTTTTAATATGATTATCTCTCATACATCTTTAAAATCATATATTATGTATTCATTTTTAATTGCATAAGGCTTTTTATTCAATTGTTAAATCATCTTGATGTATGATAGCTATATATCATATCCATTTAAAATGCATTAAAAATATGATTGTAGTTAGTAATATGACTGACGAGAGTCGTATTCTACATCATTCAAAAATATGACTCATGAGAATCATTTTTCACATTAACAAGAATATGACTCACCGTAGTCATATTCCACATTACTGCAAAATATGACTCACCCTAATTATATTCCATGTAACCAAAAAATATGATTCATTGCAGTCATATTCCATGTTACTACAAAATATGACTGACCATAGTCATATTCCATATCACTGTAAAAAATGACTCACCGCAGTCATATTTCACATCACTGCAAAATATGACTCACCGTAGTCATATTTCACATCACTACAAAATATGACTCACCGCAGTCATATTCCACATCACTGCAAATTATGACTCACCGCAGTCATATATTCCATATTACTACAAAATATGACTAACCACAATTATATTCCATGTCATCAAAAAATATGACTCACCACAGTCATATTCCATGTCATCAAAAAATATGACTCATCGCAGTCATATTCCACGTCATTAAAAAATATGACTCGATACAGTCATATTCCACATAGGATTTTTTTATTTACCCGGGCAACCCAAAAAAAAGTCAAAAATCCCTAGAATAGTCAAAGTATACGCCTAGTTGACATACTATGGCTAAAAATGGGTATTTATACCCTCAACCCATATGACTACCAATATAACTGATGTCTGAAGCGACTGCTTCTAAATGACTGGAGTCAGTCATATTCCGAGTCATCTACAGTGATTTCTGCATGAGTCATATTTTTTGATTTTACGACTCACTGCAATCATATTTTGCAATCATAAAACATTGTTTTTGTTGCCTTAGGTGGCATGGTTTGGGCACCAAACCATCTAGCCCCAAAGGAGCAATTGGGTTGAGGTTTTGGATGGCCCAATTTTTCATTTAGGGTCAGATTGGGTTCCTCCATTGGATCATACAAATCTCCACCGTCGACTAATGCAAAGTCTTTTGTTTTCTATTTTAGTGCGTGCTTGTTGATTGTAAGCTTGAGAAAATTCTTCCCATATGTGGTACTGAATTTTTGGAGTTCAATCTGTTGTCAATATTTTAGTTTGGAAATTGGGAGCAGTGGGGTTGAATTTGGGAGCTTCGGGGCGGATGTATATACAATTTATAATATATTTTATAAGATTATTATAATATATTATGTACAATTTTGTTTGTTTGATAAGATGTTCTATACAATTATTCTTAATTGAATATGAGATTTTAAAGCTTATTTGGTTCAATCATTTTTAAATGACTCAACATAAGATGTTTATTTTTATTGGTATTTGGTACATGTTTATTTGGTAGAGTTGTTCTTAATTACCAAATGCCTAAGGCACCAAATTTTGGTGTCAACAATACTTTAAAGTTTAATAAAACTTAATCAATTGCTATTTTTGGTAGTTTATATTTTTTAAAGTCTTTTTAAAGTTTAGTTTTAGCATAAAAATCCAAATTTAAAAATAATTGATTATGCTTTTTCTATTCAAGATTTTATACATGAGTGTCCATCACAACCTTGACTTTCCAAAGTGTTGAGGACCCTTGGAAATGAGCCTCAAATACACTAGATCTTGGAGAAAAAATAACACCAAAGATTCATTTAACCCCTAAAGTCCCAAGACCATTTTTATATCAAAACCACTTTAATTATTTTTGCTACGTTCATCTACAAAATAAAAAATTTAAAATATGACCATAGGATCTTATTCTACACTTGTCTTAGATCACATGATAATTTTTTGTAATTTTTGGCCTTATAGATTGAAAGATATTAGCATTCAAAGTGAAAGAAATGAATTTCTTTCAAGAAGTTGCTATGATTGCCCGCAAAACAAGAAGCTCCATAACTCTCACATCTCTAATCCAAATGGAATAAATCAAAGCTTCCCATTTACAAAAACATATAATCTACAAAAAAAAATATTAAAATTTTATTTCAATTTTCTGTGGATTTTTTTTGTTGCCTAGTCTCCCCCATTTTGAGGTTATTGTGGCATAACTTTTGCTCCCAAGTACAGATGGAAATAAAAATTATATTCCCAAAAATCTCATAAGATTTCATATCTTATGAAAAAGCTTCAAAAAATTTCAATAAAAATTGAGATCATACGAGCCTACCCAAAATCCATTTTGTCCCCCTTAGTGACTTTAGGGGTTAAAAAAATTGTAGAGTAGATTCTAAGAAGCCATAGATTGATTGGAGTTATGTATGTTAGGCCCTTTATGCTCATATTTTTTTGGTGACCAACTTTTAAATTTGATAGGTGAAAAGAGGATTGAAAAACTTCAAATCACTTCCATAGTTTTAACACCTTCATAATCAAACATTATTTATTGCTAGAATTTCTTTAAATTCTCATGAAAATAAATGACAATTATATAGGCTACAATTCTAATTTTAACATCAACTCTACTTTAATGTGAAAAAAAGGAAAAGGTTCAAAAGAAGTGAATGAACTTTTTTTTTTCCAAATAGAAAAAAAAGAAAGAGAAAGGAAAAGGTTACCCCCTAAAGTTCCCAGGCCTCTTTTCCACCAAAAACAAAAACCATTCAAAACTGCCATTTCTACAGTAAAGTAGAAGTAGGTTCAAGATTGAAGGAAAATCTAAATTGTTAATAGCTCTAAGATGGAATTGAAATATACTAATCTCAACGGTGAGATTGTTCTAAAGAGACATTTTAACCTAGTGAAACTTTTTTTTATTTAATTATGAAAATTGAGGTCAGAAATGAATTCTACAAGTTGTTTTTTCAAGAAGATGCTTTAATTGCCCAAAAAACAAGATTGTTCATAACTTTCTCATAACAAATCCAAATGGAATGAATCAAAGCTTTCCATGTGTATAAAAATATAATCTATACAAAAAAAAATTTAAGTTTTACTTGAAGTTTTTTTTCTACCCGCCAAGTAAAAAATGGACTTTTTGTTCCATAACTTTTGCTCCTGGGCTTCAATTGAAATAAAAGTTATATTTTTGGAAAGCTAATGTGTTTTCCTATCTTTACAAACAGATTCAAAAAATTACAACAAATATTGAGACCATAGGAGCCTGTTCAAAATCCATTTTGTCCCTTGAAGGGACACTGGGACTTTAGGGGTTAAGAAAACTCTCTCTTCTATTTTTGAAATAGAAAAAATAGGAAGAAAAAAAAAGATGTATGTGATATATTTTTAATTGAGCATTAAAAAAACACAAGAGTGCATTAATCAAAATTTGCCCCTAGAATTAGGCTTTATCACTTTACATTACTTGGGGTTGGAGTGATGAATCTTCAATCCGTCCCAAAATCAGGCCTCACCACTTTACACTATCTAGGGTTGGAGTAGTGAATTGGGACTAGATTGAGGACCAAATTGAAGGTAGATTGGGCCAACCTTCCATCCCGTCCTAGAGTGTATACCGACTCCAAGTGATTGTCAAGCTTATTGCAAATGACACTAAATTGTCAAAGTAGTTTTAAATTAGAACATTTTATTTTCTCTTCCTTGGCTAGAAAGGTACAAGCGTGCAACTATTTATGATGACTTGGCCATCTTTACAATTAGTAGGTCACATGATTTCAAAACAAGGCAAGTTTGACTCATCAAACAATTTCTTTGAGATCTCAAAATGATGACATCGATGAAGTCAACATGCATGATCAATAATGGAGTTGGTGATGTATTTGGTTCTTGAGTTTGTTATAAGGCTCATATTTGAAATTTTGTGTTTCTTCAATTCGATAAGGTTGCCTTCAAAGGTTCATTGAAGGAAGATGCCAATGGCATTTCTTGGGGTGGTTTTCAAGGGACAATATTTAAAAGGTATAAATGGTTTTGTTATTAGTCATTGCATTATTGTAGGGTCTTTACTTTTTTGTTTATAATATTACTTTGGAGGGAGGTTATGAAAAACCTCTATAGTTGTTAGATTGTTGACTATGATGGGTGGGGGCAAGACTTTCCATTCAAAAAAAGGGAATAGTTTCATGAATGAAAAAGAGCAATAAGTCTACTACATGCTTTTATAAATTTTGCAAGATCCAATTTTAATAAATGGCTAGAGGCAAAAAGCATTTTGGGATTACATTTTGGGCCACTACAATCAACAAAGGTCTCAATATTGGAGAGCATCCTTCCTCATTGATGGAATCCTAATTGAAACAAAATAGAGGAGCATCAAGTATGATGTAACCATATTCACTTGATCGTACAAGTAGATTTACAATTATTGTGGATTAGGTACATTTCTAGATGGGCTCACAATTGCATAGGCTTTAGATAAAATCAATTCTCATCTCCTATAAATTGGGTACCAAAATACCTTGAGATGGAAGCATAAAAATAATATAGTGTTTGTTATTCTAGAGATATTGGGTCTTTAGTGATGAGATATAAGCCATGGAAAAATAGAGTCAATAACTTTACCTTAGAAATGCCATTGGTAGAGGGTGACCATTGAAGATGCCTTTTTCATATTAAATTTGGTTGATATAAAGTAACTTGCACCTATTTATCATTGTTTCTAAATCAATTCCTACAAATTCTTATTTATAATGTACTTCCTCTATTCATGACAACTAATGTCATTTTTATTTATGCAATGTCCAAAAAATGCATTAAGTACTTGGATCTTTTCATCCCATACAAATTTGCACCAATAATTGCATATAAAAGTCTATATTATGTATGTAGATGTGCTCCTTGCTATTACATTTAGTAATTGTGGACAATATTGTTGCAATATAAAAGAAACCTTTACAAATTAGGTTAATTATCTTTCACACCCATTAGAATTTTTTTATAGATACAGCATGTAATTTTAAAGGTCTAAGACATCAAACCCTAAGCAAATGCAAGAAAATACAAAAAAAAACCCATGAAGATAAAGAAAATATTTGTGAACTTAATGTAGAGTTAAAAATTAGCTTTTGACTTAACATCAAATTAGATCCTTAGGTGTCTGGGGCTTGCCCTCCCCCTACTTGCAATTTCACAATGTGCCTTTAAGCTCATGTCCAACCCTATATATAAAAAGATAATTTGAAATACACTTTGAAGTCAACCCAAAGTTAATAAAAATTAGTTTATTTAATAGTAGAAACAATTCTCAATTGTTTATTTTGACTCAATTAGGTGTAGTTCTTCATCTTTGCCAATGGCTACCACAACAATACAAACTTTGAGGTTGTTAGAATTAACCCTCAAAGAACATTGCAAGTCCCATGAGCATTTTGAAAGTCAAAACCTAAATTTTTGCATAGTTCTTGATTTTAAAAGTTTTAAGCTTAACTAAGAAAATAATCTACTTTTGACTCCATTTTAATTTTTTCAAAATTGTTGAAATTGTAATTTTTGTAACACTCTAAGGGTGTCAATCTTGAAAGTTCAGCATACACTACTTTTGAACTTTTTCTACCGAATTTCTCTTGATGTGAGCTCAAGGAGTACATCAATTGCACCATGACGTTTGTCCCTATTATTCCCATCTTTCTTAAAAATCTCATACTATTTAAGCATTTTTATGATTACTATATTTTTTATAAAGAAATATCTTTAAAAAATCGCATAAAATTCAGTTTGGTGTTTTCATTGTGAAAAAATGAGATTAAACTTTAGACATTTATCAATACGTGTGAAAAATATCAAAATTTTTAGATGTGTGTTTTAATCCGGAAATCTAATGGAGTTTGACCAAGCCCGGACATGAAATGTCCTTCAAGGGGGAAAAGCTAAAAATCAGGGTCCACATCACTCTCAACACCAATGCCAGCACGTTTCCAGCCCGCCCTGGCGCTCCCTCGCCCAGTTCACTCACGCAGGAGCAGCAAAGGCTCCCTCTCGCACCTTCCACAGCCCTGCCTTCGCTTTTTTCATCATCGCCGCACAAGCTTTTCTACAAGCTTCTCTGCTTCCTTCATCACCATCAGGTATGCATGCGCATTTTCCTTCAATTTCCGTCCCTTCTATGTCTTCGTATGGCACACTCTCAAAACTCTTCTTATGAGCAGCGTTGGGGTTTTGCGAGGGGTACGTAACCTCAAGTTTCTCCAGAGAGATGGCAGTCCGTGTTGCTCCCGGCGAGCAGTTAAGGTGCCGTGAATAACAACAATGCTAGACAGTAAGCATATTGTTGTGGGCTTCAGATTTTGAAGGTTTTCCTGTCCCTAGAATCGGTGCTCTATATCTTAGGTTTCAGCAATTTTGCAATCGAACCTTTGTAGTACGAAACTCGAGATTATTGTGAGCATGTGAACTGTTAATCCATGCTTGCCACCTTGAAGGTAGTGCCACCTTCATCTTAAACATATGGGAGCTGTAAGGGACAAGAGTATCCTGGTTGTTAGGAAGGAGAGTTACTTAGCCGTCGATTGTGGTTGTTTTCAGTTTAACTCTGCATTTGGTTTGATGTTACTGGTATGGTGCAGGTCTCGGAGAAGCTGGTGGCATCGACAGCGTTAAATGGGGGTTCCGAAGTGATGTTTTGTGTTGGTGCGTTTTCTGTTGAAGCATTAGGGGCCATGCAGTTTGCAGATCCTCTTTAGGGACTAGAATGTTTGGAGGTTGAGCAGGGGTGAAATTGGCGGAGTCGACGAGGCATGGTACTGCTCTGCGTTGAGGAAGTGTGTTGGTGACAGCATTCATCGGGTGAGATTAATGCCCCAAATAGTCTGACTATTTCCAATGTACTCTGGAACAAGGACTGTTGATTTTATCATGTGCATGCGTTGGGAGCGTACTTGGTTTTCTTTCGTATCACATGAACTCAGGGAATGCCGTCATGTTTTGATATTGGGAGTTTCAATCACGAGCAAATAGGGTAACCTTATATGAGGTGTTGGAAGTGGTATTATGGTACATTTTATATTGTTCTTGCTGAAGTGGATGGAATAACTGATGAGTTGAAGGCTAAGTTTGTATCTAACCGGAGGTAGTGACCCCT
Organism: Climacium dendroides; assembly: GCA_950106755.1. NCBI lineage: Eukaryota > Viridiplantae > Streptophyta > Bryopsida > Hypnales > Climaciaceae > Climacium > Climacium dendroides. The sequence goes on from OX467086.1 coordinate 32,460,106, forward strand.
AAGCCAAATGGGCTCCCCATTCATGACAGTGAGGATGGTCCTTTGGTGGTTGCATTTCCAGGATAACAGCATGCTGTCTGTGTGCATGAGCAGCTTTTCCTGCGTTTCCTATCGCTCTCTCTTTCCGTGGAAGCACTGCACGCCTTTGTTTAGGATGAATCGGACCACAAGTAAATAATCTTGACCTTGCTTTCTGTTCTGACGTCGGTGATAGTTAGCCCTAGACGCTTAAGTTGTCCCCTGTGCTTCAACCTCAGTTCATTTTCTGATGTTTGATCTTATTGGCAATTGACAGGCATGGTTTGATAATAACGACCCTTCTTGACAATCTTTTGGGGTTATGGTTTTTGTGCTGCACCTCAATCTGCCCATTAGAGGATTCCCAAAGAGGAATATCTAAGTATTGGTGAAGATGGTGAGTCTTCTAAACTCAACGTGCGCAAGGTTCGACGATGTGGCCAGGTCGGGAGCCCGGTACGAACTGGAGGCTGCTCTGCTATACGTGAAGGGAACCTGGTTGCCATCTGAATTCTCCATCTCGGTCTGTGATGGTAATGATGCCTGGACTGGCAGAGCTACCGAGGAGTATGTTGTGGAGAATGCGAACAGATTGGGTTTGACTGAGTCGGAGTATGTTGACAGAATTCAGTTCTACTTCAGCAAACAGCAGCCTAATGTCAATTATGAACTGAAATGGGGCAAGAATTTGAGCCCGGAGTTAATCTGCTCATTGCCACAGAAACAGACGCCAGTTGTTTTGAAACTACAAACAACTACAGATAGTGGTCCTCGTGTGGCTTCCGATATGGTACAGCTTTTGCTGGATGCTCATCGTGGTCTCACTGAAGAGCTAGCAAAGAAAACACGAGGGTTCGAGAGAGAGATTGCTGCTAAAGAGCGGAGCTTGACATTGCTGCGAAGACATCAAGAGGGTACTGTGACACCAAGAGACCGTACAAACGGCCATGTAAATGAAGAAGTACCCGCAACCGAGACGACTGTGGCAGGGACGTCCTCTCGAGCAAAACGCAAAGCAGGTGCTAGCAACACAGAAACACGCTCCAGAAAACGACCCTCAAAGGCTTCCGAGCCTCTGCCACTGTTGCAAAAGCCTCCGTCGCCAGTGCCTCTCCTCCTGGAGCAAGCACCAGCAACAAGACCTCCCCCCTTGAGTGCTTTGGGATACAAGCAGCAGTCCAGGTCAGAGGCAAGGCGTGAAACCTCCAAGGACCCGAGCTGGTTAGTGGCTGGTCATCCCAATGGCGTGGCAGATGATAGCCTTTCGGAGGGGCAAACTGCAGGTGGCAGAAAGGCGTTCCTGGACCGTCTTTCTGATGTGGCAGAGCCCAAGACGGATCCACTACCTGCGAAGAAATCCAATAAGAAGAGACAGTCGAAATCCGGAGGCAAGAGATCCAGTAAAAAAGCTCAACCCCAGCGTTCCTTGGACAATTCTCTAGACCAGGTGGAGGATGTAGTGGAGAAGGGCATTCACTCTGTGGATAAGATTGCCCCTTCTCAGACTGCTCATGAAGTGACGAGTCTCTTAACACCAGGGAAAACACCAGGGAAGCCACAACGAAAGACGCCAGCAAGTGGAAAGGTACGTGCCTCTTCTCCGAAAGAAACAAAAGAGAAGAAACAGGCTTCCTCTCGAAGCTCTAGAAAGAAGTCGAAGCCAACTGTGGTGGAGTTAGAGGAGACCAGCGAGCCTGAATCAGAGCCTAGTGATAGTGAAGCACCAGAAATTGTTGCTGAACCCAATCCTGGAGTGGATGAGGATCGAGAGATTGACGTGGTGAATGCTGAGTTTAGTGACTTTGATGCCACTCGAAGTGAAGGCTGCTTTGAAAAGGGTCAATTCTGGGCACTCTATGACGACCAGGATGGTATGCCTCGCTTTTATGGCCACGTCACTCTCGTTCAAAATTTGCCCTTAAAAGTATCAGTGGAGTGGCTGGAGCCGTTTAAACCTAATTGTCCTGCCAGTGGCCTCGTGAAAACAGCCAAACTATCTCCGTCTTGTGGGGAGTTCACTTTTGGATCCGAATGCCTTCAGGATCTTCCGGCCTTTTCACATATTGTCCAAGTGGACAAGGATCCCAAGCGTTCCATGGTCACTTTTTGGCCTAGAATGGATGAGATTTGGGCTTTGTACCGAGATTGGGAGAAGAAGCAAACGAAGAAGGACGATGGGGAGCAGTCGTTTTATTACGAGTATGATTTGGTCAAAGTGGCATCCAACTATTCAAGTGCAGATGGACTGTCGGTCTTGCCTCTGATTAAAGTAGAAGGATTCAAGTCGCTGTTCACGGTTGCGGATGAGGACGAAATGCACTACATTCCACAGAAACAAATACAGGCAAGATTCTCGCACTGTATTCCTCGACGTCTGATGATTGGAAGTGAGAGCCCTGGAGTGCCCCCTGGTGCTTGGGAGCTGGATCCTGCGTCCACACCGGCGGAGTATCTAGGCACTGGAGGTCAGGAAGGGAACGTTTGACAATGCAAAATGAACTGAAGCATGCCAGCTTATTGTTTTTAGATTCGGTATGTTGAGTCATCTTTTAGCCACAGTGGATGTAGAGAGTGTTTGAGGATGAGTCATTGTTCTCTGTAGAGAGTCCCGACACCTTGTTCCAGAGTCATTGATGCTGTTTTTTCTTGGGTTGGACCATAGCTCAAGTCTTGGAAATCATTCGGGGACGAACTTGAGCATATTTTGTAGACCGTCAGTGTTGGACCACATGCATTGTTGAATTTCTGGATTGACTATTGCGGATCTTCTGTTGATATTCAGTATGCTTTCATTTGTTTTTCTGCTTTTCATTAACCACCTCTACCTTAGAAAATTCTGGTGCTGAACTGCGGAAGGATTCGACTTAGTGTGCCGAGTTGGCTGCTAAGCAGTTTCTCTGCGATCCCGGTGGCATTTTCAATTGTGTTGGGATTTAGAATTTTGGCAGGACAGATATGCTTAGATTTGCAAATGTTGTGACGTTTGGACCAGCTTTTAAAACCGTCTCATTAGAGGAAAAAATTCCAAAACATGGGACACCATATCAACGTGATTTACACCATAAGGTGCACAAGTCTATTAGCATCGTGATTTGCAATCTGAATATCTTGGGTCCCAATTCCAAGAGGGGCACATATTTTTCAGGTCTGCGGCACTTGTTTCACGAATTGAACTCAAATGGAATTATAACTTTTGATTTAAAATTTGTTTCACGAATTGAACTCAAATGGAATTATAACTTTTGGTTTCAAATTATAAGTTACAAATATAGGTAAATAACCTAGAACTGTCTTTTCATGTGTTTACTGACACTTAAGTACTCACATTAAGGATTGACATGTTGCACCTTGTAAGCATTAGTGCATTGCTTTTGTCAGAAAATGATCAGATTTGGATGTTTTTCTAGACAAAATTGGGGTCAAAAGTAGGGGACAAAATTGAGCACTGAACAGAAGTGGGCTTGTCTACCTTAGTAGAGTGTAATGCATAGCCAGGGTGAATTGTTTGCTGTGTGCCTCAGTTGGAGGGGGTTGTCCAGGAGAGGGGCTTATGATTGTTGCTTTGGACAGTTTTCCTGAGCTTGTGAAATCAGTTGCGCACCTTGGGCGGTAATTGAGAAGTGTAGCAATTTGAAACCTGATGAAGAGAAGCGTCTGTTGAACATTGTATTGGTAGAAATAAGATATTGTAAGAACAACTGCATTGGACGAATCAATGTTGCAAACGTGCACCTGGACGATATTAAAGAACACAAATTCTCTGAGTTGGATGAGAATCCAACCTCCGGAGGTTCTGAAATATTGCTAGATATATTATCATACATGTAGTGTGTTTTCCAATCATAATGTCAATCATAATGTCAATGCCGGAGAGTTTAATCATAATGTCAATGCCGGAGAGTTTTGTCATAATGTCAATTTTCAACAAGGTGGGTTTGTAGAAATTTCATTGATATGGTAATGAGTGAAAACGGCAATGAGTGAAAATGGCTTAGAAAAATCTCTACAACCACTACCAACCAATATTAACTTAGTGAATGCGAGAATCCACCTAACATAATCTAAATGCACGAGACTTTTGTTGTTGTGGCACGTTTTGATTGGTTAAGTAATTAAAGAAGTCAAGCAATTCAACTCTTCTATATTGACATTATATCCAATAATTGCAAAGTAGGTCAAGTCATCAAGAATAATCACTAATCATTACCAACCTAGCTGCTTAGGTCCTAATAAGCAATTGTTCTTGATAACTTGACCTACTTTGCAATTATCTTATCCATTCTCACCCTTAGCCAGTGTAGATGGTGACTGAAAAGGATTAACATTCATTGTTAAGACTATAGAGCATGCTTAGCACTTGGTCATTCGTAACAAAATATTTTGCACGAAAAGAAATTGGATTCCCTTTCCAAACGAATGGAGGGAGTTCCACAAAGGGTAAAACGTTAGTGCATTGTAGTTGTTAAGTCTGCTACAAACTAGTTGGTTTCAATATTGAATGATGGTTTGTAAGTAAAGAGTTTGGGTTGCTCTAACTAATTACCCTTTGTGGAGCACTAGTACTACACACGACATTGAGAAAATTAAATTCCTGAGGAACAAAGAAGAAGAGACCTTGTATTGACATTTGTATTGAGTAGATTGCTAAATACTTGAAAAGTAAGCCAATGCTACAATGTTTGGAAAACCTCTACTAGCAAAGCTTTTTATTTTCATCATCTTGACTAGTGTAGCCATGTGCTTGTGGCCAAGGTCATGATTTCATTCTATTTTGTTTTTAAATTTATTTATTTATAATTTAATAAAAATAACTCAAAAAAACATAACTTTCACACCATTTGTCCAAACACCACAAAACGAAGTCTATGCACCCCTACTTGCAAGGAGCTTTCCAATGGTACCAAGAATACGATGAGAAGACACACAAAACTAAACTAAACTAAACTAAACTAAACTAAACTAAACTAAACTATTTAATTTAATGTATGGATGTTGTCATTCCTGCTCTTTGAATATCCACTTGTATTGATTGCATCACCATCCTGACGCTGGCTGTTGAATTTTGACTTGTATTGATTGTATCAGCTTTCTGACGCTGGCTCGGATGAGAAGGCTCTAGATTTGCTGATGAGTAGATGGGCCAGCCGAGGCGGCTTTTCCCTGGCTTCAAAATCGAGATGAATCGAACGAAGAAGCAACTTACAAAACATGGGTAGGAGGTTCTTAAAGCACTCAGTCTCTAAAATCACCCACCTCTTTAAATGTACACTATTTGTACATGCTGCTTTTTCATAGCCTTCAGAAATGTACTAACTATGTACATTTTTGGAGGTGGGTGATATTAGAGCCCTATGCCATTTCAACTCCAAAATTTCATCACTAATTCCACAAAGCTCCCAAAAAATATGAAACGACTTGGGTTAGATGTCAATATCACTTGTCTTTCAAGAAAAATTTATTGAAATTTTTTTCAAGAAGCTTCACCTCCCAAAATTTAATATTGGCTCTTAACCCTGGAACGTCTGGACTCTTCTCCAGAATTGACGATTTGGAGAAAATCATTATAAAGTGCTATTTGGAAGAATAATTTAGAAGTGATATACAAAGGAAAGTTGTAGACTTTGAATTTTAGATTCCATCTGTATGGTCAAATTCACCAATGCTATCACCAATATTTTTCTATAAATTTGGAAAGGAAAATTTCAGATTCTTTCAAAATTTGATTACAAGCAAAATATTTTCATTTTTTGAGCAAAACTTATTGGAATGGATTCAAAATGAGGTTCTCTTGACATGGTGATTTTCTGAAATTTTTGTGTTCTTTACATCTATGACCTCATTTTTGCAAACCTAGTTTTGAACTAGAGTCAATGCAATTTGACCACTTGACACACTTCCACATTTATAATTTTAGAAAGATTTGTATTCTAGTAACACCAAATCCAACCATTAGATAAGACAAGAACTTGATAAAGTATCACCAAAAATTAGGATGACTTTCTTCCACATAGGAACAAGACAGAAACAAGAACTTCAATTTGTTCATCGTCTAGAAAATGGATGTCAAAGCGCTTCAGGGTTAACCCCTAAATGACAGACCCATGACCATTGATTTCAAGCCTCAATACCCATCACTCAATTTGTTGTCATTTTGCAACTAGATATGTATGAAAAATTTTATATTTATTTTTCAGAGATGAAATTACATGTCTTTTGTACTTCACAAAAAATTTAGATTTTTTTGAGAATTTTTGAAGGAAAAGTGAAGAAAAATCACATCAAATAGAAATTATTTCAAAAAATCTGAAAATTTCACCACGTGTGTAAATTACAATGACTAACATTATCGTGTAAACTCAATTTCCATATCATTCTATAATTAGAAAATAATAAACATTGAAAATACATCCAAAGTAGATGACCTTCATTTTGTTAGTTGGACTCAAATTCAAAAAATATCATTTTTGTGGAAAAATTTCAGATTTAGAACAATGAACCACAACTTCTCAAAATGCTTTAAAATAGCATATTTTGTGATCCGTTTTTTTCACTAACTTTTCATTTATGTGAAGACAAACACTTGCAAGACTACAAACTCAATTAAATACTCTTCATAACTTACCATGAAAGGTCAACAAGAAAAATATGGATGAAAAACTACATCAGGAAAGTATCCCCTGATTGCAACAGTATTGTTTCAATGCTTGAACAGTAAAGTACTAAAAACATATTGTTGCAATACTGCAATAGTATATTTTCAGTGGATAGAGTACACCCTCCATTGAAATTGTATTGTTGCAATACTGAAAACAGTATGTTTTTAGTACTCTACTGTTCAAGCATTGAAACAATATTGCAACAATTCTATTGCAATGGGGGGCTTTTTCCCAATGTACTTTTGCACTCTTTCCATCTCACAGTATTATCATCAGAATGCCACAGAATGGCACCCGTGGCGCTCCAAGGTTAAATGGGCGATTTATGGACCTCCTACCTTCTACTCTTTACTGTAGACCTACAGTGACCCTCAGTTTGATCCAGGCAAGCAGAGCTCAGTATACCATGACAAAAGCAAAACATTAAACTACTTGAACGGTACAGGAATCTCAATATTCTGGATACCAGGAGTGACTCATCTCCATCTGCCTGCCTGTAACTCCTCCCCAACTTAACCCTTTTCAATTTTCGTAGACATGTCCTCATCTCCTGGTTTATTGATCCACCTTTCTTGTCATGTTCCTGAGATCATTTTTGCGCTCAAGATTACTCACTCAATTCACACCACCTTGCGTGCTTACCTCCTTTGAATTTCTCATTTTGAGCTCACTTGGGAGCTCATTCTCGCGTTGACGTTGGAGTGCAAAACATGACAGTTCCGAATCCCAATTCTTGAGTCTTGAACAGTGAGTGGATCGGTACGTTTGGGAGGGTTGGGTGAGGATTGAGAGGAATAGTTTTGTAAGGTTCAGGATACGATTTCGGTAAACATTTATTTTAACCAACACATTTGAAAGAGTGTGCTTGCATTGGGAGGTGTAGATATGGAGAGATCACTTTGGGCACGAGAGCCAAACTCTCGATCTTGAGATCCAATTTGTCAATCAGTGGATGATGCTTTCTTATGCAATCTTTTAGAGTGGGAGGTTGTAGAGATTTACTCTTGAATGGATTGCAGGCAGCCGGACTGATTTCCATGTGAAGATCAGTGCCCTTCGACCAATACAGCCAAGTCATGTATGCAATTGAAGTCCAACCAAGTGCGTGAAATAGATGAGTTTCTGTTGGTAATGAAGGTCGCTATAGGTGCCGATTCACAACGGTTTTAGCATCTCTTCCTCTCTATCTAAGGTGATGCAATTAGAGGGTTTAGCATCCAGTATCTTGATTAGTTGAAGTGCTTCAAATGATGTGAGGTTTTAGTTAGTTTTCTCTACCTTTGATGAAGCGAATTGAGGTTTTCTTATCTTAAGCTGTTGGTGAAGGTGGTGAGGGAGAGTACGGCCAAGTAGGTGCAGGCCTTAGTAGGAAATGCATACATGTTTGCATTAAAGAAGTCATTGTCTTAGAGGTTGTTGTTTATCTGAAAATGTATGGAGCTTCTTGCTGTGATAAGTGTTTGTGAAAAGAGGAAAAAAAAAAAAAAAACTCAAGAAACCTAACTAAACCAACCACAAACCAAAAAAAAAAGTAGTCGCCAACAAATCAGCTACAAACCAACCCTCAACCTCAACCTGTCAATTGAAGTAGCACTTGAAACCCTCTCAAGTTTGCCTATAGCACCCTCTCAAGTCCAAAAGATCAACCCTCTCAAGAACCTTAAGAAAGAACTAACCCTTGCAAAGAAAAAAGGCCATATTCGTTATATTGAAACTTTTTGTAGTCTCCTTTTCATCTTTGACTCAAAGATAAACCACTTTATATACTTACTAATATTTTTGTATAAATAGATAACAACACCAACTTTTAGAATTTCATTTTAGAATCACTATTTGAGTATTATTTATTCTTAGTTTCAATTATTATTTTTGTAAATGAATTTATAATATCAAACATTCTTGTCTTAAAATCTGTGAACACTACAAGAAAACCTATCCGAATTGACACAAAGTCATCCTAATTGACAAAAATCAGCCCCTCCTAATTGAAAGAAAATTGACAGATTTTTGTCAATTTGGACAATTTTTTGTCAATTCGGACAATTTTTTGTCAATTCGGACAATTTTTTGTCCTAATTGACAGAAACTTGTCAAATTTCTGTAGATTAGGAGGGGCTGATTTCTGTCAATTAGGACGACTTTCTCTTGTAGTGGAAAAGTCTCAATATAACAAATATGGCCTTAAAATACCCAAAACTAACAACACTGCAAAAAGAACAATATCCAAGTGAAAGAAATCCTCAAGTTAAGCTCTAGAAACTCAAAAATACAAGTGAAAGAGAGCCCCAAAGATGGGAGCCAAGCCTTTAAATACCCAACCAAATCCTAACCTCCCAACGAAACCAACCGCCTCAAGACCTTACCTCTTAATGAGGTCAAAATCCTTGAAAAACTAAACTTCATCATGAAGCTAACCACGTGACAACCCTAACCCTCTTACAGCTTGAATTAAACTTTAACAATAGTAAAATGCCTAATTTAACTAGTAGATGGCCCACATCACAACATCGTGTTTTGCAAAAATTCCACATCAAGAGTCATATTTAGAGAGAAATTAACTCTGGCAATCATTGAAGGAATCTATGAGGTGCATCATCATTTCAAATCTACTAGAGTAATAACTATATTTTGGAATAGAAAGTGTGCAATGTATTTTTCTTCAAAGGAAGAAGGATATAAATAATTTGAAAATGCAAAGTTAACTTTTTTTTTCATTTGACATACACCTCTAAAGATGTTATATTTCTAAAGAGGATTCTCAACTTTGTGTGACAACAATCCTCTTATTTCTACTATAGGGTCATTGCAAGAAACACCCTCCATTTTTTGTAGCATTTTGGTAAATTCTACATTTTAGCCCCAAAGTACTAAGAGTACTACATAGCAAAACAATCTCAACCACTAATTGAAAAAATTGATGGCTAAAAGTACCATTGCAAGTACTATGAACTATTTAAAAGTATTAAAACAATACTATGATGCAAAAAAATAAATTGTTATAGAAAATAGAAACAATCATGTATAAATTAACAATAAAATAATATATTTTAAGATGCCTTTTAGTAGGCAAATGCCCACCTAGTGTAGAAATAGACCACCAAAATTTCAACTCGAAATCATTCAATTTTGGTACACCAAGTATAGTGAAAACCCTTAAGCCTTTAAGTGCAAGAAATTATGAATACTCAATTATAATTTTTCAAATTTTTATTTAAAATAAAAAATAAGGGATGTGAGTTCTATCAATTTAGAAATATCCACTAGTTATTTTATGTTCTTAGGACCTTGGATTCAACATTTATAGAAGGGAAAAAAATTAATCACTCCAATTGTGACAGAGAATAAGACCAATATTTTTTGCAATGACCTTGTAATACTTGCCACAATAAGCAATCATAACAAAGGATATAGTCATTATGTATGATGCTCCATTGTAGATCACGTATCTTGCATCAATTAGGAGTTTCATCATTTAAAGGATAAACGAATGCTAGACTAGGCTCTTAGAGGCTATGCTCCTTTATAGCAGAGCTACAAAATTGTGAGATGTTTGAAAATTTATTTCATGTAGTTTCTCTACAAATACATTTTATTCATATTAAAAGCAGGGCTCAATTTTTGAGTAGCAATAAACACCATATTTAATAATTTATTCAAAAAATTCACTTAATTATAGTTGTTGTATTGATACCTTGGTCTAAAGATAACAAAACAACAAACACTCAATTGTTTGTCTTTGATAATATGTCATGTGCTACTCTTGGTTTTTTCTTTGCTTTGAAGTGTAATAATCTTTATTGTAATATTCTTCTAAAAAATCTTAGCATTACCTAATTGTAGCACTTCTCAATTATCACATTGGAAAACAACTTATCAAGTATATTCCAGTGAGAACCTTCGCCAATTACAAAAAAGACACCCCAAGGCTCTTCCAAGGCTCTCTACAATCATAAAATAGATTTAAGAGTAAGAGATTAGATACTTTTCTTTAATCTTGAAGTCCCTTTCCAACCTTCTCCCCACTTCCAATTGCTTTGTAAAGTTGCAATTTGACTAAAAGTATAAAAGTAAATTATTTATCTTTTACCTTAAAACTTCTAAAATGATTCTAATGTGGAGGAATAATTGTTAAATCATCATATTTTACCTTAAACTTGCACCACCAAGGGATCAAATCAAACCATAATATCTATATCTTAGGGCTTACTTTGAAATGTCTACGGAGATGTGGCTTATTTTGAAACTTTAAATCAAAGATTTGACCATTATTCCCTAAAGGTCTAGCTTGCTTAATTTGACAACATAGCAATTTTGGGCAAGTACATGTAATTGGAGATTTCCATGTTTTTGGCCCAAAATTTAATAGAAGGTGTAGATGAAGAATATCTTTCATCTCGACTACAATCTCGACTACAATTCAAGACATTTGAAACTATGAATCAAAAGTTATGGCCTAATATTTTTTTTTTTTTGTAAATAGGTAGTTTGAGTAGATAAAAAAAAATTCATAAATAGAAATTTGAAATTGATTTTCTAGATTTATATACACGTGAAAAGCTTTGAATCATTCCATTTTGATAATGAATTCAGAGTTTTAAGGAGTTTTAGTTTGCGAGTAGTTATGGAATTTCTAAAATAAAATAAACTTTGAAGTCCTATATTTTACTCAATTTTCAATGTTTGGAAAAAATATATATATATTAGGTGTAGATATTTATTAAAATAATTCAACTATTGAGATTGACATTTTTCAATTCCATAAATAAATTGTTAACAATTTAGTATTTTGAATCATTCTCTACTTCTTTCTACTTACTATTTTTTTCCTATATGTCATGTAATTCTAAATGATTTGAAAATTTTTAAGCATGTAGCCAACTTGCCTTGAAGAATGGATCTAAAAATGAACCACCATTTTGGACATTTTTTATACCAATAAGACCTTGTGAAGTGTAGCTATATAGTTTTTCACAAGACCAAAAAAAGGATTTTTATTACTTCAAATACTCATATCTTGCAATCCTCGTGATGGAAATTTTGAAATTTTTCCCACATGTTTTCAAATCAACATACTATAAGATCCTATAGTTACATGTGTCAAAAAATGATTTTTTTCCAAAATTTGGTACTTGTACTAGAAATGGCAATTTTAGAGCAGTTTTGATGAAAATATAGTCATGGTCTTTTGGGGGTTAATTAGTGTCTTATTTTTGTATATCATTGTTTGTTATTTTCTATTGACAAATAGCAATGGTTCACACTTCAAAATTAGTACTTTCTAATAAGAATCTCTAATATTTTGAAAAGGATAAATCAAAGTTGCTAAAAAAATTATATCCAAAATTCTCATAGATAAATGGGAGAATCATTAGAAAAAATCTAGGCCAGAAAGAAGCTGCCAAGTCTACAATCCTCGCAGTGTAATTACAGAAAAAAAATATAATTTTTTTTTCAAATATGGCGTGGCACTACTCGTGCCACATCAACATCACATTCAGATTGACTAATTTTTATTAAAAAAAATTGCATTGCCGAGATGCTGAAAATCAAGAACTGGGCAGACTTTTTAGGCCTCAAACTTTTTCTAATGGTAGAAAATCAAATAAAGAAATGAAATACTTGAAGCGTAACTCTATTTGGTCTAGCATTCACCATGGTAACGTCAATTTTTTTATAGTTTATTTGGTTCAATGTTGTTTAATAGAATTGCCTCACTACTCTTGCAATTCATCTATTTGTAATATTGTCATTTCTTGCATGTATTGAGAAAATTGTCCAATATTGTTTGTTGATATATATCCCAATTTGATGTCCACCTTCAATTTTGCCATCAATAATGAAGTAAGAAGATGTATTATGAATCAATGATTTTTCTTTGTTGAAAATTGTTTTAAAAGGTTCTTCACTTTTCATTCAGAAAATAAGAAGAAATAAGAAAATATTATGGATTTGTATTTAGTAATATTACAAAGGTTCATAATTATGTATGAAGGATGAAAACACTTGGTGCAAATTAATATAATAGCTACTAGTTAGATTTCAATATGGTAATCATAATAAACAAATCACACCTTGTTAATTCCACTTTTTACAAATTTGTAGAGTCATCTAAAGCTATAAGAACAAATAAAAAGGCAATTTTTTTTCCTTTCATTTGCTTGAGGTTGAATTGCAAGTAGAATAAAAAGATAACGAGAGTTTATAGTTTTTTTCTTTCAAGAAAATGTTTGGATATTCTGAAAGTTTTATTTTTATCAAATGGTATTTGCTTTAAAATCTTCTAAGCTCCTTTATTTTTTGGGAGAACATATTAAAAGTAGAGAGTGGTTTAGATAGAAATATCCATTGAAAAATATTTATAAAGGTAATAAAAATATATTCTTCTCACCTTAGTCTTCATATTAATTCTTGAAGGACAATCGAAGCTAGAGTTTCAACCTATTTCTAGTTTGTAGGTCAATCACCACTAGTACAATGTTGGTTCAAAATTTTTGAAACTTGATGTGTACATTTAGTTTGCTATGACCTTTAAGGCCTATATTAGGTTCTTGAGATTTGGTGAAAAATCACAAGTATAAATTATAAAGTAGGTTAAAAATTGGAAAATTCATTTGTGCTATTTTTTATTTATTAGGTTATGAATTATTTTTTCATGCTTATTGGAGTTAAGGTTTTGAGCTAAACATTATGGAATGTTGTATTTAGAATAGGTGTGCAATTTTGAATATAAAATTGTGTTAGGTTAGAGTTTTAATGCAAGTTATCATATGGTTAATAAAAATTCCAGTTTGGAGTTCTAAGGTGCTCATTGTTAGTTAGTGTTGAGCATTCATAATATTGTTAGAATTGGGCAAGAAAAGTGTGGTGAAATGACGAATTAGCATGTAGTTAGTTCTTTGTATACATGTGTTGGTTGTGTTATTATGATTACCAAGGTGCATATTATAGGTGGTCACTTCATTTGAGGATAGAAGTAATGGCAATTTAATGAAGCTCTATGGGTGGTGTATCTTAAGGAGGAGATGGATTGTTGTGAATTGGCCACTATTGAAGCTACATAGGCAACATCAAAGGTATGGCGTGACTTTGTGGATATACAATGATGCGACTTGGGCATTGGGAGACAATTTGTTTTGGCATTGGTTGGTGGATTTTTTCAGTGCACTTTATGTGACATTCATGTTTGGCAAGCTTCCTCCACCTTGATCACAATTGGAAGAAAACAAAGCCTATATTTAGAAACAATATTGCATGATGCCATTTAAAGAATTGTTTGATTTGTAATTGTTGTATTTGGTCAAATTGTTGATTTGTAGCAGCTATGTGAAGATTGACTACAATGAAGACCTAACTTTGCATGCACTTGATTGTCATTGGATAACTTCCTTAATGCATTGATGTTATTTTTTGTTCCATCCTCTCTAAACTTTGACACCCTATATTATAAATCTTCCTAAACTACCATTAGGAAAAATTTAGGCCTCAAAGAGGCCGTGAATTTTTTATTTTCAACACCCTTGTGGTGTACATATAGAAAAAATTTAATTTGAAAAAAAACTTTTTAGAAAAAATATTTTAAAAATAGCTAATCTAACATCGCACTGACATGACACCAATAGTGATACATTAGATTTCATTTTTTCCCTATAATTTCACTGTAGGGGATGTAGACCTCGCACCCTCTTTTAGGCCTAAATTTTTTCCTAATGCTATATATTTACTTGTAAATGTTTAGAATCATCTTTTTTAAGCTAGTGTTTTATAACATTCTATTTTTTTAATTCTAAACTCTAAACCATTGCAAATGAATATGTACAGATTAAATATATGCTTTTTTTGTTATAGTGAAGGTCATGTTCTTGTGTGAATTTGTCATGTTTTAGAATGCCAATTTTTCATGTTGTATTGCTAGTATTGGCGCTTTTCATAGTTTGAATGTCATGATTGCTTGATGCTTCTATGATGTTGTTTGTTCCTCTTTCTATTAGGTTGTTTAGATTACATGTTATAGAATTTAGAAATATCTAAAAATAGATTTGAATTGCACCTTTTTATTTGTTATCCTCTAAAATTGTACCATGGTATCATTTATTTATTTATTTTTTACCATGGTATCATTACATGATATATATTAAAAAATTAATTATAAATGTGAGACATTGGTTTTATAGTGTATGTTGTATATGTGTATGAAGAAATTGGAAACGTAAGTTTTATATATAAGATAGTCCAACTATAAAAAATGCATGAAATAATTTATAAAAAAATCATAGGGTATTGAAAATATACCAATGATATCTTTTCTATAAAAATAAGATCATCTCAAATACAATAATGAAGGTAAATAGCCCTTCATCAAATATCTTTTTAACTTAGATGTATACTTTAAATTACAAGGAGTGATCTCTGTAAGACTCTTCCGGACTTGTAAATTTGTGCATATTGTTTATATTTTATATTTTATAAAAAGTGAACACATATGATAGTTTATATTTAGCCTTAAATTGAGCTATTGGATTTCAAAATTTAGGTAGAACATCCTTGTCCATGTTGTATTTGTCATCTAATCTTCTTCAAATTTGTCATCTAACTTGCACTTATTCTTGTATCTTGCAGTTTTTGTGTTACAACTTGTCATAACCTTTGTCATAACCTTTGATGGATGAAATAATTCATGATGAAATGTGCACTAGTGTACAAGTAGAGATTGCCTAGAGATAGATATTTCTGAATGGTGGATTTATGCATTGGAGTTAGACAACTGTACTTGGATGATAAGTAAATTAGAGTGTATGAAGATAAACAATTTTCATATAAAGATAAGTATGTTGGAACTTGGAGTTAAACAACTTCAAGTGGAAGATCAAGATTTGGATAAGATATGAATTTATATTCATTAATTAGAATACTCCTAAGTATGATTAGAACTTATACTTTAGTGGATGGTTCTAGGTAGTACTAAAAATAGAACCAAAGGTAGGAAAAAAATTGTAGTCTAAATATATTTTCGTATTCTTAATTGGAGTCTGTTGTAGGAGGTTTATAACCCTTTCTCTCTTGTGGCAATGATAAAGGCTTGCAAATTGTTGTTCATGCAGATGCAAGCAAGGTTGCTTTTTAGTATAGGTTTCATCATCTTCGACTAGTGTGCAACCAAACAATATCACTACTAGAAATTTCAGCAATTTCAGTCGATTCGGTCGCGTTGATTTGGCCATTTTTTGACAGAAATTTGCTGAAATCAACAGAAATCTGTTGATTTCAGCAAATTTCTGTCAAAAAATGGCCAAATCAACACGACCAAATCGACTGAAATTGCTGAAATTTCTAGTAGTGTATGCATCCCAAGATCAATATGTTTGCATGAGTAGGAATCAATTTTGTGATACTTTTGTGAATATTTTGAGATGTATTTTGCCATAAATACGTATTTTGATAAGAAGACAAGAATTTTCAATATAGAATATATATCTCTATCCTAGAAATTGATCAAGAGAGTGGAAAGAAGAAGAAATGAAATGCATGTGTCCAAATGACCATCTTTGAGTAGTGAAGTTTGATTGAGGTGGAGAGCTACTAGGTCTAATGATTGGCCACATGTTGTGAGTGATTATGCTCTTTGGAAAGAGCTTACAAAGGTCACTTTAATAGGTGTTGAATGTCAAATTCAATGCTCTACAGAGAGGGGAGGTTGGTATGAAGTAGCACTGTGGTAATGAAATGTTTTACACATTTTTTTGCTTCATTTTTCCAATTACTATACATAGAGATTCTAGTAGATTCACAAGATGGTATTGAAATTTCTATGAGTTTGTATTATCAAATCACTTGGTTCTTGATGAGGTTCAAGATTTTGTTATTGCTTTGACTAGTATTGATGCAAATCTCCAAGTCATGACCTTTCTTTATTTCTTTAAAGACAAAGGCAATTAGTTTTGGTTTGTGATGTTGTTCCTATTATAAATGTGTATATAAGTGGTTTGAAACATAGCTACTTTGTAATAGTTCTACTTTTTGCTTATGGCCCTAAACACATGAAAAAAACTCTATTAGATTGACAAAGCTCTAATATTTATTGAACTGACATTAGATTAAAATAATCCTGATAATTGAGTTAGTGCTAAGCTAATGTTTATATATCACAAGTGGTGCTAACCTAATGTTAGTGTCTTTAGCCAACTTTAACTATCCAAAATTTATAGAGCAAAAATTTCCTAATTTTTATTAAATTTGAAAGAAACTCACAAAAGTCGTATGTTTAAAATAAAGATAAATTACATTTGGTTCCAAGGATTTATCTATATGTAGAAAGTTTTAATCACTCTAATTCTACTAATGAAATGAATGTCACAAGGATTTTTATATTGTGCACTGTCAAAAAATCCATCATTTTCAAAAACAAAGTTTGAGGCTCATTTTTGAGCTCAATTTTCAATATTTTTTACAAACAATACAATTTAAGACGCAAACTGCTTATAACAACATTAGTACTATTGAGATTGACATTTTTTAGATTCATGGTGTGTTTCTCTCTCTCTCTATTGACTAGTCAAGTATCAACATCCAACTCCCTCTAATAGGCAGAATTAATGAGTGGGAAAGGATTATTGGATTCAAATGACAATAAGGAGAGTAATAATAGTCTTTTTTGTAAGTTTGAGGAATTTGTACTTTTCTCAAAGGTCTTTGAAGAAAAGTTGAATGAGTTCGCTAAAATCATTGACATACTCTTCTATGAACCCACAACATTGAAATTTTGAACTAGTTTGTAGAAAAGAGGTTGAGAAGAGAGCTCAATTGTGACTCCTATTTTATCACTTCCAAGAAAAAAAGTTGATTAATCTAGTGGACCACCGAAATCCTTCATCAAATTGAAAAAGTAGAAATATGCCATTACAACTTCTACTACAAGAAAAACATGTCTTTAGGATTTTATGTCCCCCTAAAATATGTGACTAGATATTGACTATTATGATTTTGAGTCATTTGGAACTATTTGCCTTAGACAAGTATGACTATGATTGATTTGACAATTTTTGTTCCCCATAGCACGTTTCCAATTTGAGGTTCTTGATTGGTCGTCAATATGGCATCTTATAGATTAGTTGCATAATTATGATGGAGAATAATGATGTGATGGTATTGCCTACTTTGACTAGCAACAATCATCAATATTATAGTTTTGAGTTGCAAAACCAATGGTCTAAGCAACACATCATGACTACTTATAGTCATTTTTGGGCTATGCACACAACTTTATTCATCTCCAAATGTACTATTGTAAGTTGTCATGTATGTCTTTTTTCTTACATGAATCATGGATTTATGATTATTAATATAGAGTAATAATTGCATCACTATTGCTAGCTTAATGACACTGCTTGTAAAAAATATACATTTGAAAGATTTTGAAGTGTATCTATTGTAATTATTTTCTAAAATATATAATGATAGAAAAAATAAAACATACAAAAGCTATTTTAGATCTTTATTCATTGTAGAATTTTTCAATTAGATACAATGTAACATATATTATGAATTGTTGGCATTTATGATATCTTATAGAAATCTTTAAAATCTATAAATCTATTACTAAAACTTAAGTCAATTTTTTTTCCAAATACATGAAGAAATGCACAACCATAAACATTCCACTTACATTTTGAAAGTTTAATTTGTAGAAATAAGTCAAATGTAGAGATAGAGCCCAAAATTGAACCAAATAGAAGTTGAAATATTAACCCAAAATCTATTAGAGCATCCAAGCACAAAGCTTTGTCCCCTCAAAAGAGGTAGATAGTTCCATTTCTACCCCCACTTAATTAATCCATGATGTCAATCTTTTTTTTACAGCCACCATTGGCTAATTTTGTGTTGAGAGACAATCTTGACCATTTGTAGAGATTAGGGATTGTCTCTCTCATTCCTGCACATGCCTTTTCCCACATTAAATAGAGTTGCGAGTTGTATTTTGTTGAAGAAGGATAATGACCTATTTGGAAATTATCCTATTAGTATAATAAGTTCGTTCCAAGAGGGAATTAATGCTAATGAGACAAATTCCTATAATAGGTAATACAATCCCAAAATAGAAGATCGTGACCCAATTTATAAAATTGACAATCACTCAAA
This sequence comes from Climacium dendroides, assembly GCA_950106755.1. Taxonomy (NCBI): domain Eukaryota; kingdom Viridiplantae; phylum Streptophyta; class Bryopsida; order Hypnales; family Climaciaceae; genus Climacium; species Climacium dendroides. The sequence goes on from OX467086.1 coordinate 32,478,912, forward strand.
CTACAACGACATTGCACACTTCAACTTATATACATTCACTTTAAATTTGCTTTTCCACCCCACAATTACAAGACACCAATTTCACTTTTTAATATATTACATTAATTCAAATTGGTGATCAAGTCACCGTTATACAAATATTTCTAATACTACAATTCAATCTCCACACAATTTTCCATCACTCAAATTCTTCTAACTTAAGGCATTCTCCAACTTGGCTAGTATTTACCACCAAATAGTATTTAATATTTCTATTCCATCTCCATCATCACAACTTCCAATTTGTATTTATAAAATCTCCATTTCACCAACTAGTATCTCAAACTCTCACTTCAATCCAAACTTCTATCACCAACTTGAAATCTCAATTCTTAAATTTTTTAATCACATCTAGACTCCTCACTCAACCATGCACTCATCATCATCAAACAAATCAAACAAAATGCAGCCAACATTGGGTGGGACTCCATTGGCACTCTCAACAATGGATACAAAGACAATTGGAAGAGACAACCTAATAGGACTCCAAAAACAAATTGTTACCAATCTAGAAGAAAAATCCAACTACCAACTAACCACCCATTAAGAACAGAATTTCACATGATACCTCTCACATCCCACCTGGACATACTAAATTGGACAAATCCTTTCATTCTTGTACGACACTCTAATCACTTCAACTTGGATTGACTTAATAATCAATTCTCATCCAACCTGGTACACAACAACTAAAAGAACCCAATTGGATTAAAATTACTTGGCAAAAACACCCAATTGGACTTAAAGCTTGACTAACCAATTACCAAAAAACACCCAAAAAACACCTAAATTAACCCAAAAATATTTACAACAAAAGCCTAGTTGTCAATCTACATATTTACTGTGCATAACTTTCTTTGCTACACTTGACTTGTTCTTGTGAGGGTTGGGGTATTGAAGCCATCTCTTATCTTGCAATAAGTATATGAAGGTTTTTCTTGTATTTGTATAAAGGCTAGGATTTTTTTGTAGTTGTATAAACAACTTTCCTAAATTAGGGGGAGCTGCAAGTTAGTTACTGCATCTGCATCAAAGATTGCAAACATGATATAGTATAGGCCAGGGAGGACTGACCCCTCTATTGCCCCGTTTTCTACCCCTGGATAAAACACTGGAATCTTTTTATTTACCATCCATGAAAAAACTTGCAAATTTTGAATTCATATTTGCAATCAGAGACCCCAAATTAGTCTAGGGAGGTGTAGAGAAACAAATTTTACATGGTCCCAAATAGGGGGCAATTTTTACATTTACCCCTGGTTGGGGCAATAGAGGGGTCAGTCCTCCCTATAGACCATATAGTATTATAGAAGGTCATGTTGGATTTTGATTTTTATACTATTGTTTAGAGAAAAACAATGACTAGTTCAAAGTTTGCTAGTGGAGTTAGAAAAAAAACTTAGTTGCAGTTTGAAAATAGTGAAAAAATCTCCAAAATTTCTATTCAAAATAAAAAATAGAGAAAATTACTAAACTCAATATTTGAAAAATTAGTTCAATATAGGAATTGAAGGAAAATAGTTGATAAAACTCAAAAAATATCCCAAACATTGTTCTTCAACCTTTGGCTAACTAACTAATGGCAAGTGGCTACATACTACCAATGATAAGTAAAAGGCTCTTTTGGTTTTCTGTTATGATTATTGTAGACGTATCAATGGTATTAGTATGCATTGTGTCATTGCCACAACCATTGCTACAAAAGTGATGGCTAAGGTCTCTTCCTAAAAATGAAAATAAAAGTAAAAGCATTTTTCTAATTTTTTTGTTTATTATTAATAAAAACTTCAAAATTCAACATCTTTTATGCCGTGAGTTAAAATGCCACAAAACAAAGTCTTTGCACCTTTCATAGCAAAGAACATTTTGATGGTATGAAGAATGTGACTAGGGGACCCACAATCCAAGATATCTCACCACAACAAACAAAATAAACAAAACAAAACAAACAACTTAACTTAAAGTATTGATCATTCATTTCTTTTTCCATTAACCTTTAATGACTTTGCAACCATTTTGTAGATGTTGCCCATCTTTGGGCCATATTTTTTGGTGGCATAATTTTTTTTCAATTTTATTCTTTTACATGCATAGAAAAATGGGTTTTTTTTGCATATAGTGTAGGTGAATTGCAAATTGAAATTTCTAATGTTTAATTAAATTTAGTGAAGAGACCAACACAAAGAATACAATATTTTTGAGGTGTTAACAATTTTAATGTTACCTAGGAAAAATAATGATACTTTATAAGCAAATCTTTGATCCATTTTTATTAACCCTTTAAGTTCCTTGACTACGTTTTCACCAAAACCACTCTAAAACTACCATTTCTAGTACAAGTACCAAACATGGTTGTCATACTGGACAAGTTACTATTCATTTATCGTCCTATAGGACGAGATACTATTCATCAAATGTACTTGAGAGGTACATTTGATGAATAGTAACTCGTCCTACAAGACAAGGAATGAATAGTAACATGTCCAGTATGACAACCATGGTACCAAATTTTGGAAAAAAAAAACACCATTTTTGAACACATCTTGTAGTATGCTGACTTAAGAACATGTAGAAAAAATTTCGGAAATTTCCATGACGTGGATTATAAGATATGAGCTTTTAAATTGATTTCATCAAAAAAAATTTACCCTTGTGAAAAAATGCACAACTACACTTCATAAGGTCACATTGATATGAAAAAATGTCCAAAATGGTGGTGCTTCTTAGGATCCATTCTTCAAGTCAAGTTCACTACATGCTTGAAAAATTTTAGATCATTTGGAATTGTACAACACATAGGAAAAAAATAGTAAGCAGAAAGTTGTAGATAATGATTCAAAATACAAAATTGTTAACAATTTATTTATGGAAATGAAAAATGCCAATCCCAATGGTTGCAATGTTGTAGTAAACAATTTACATCCTATGATTTTATTTTTTTCCCAAAATATTGAAAATTGAGTACAATAAAGGACTTCAAAGTTTAGTTTAGAGTAGAGATTCCATAATAGCTTCCAAACTAAAATTCCTCATAACTTTTAACTCATTGATCAAAATGGGATGATTCAAAGCTTTCCATATACATTAATCTAAAAAATCAATTTCAGATTTTTGTTTTTCTAAAATCTGAAATTGATTCAAAATTTTCTGAATTTGTTTTCAATCTGAAATTTGAAATTGATTAAAAACAAAAATTTGAAATTGTAAACAATTTAGTATTTTCTAATCTGAATTTTGTTTTTAATCTGAATTTTCTGAATTTTTTCAAAAAATTCCTGAAATTGTTTTTAATCTAAAATTGATTAAAAAAAATCAAAATTTGAAAATTTGAAATTTTTCATTATTTCTAATCTACCTACACTGCCCATTTACAAAAAAAAATAACATATTAGGCCATAAATTTTTACTCATATTTCCAAGTGCCCTAAATTTGAATGCACACAAAAGATATTCTTCATCCATATGGTTTGGCCAAAAACATAGAAATCTCGAATCACATGCAGCTACCCAAAATTGATATATTGCCCAATTTATCCTTCAGGGATTAAACAATACAAGATGAAACTTTAGTCAATCATTAAAACTTTCAAATGCTAAAAATATAAAACTTATTTATGATGAAGTGTCATGTAAACTGATAAAAAAACAGATTTGTCAAATACCCATAAATTTTTTTTTAAAATTGAGTGTGAAGAAATTTTTTGTTTATCATGCATAATACAATTCATTTTGATAAAATTATTATAAAATTATAAAACTCCAAAGATAAAAGTTTTGATTTAAAATAAATGACCTTATTGCTTACAAAAGGTATTTAAAGGGGGGATATTTTTATGTATGGAAATTTTGAGACCTTTAAACAAGTAGTGTACACATGTTTCATTCATAAATCACTCATAATTATTGCATTTTCCAACTTTTTTTTTTTAATATTCATGTTTTCCTTCACCTTGTACAATACCAAGGCCCTAGATTCATACTAGAATTTTTGACACCATGATAACCACTCTTGTAAAACATGCAAATTTTTAATTTAAAACTCAAATGTAATCAATAGGACAAGTAACAATTAAGAATGTTTTTGATGGATGAAAATATGGTGCAACATGCACCACATTTTTCCTCAAGGCACATGTTTGCTATTTGCTTGGCTATTTGATACTCCATACAAGTTAATTAATTAGCAACCATTAGGGGGACAATAGCAAAGGCATTATGCAGATTCTAATATGAAAGACCTATTCAGGTCTTTGACAGAGTTATATTTGAGGCAATTAGTGCTTTTTTTAAGCTCATTGTCATTGTAACAAACTGTCACAATGAGCTAAAAAAATTTAATTTAATTTACCTCATTACCCCCCCAAATCCCCACCCACCCACTCAATGATCTCAAAAAATAATTTAAATTAAATTAAACTGAAATCATACCCCCCCTTCCCACCCCTCTACCCTATTTGTAATTTTTAGGTGCATTTGATATGGGATATATTCCAAAGTCCATATTCATATCTGTACCCAACTTGTATCCCTATCCCTATCTATACCCAATCTATTTTTCATATCCATATATATTTCCAAATATATGTGTGTCCATATCTACGTCCATATTTGTACCCATATAGTATCATTTTTCCATATCTATATCCCAAGTTGATTATTGAAGATCAACGACATTGGAGGAGGTGGTGGATTTTTTTTGACAAAAATCAACGGTTCTTGATTTTTGGAAGGGGAGGGAAGAAATGGCACGACAAGACATGTTGCTTTGTTTTTGTACATTGTAGGTTGAATTACTGTAAGTACCATTACCCTAGTTGCCTTATCTATTTGAAAGTGATTTACTCAATAAGAACTAAAGGTCTATTTTTCTTTAGTTAAGCCATAACTCCAATGGAGTCCATTTTTGAAGATAAGATAATAAAGCATTGGATATGGAAAATATGGTTATATTTAAAAGTTGTTTTATTCAATGTGGCTTGAGACATTCTTAATTCTTACTTGTCTTATTGATTACAAAAAGAAATGAGGCCTAGAGAAGGCTTCCAAACTCAAGATCAACATTGATATCACTACTACACCAAAAAACCAAAGAAAATCAAGAAAAGATAGTCATAGTTGGTCAAATTTTGGCCACCAAGGACTTCAATTATTTTTTTTTTAAAAATCTTTCAATTTCAAAAAAAACTTAAAAATTCAACATGTGACATCACTACTATTGCAATTTCATGGCCCTCTTCAAGCCCCATTTATCTTGTAATGGATTTTAATCAACTACATATACTTGCAGTTGAGATGCTACAAGCATTCAAATGTATGTAAGAATCTTTTTTGAAATTTATCCCAACTAAAGAAACAAAGCTTAAGGTAACTATACCCATGGTCAACCATGACCCATACCCAATTTACCTTAAAAACCTAAATCTAGTTTCTTTCTATTATCATTTTTTGTAAAAATTTTCTAATTGGTTATTTTATTTACAATTTGAACTTCTAGATTGTAATCTTAATCTATTAGTTCAATTCCAAGCTACTAATCATCATACTACTAAAATCACAAGTCCTTCCATAATATCACATTTTTACATTGTTTGATATTACAGAGGTCTAATTCCTCTGTAATATCACATTTTCACACAATATGATATTATAGAATTTCAACGGTCTTTTCACCTCTGTAATATCACACAGAGTAAAAATGTGATATTACAAAGGTATAGTGATATTATGAAGATTTCATATTTCAATATTTTTGTTTAAATATTATACATACTTTATTAATCTACATTCTATCACATGAGAAATTGATCAAAGTAATATAGTTAATGCGTAGCAAAGTAAGTGCCAACTACTAATTTGACACTGAATTTGTAAAGTTTCATCTTTCATTATTTTCAATTTTCTAGCTCCGGTACGACAAGTGTTTATTGTGATTAAAACAAACAACTTTGCTATGTACAAGAGGCTTTGATCCTTTAATATTATTTAGTGCTCCTGGAAAAAGTCTTACTCAAACTTCATCTCATATAAGGTAGGTACACCCCAAACCGCCACTTTTTGCTACTAAGCCTATTTTCTATTATTAGAATGGTCAAATTTTCATATTTCCTTGTTGGCAAGTGAAAGAAGGTTCCAACGCACCAGAGAACGTGCCATTTGGATACTGTATGCAAAAGTGATTAAGGAACAAAGTTTGGTTCGAAAACGTTTCTTCCACATACTTGCACTAAATAGTGAAATTAGGTTGCCTGAACAATTAGGTTGCCTTACTCAGGAAAGTTCCCTCGTGACTCACCACTCGTCCAGATGGAGGCACAAACAATTCTCTAAACCCAAGTCATGAACCAGTGCACCAACCCATGCAACACACATGGTTCCTACATTATTGCATCCATTTAGACTAACTGTACATATTTATATAGTGTGGAATGTCGAGAATTTAGTGTGGGGCAACCTAATTTCACTATTTAGTGTAGGTATAGAACTAATTTTAGAAATGTACATGTAGTATAGATGGCGGTTTAAGGTCAGTGGCACATTTGGGTGTACCTACCTTACTTTCTTTCAATCCAAAGCCTCCTTCTCTTTGGTTTTAACAACCTAGTAAAGGTGCAAAAAGGTGAGTACAACCAAGCCCAAGAATGCGTTCATTTTCCAATTTCATTCTAAGCTTACACTGCTCTGAGCAGCGTGCACAACCTCAACTGCTTTCAAGTAGAATGTTCTATACATTAAATTATTCAGTGCACTGATGCAAAAACCACTGATTGCACGTGCATCTCCACAATTTCCAACATTTCCACAATCTCCAACATATCCAATATAAGTATCCAAAACACATGAGATTCAGTTTTACAAGAAATTGCCTCAAGAACAATAAGTGGATAAAGTCACAGAATCCCATGCAGTTCTCAAAGTGGAACACACATGTTCCGAGGAGATATGGTGATGTTTCCGCATCGAAGCACACACATGCTGTGCTGTTGAGTTTTCAGGAACCATCCATCCAAGTTATCTGCTTCTTCCCTCCTGTACGTGTGGGTGTCGGTTCCCTTCATTGGGACGACGAGTTCGTAAGCTTTGGGTTTCCATCTCTTCCACGCAATGAATCTGCTTCAATTCAGGGAAGCAGAGCTGAAGCAGAGTGAATACCAATCCATTCTATTTGTGGTAGGGAAGCAGTTGGTACCAACTGCCAATTCTGAAATAGGGACGGAGTGGAATTCCATGCAGAACGGAATGTTCTCTGGCTTTCAGGATGAGTAGGATTGAGTACCTTAATTGCTTAACATTTGCCAAAAATAAAATTCACTACAAGATGAAAAATGTTGACAGAAGGTACAATTACGCAGATGGTTACTTAACTGAACCCTGGAGCGCTCCGACGTCCATTTTTTTTGGAGGATGAACAGATTGAAGTTCTTGTTTCTGTTCTTGTTCCTGCTTGGACGAAAGTCATCCTAATTTTTGGTGATACTTTATCAAGTTCCTGTCTTATCTAATGGTTGGATTTGGTGTTGCTAGAATACAAATTTTTCTAAAACTACAAATGTGGAAGTGTGTCAAGTGGTCAAATTGCATTGACTCTAGTTCAAAACTAGATTTGCAAAAATGAGGTCATAGATGTAAAGAACACAAAAATTTCAGAAAATCACCAGGTCAAGAGAACCTCATTTTGAATCCATTCCAATAAGTTTTGCTCAAAATATGATAATACTTTGCTTGTAATCAAATTTGGAAGGAATTTTGAAATTTCCCTTTCCAAATTTATAGAAAAATATTGGTGATAGCATTGGTGAATCTAACCGTATAGATGGAATCTAAAATTCAAAATCTACAACTTTCCCTTGTATAGCACTTCTAAAATATTCTTCCAAATAGCACTTTATAATGATTTTTTCTAAATCATCAATTTTGGAGAAGAGTCCAAACGTTTAGGGGTTAACCCCTAAAATTCCAAGGCCTTTATTCTGCCAAAAAACCTTCAAAACTGCCATTTCTATAGCAAAGAGTAAAAAAAATTCCACATCTTACCATAGGATCTTACACCTAACTGATATGAGAATACGTGGAAATAAATTCAGAAATTTTGCCCACAGAGATTGCAAGATATTTACGTTTAAAGTGAAAAAAACAAGTTTTTCAGCACATTGTCGAACTAGATTTTTTGACTTTGAACCTTTGTAACTTAAATTTTTTGCACTACAAAGTTTTGAGGTTTGAATCTTTATGGTAGGGAATTGAGTTGAGAGTCTAGGAAAAAAATAGAATTTAAAAAAAGCTTAATTTTCAATTTTTTTTTAAAAAATTGTTAAGTAGAAGTAGGCATGAGATAGAAGGAAAATCTAAATTATTAATATCTCTAAAATGGAATTAAATACACTAATCCCAATGGTAAGATTGTTCTAAGAAGCAAACTAAACCATATGGAACTATTTTTTTTTAAATTGTAAAAATTGCATTCAGAAATGAATTCAACAAGTTATTTTTTCAAGAAGATGATTGACTTGTTCAAAAAATAAGATTGCCCATAATTTTCTCATAACAAATCCAAATGGAATTAATCAAATCTTTCCATGTAGACAAAATATAATCTATAAGAATTTTATTTTTTTTTAAAATACAAATTTTGAATTTTTTTTGTTGCCTCTTTTCCCCTATTTTGAGCTTATTTGGACATAACTTTTGTTCTTGAGCATTGATTGAAAAAAATTCAAAAAAAGTTATATTCCCATGACGCTAATCATTTTTTCTATTTTCAATAGAAGTTTCAAAAAATCATGACATAAATTTAGCCAATAGGTATCTACCCCAAATCCCATTTGTCTCCTAAAAGGACAATGGTCTTTTAGGGGTTAACCCTTAAAGGATGAGGTCGTCACCATAAAAATCATTTGTTTTGGTATAGTGAGAATTGATTGCTTAAAAAATGCAAAAACACTCATTGGAAGTCAAACTACTTAGAAGACCTTCAATTTTCACACAAAATTTGGAGAATGAATAGTTGCACTATATGACATGGAGAGATTCTTTATCATTCATTGGTGGAAACATCCTTAGCATCATTTATGGGTTAACCCTTAAAGGATGCAACCCCATGACCAAGGTAGTCACCAAATCTAAAAGGTTGCTATTATGTGAGCCTAAGAGCATGAACGCATGAGCATAAAAGACTATACACCTATATTATAGGTGTCTATTATAGAAAACTTTCATGATTATAGTATAACTATGATATAGGTGTTTACATTATAAACACCTTCAATGGTTGTAGTATATGTATTTATATATATGCTCCAAGCTCATATACTCACATACTAGCATTGTTGACCAAAATTTCCTAGATGATGGCCCAATAGGTGTATTTTTTGTTTCTGTAATGAGCAATGAAGTCATCCATCAACCATTTTTTGGCCTTGGTGTCCTTCAACGGTTAAACAATAAATATTTCATCCATAATCAACATCTTCCTAATTGAATGAAATTCAAGGACATTTAAGGGATCCCTATTTAGTTGTGTTTCTTATGTGCCTTAGAGGAAGAAAATGCAAAAAAATTACTATAACAAAAAATTTAATAAACAAAACTTTCTAAAATAATAAAGCTCACTAAACTAATATTGATTACTAGTTCCCACATGGCTCACATACAAATGTCACAAATACAAAAGACCCTCTCTAATGTAATATGTCAAACCATTCCCGACCTAAACCCTATAGAAATTCTATTGTATTTACTACAAATGATCCAATTTAGGATTAGCTAGAAGAGGTCACAAAATACAAAATTAATTCTTGAAAGACCAATGTCCCTTTAAAAGATAAATCAAATTTTGGGCAAGTACGTATCTCAGCCTCAATTTTTTGGCATGATTTTTCAACCTTTTTTTGCAATGGGAGACTATATTAGATTTTTAAAATAAATATATATTTTATTTCAATTGATGAAGCAAACCAAAAATTATGCCACCTAAAGTAAAAATAATAAAGTTGAGTGGAACAACTAAAATAATAAGAAATAAAGATTAAATTGAAAAAACTAAATTCTTATAGGACATATCTTTATCTATGTATTCATTTTTTTATTTATTCCATTTGGATAATTAATGAGAAAGATATCCAAATCTTGTTTTGTAGGCAAGATTAGCATAATTGTGAGTAACGATGTATGGGATTGGTTTTTGACTTTAATTTTTACAATATCCCCCCCAAAGGTCCACATGGATTAGATTATATTCATCAATTGCTTATTTGGAATGTTCATCAATAGATTATTTGGAATCATAAACATTTCAAATAATATCATTAGGATTGACGTGTTGCAATTAGATCTTAGAATGATTAGCAATTTTTTCCCCATGTCGTACCTACATCTATTAAACAATTTTTGAAAAAATAAAATAAAATTCAATTGTTCTAACATAGAAAAATTTAAAATCAAAATTTGAAGTGCAAAATTTTTTAGTTGAGAGGATTCAAAGTTTAATACATAAATACAAAAAAGATGCAAAAAAAGTGATAATTTTTTACTTTAAATGCTAAAAACTTGTTGTCTACAAGTTGTGTTTTCAAAAATCTTTCACATATTCTCATACTTGTGTAGTGTTGGAACAATGCACAATAGTAAAAAAAAAAAACCAAAATATTTTTAGACTTTGCATTAGTTTTGGAATGTTTAATCCTATAAAAAGACAATAAGGCCTCCAAATGACCAATGGATGACTTTTTAAATCATTGTAGAAATGAAGACTAAATGCACTACTATTGATTCAAAAATTAAATTATTTGGCAAAATACCTTAGTGATTAATCTCATCCTTTTAGAGTTAATAGTAAAGTACCCTACTTGAAGGTCAAATCCAACATAAATTTAAGTCATTTTTATGAAAGAATGTCACATGTCGTCTTCCTTGAAATTTTGGCATCTATTTTTAGAACTATTTTCCACCAACCCTGCCCTACAACTATGGTACCAAAACAACAGACAAGCCAGTTTCTAAGCTTCTCCCTCTACAGAAAGCATTGTTCACAAAACTTTTTGAATTTTACTAGTTAATTTCCTTTAGTTCTCATATTGAACCGATTTTCAAAGAAACGAGTCCAGTTCTTTTCTCTAATTTTTTAACTCAAAATAGAGATTTCATAGATTTTTTCACGCGTTTTTTTTACCGATGTTTACAAATTGCAACCAGATTCTTTCCCAATTCCTCCAGTTAACTTTGAACTAGTTTCCCAAATACTCATGGAAAGCTTCGTGGCAACTCCCACTTGGGGAGGTTTTAAAAAAAAAAATCTTAAAAGGAACAGTAGCGTATAGCTGTCATTGTTCTGGTTGCCAGTTGCCTCCACTTGTGGGCAGCCATTTTGCAGGATCATTCCATGTCACTCCTATCGCCCCATTCTCCTTTCCCTCACTGTTGCTGATTCTCGGATGGGTACCTTCAGATAAGCTTCACAGGAAGAAGATAAGGGAGCCTTCCTTCCTTGCAGTTCAGTTGAGGCTGGCTGGCTTTCATCATTGACACAGTCAGCTAGGCTAGAGAGTCTCATCAAATGTTTAAAGGCCATGTCAGCTTGCGTTGGGGCGCTGCATCACAACTGAAAGGGAGCTGTTCGTGATAAAAAAAAAAAAGAGAACAATAATAATCACAACCTCAACTGGAGTAACTTACAGTAGTATTCGTAGGGATGGTCCCCAAGCAGAAGGAAGGCTATTGAAACACGCCTCAAAACATGGGCCTGGCCGGTGATGACAACTGACGGACCCATATGATAACGGAAGCGGGTACAGTACAGTCAGTAGATTGGTGGGGGGGTTTGTTTGGTTTTCAATTGTCACTTTTCAAGCATGGAATCAATACTGAGACCGGCCTATGGGTTGACTTTCACAGGGGAGTCTGACCATAAAAACAATGATATTTTACAGAATGGGAGTTACTGCAGGCTAAGTTCCATGATGTTCACACTTGTGTGTGAGTAGGTAGAAGTTATGTTTGAGAAGATGTCTCGTAAGGTAGTCAGTCGATAAGAGTCGATCATTTCAGCACTGGAACTGAATTTTGGGATAGGTGGAACTTCTCAAATTATTTTTGAGTAAATTTTCCTTGAAGGACAAGAAGAATTGGCATCTAACCCAGGTTGTTTCATGTTTTTTGGATTATTTTTGAATTAGTTATGAATTTTCAAACAAAAAGTGTTGTAGGTCCCTATTTATGATCCCTAGGTCTTTCAATAAAGTGTTCACTGCAACTTCTAGAGACCTCCAATCCATTCCAATGCCATTTATAGGGGCAGTTCAAAATGCCCGAGCTGAGTTCAAGCAAGGCTTTTTTGGGGGGCGAAATTTTACTAGACTGTCAGAAATCTAACATCTCTGGCTTCGTCCCTCCAAAACTGGCCTTTGTAGTGAGGCCAACATGGGGACATTGGTCCCAAAAAAAGCACCCTAAGTTTGAGCCTCGTACCTTAGCTACTTGTCTTTGCCATCTCCAAACCTAGCAACCACCAGATGCTAGTGGGCCACCACAATTAACAACATTGTCAAAAATGACAAGATTGATGCATGGAAAATATTACAACAAACAAAATGTATCAAACATTCAAAAATATATATCAAAATACATTTATATTTTACAAATTCAACCAAAAAATATATACAATTAATCCTTTAAAAACAAATAATTTCCCGATTGTTAGACTATATTTTGAGGATAGACAAAATAACATATTGATGAACCAATAAGATATAGCACAAGGAATCTTCATTGAACAATCCATTTCAAATTAACCCACACACTACAAACCCTACATCCAAAACACCAATGGCAAATCTTTATAGCCAAGCTTTGTCCTTGAAAAACAAGGAATACCTAACTCTTCAATCCAAACACAATTTGACCAAAAAAAAATGTGATATAGCAATAATTTGACCTTGATTTGACCTTGACAATATTCCCAACAAGGAAATGCCAACACTACTATAAGCAACAACAAATATCCAACAACTGGAAATCAATCCTACCATCTTATTATACAAAAAACTAGATCCCATCTATATCTAAATATCTATAGACCTTTTATACTAGCCATTATTATATATAAACTATTTACATGCATACAAGTACATACACTTTTAGCTTCATGTGGAGAACACCAATACTACATGACAACCATAAGGCTTTAGACAAGAATGATGTATTGCATGACAAAATACAATTATTCTTAGTAATACTAAAAGATGCTAGACTTGTATTTAAAAACATATACATACTATATGAAAACTTCAAAAACGCTTTTGAATCAATAAACACAACCCAAGACTATTTTTATTTTACTACTATTTTTACTTTGGTAAGAAACATATACTTTTATTTTATTACTATTTTCACTAGAGACCACTTTGGTTGCATAAAACCTATACCAATTTTGAGAGGAAATATATAAAAAAAATACTCTTAGCCATGATTGGTTCATACTTTTTCTCAAACCACTACTTTAATGGCTAGAACAATCACATACTGTACAGCCCATGTTGACTAGAAACCACTTTGTTGAATGATATTAAATCAATCAAACACCTGCAAAACAAAATAAATAAATTCTTTGAATGGGTATAAATAAATGTGTCATCACTAGATGCTCACATAAACCTAAAATGTCTTTGGAAGTATTCAAAGCCTACATAAAAATCATACAAAATTAATCATAGAGGCCAAAACATACTAATATTGCATCAAAATGAAGCATATTCCTATTTTAGTATCCAAGTGATACCCTCACTAAATTCGAACCTACAAAGAGAAATCACAGTAAACACATTCACTACAAGAGAATTGGGTGTTTTAAGTAAGTTTTTAAGTATAGTCCTTGACATACACTAGTAGAAAACGCAGAAATTTCTGTTGTTTCGGTGACGTTGTTTTGGTCACCGAACAACAGAAATTTCTGCATTTTCTACTAGTGATATGATTATAAGTGATGACCTTTTAGGAGATTTTAAGTACAATTTTATTATAAACACATGTATTTCTAGTAAATTTTTACTGAAAATCTCCTTGAAGGTCATTAATTATAATATTATATTTAGGACTATATTTTAAAACTCATTGAAAACACCCCTTTCTCTTGTAGTGGTTTATCTTTGATTTCTTAAAATTTGTAGTAATTTGTACCATGTGTTTATTAGTTCTACTTGAAGTATGTTTTGGTGATTTGGTTATTTATATGAGAATTCTATTTTTCCATTGAGATTATTTATTATATATGTTGTCTTCTTTGCTATTTAGTTTTCAAATTTGGTAGGTTGTTCCTAACCCCTAAACTGCTTTTTTTTTGGCAAGATAGCAATTTTGGATAATACACTACAAACAAATGATTTTGTTTTTTTAAAATTCACACAACATGTGCACAAGGAATAGCTTTAAAGTGCAACAATTTCATAAAACTATTAACTACATAGTTAAAAAGTTATTGCATGATATGTAATTTTTCATGCTTCACAAGGAGATCAAGTAGCTTAGAAAAAATCAATATTTAAAGAAATAAAAATTCTGAAATTCATTCCCTAGATTGATTTATATGTGAAAAGATTTGAATCATCACATAGATTATCAAAATGGAATTATGAGTTTTCCATAACTAAATTCTTAACAATTTAGTATTTTAAATCATACCCTACCTCTTTTTGCTTACTACATTTTTCAAGTATGAATATAAAATATTTTTATTGACATTGTTTATATATATATATATATATATATATATATATATATATATATATATATATATATATATATATATATATATATTCCCAACTTTTTTCATCAATATATTATGGAGGGAAAGATGTTGCATGATTTACACATTTGTATTTTAAAAGTTTGAAATATGAAATCTAACCATTTTGAGAAGAGTTGAAAATACTTTTTTTTGAAATCCAAGCAACAAGATCTTGCAATTGGTAAGGTTTTTTATTATGAAATTTTAGAGGGATAGTCAAATAAGCTAATTAAAAGATTCTATGATTGGATTTGTTAAAAAACAAATAAAAATGAAGATTTTAGCCTTGCTTTGGGTTTGAGTAACTTGAAGCAATTTTGGGCCCTCCTTTGGGCCTATATACTTACACAAAAAACTTTTAGGGGTTAAGGTAGTACAAACAATATATGAATGTAGTGGTTGTAGTTTGAAGGGTATTTAAGTAGTGGTCTATTTGTGTAAGAGGGCATCATGGATGATGGTGGATTTAGGTTAGGTTTAATTTTGGGTCATATTGGTATGAAGTTTAAGTTAGGGATGTTGTAAATTTTTGTATATTGTAGTGTATTCGGTATTATGTGTAGGTATGGTTTAGGCATTTGTAGTTCTATGAAGAATCATAGGGGTGCATTCTTGTGGTGTTATGTGAAAGGGGTGCTTTAAGCATAGTCCTAACAGTAATGACCTTTATAGGAGATTTTTAGTAAAAATTTACTAAAAACACATAAATTTTTAATAAAAAATTTCTAAAAATTTCCTAAAAAAGTCATTTCAGTTAGGACTATATTCCTAGGACTATACTTGAAACACCCCTTTCTCTTGTAGTGAATTGAACCTACACACATTTTTATTGAAAGCTTAAACTCCATTTATCTAATTTTCAATCACATCAAATGCCTAATTTCACAACGTAATCATTGACATAGAACAATGCTCATTTCTATTGTCTATATGCTTCAAAGTTGTACCTTCCCACTCATAATACAAAAAGTCAAAGTACATGCTAACATTATAAAAAATAACATAGTTGATGTATTAGATGTTAGTTGTAAGAGACCAAAAAGGGCATAGAATATAGTTACCATACAAACTAGACTACAAATATGTACATTCTACACTGTACTACTTCTATAGAAATGATAGTTTTATCTAGAACACACACCACAAAAGACCTAAAATCTTATTTAGACAAATAAAAAACCCTACTGAAAACACCAATATAGATTACAAATTCCCATGATCAACAAATGGACTGAAAATAAAATTGTCCATTACCATCTGTCAAATATATTTTGGAACAATCTCACCATTATAGATGCACAAATTATAAATTTACTACAATTCTTGATATAGCAATATATAGGTCAAGCCTACAAACATCTCTTTTGGCCAACATAATACCCAGCTACAAAATGCCTACTATATAACCTAAATCAAACAAACATTTGGATACATATAATCCTATGATATATTGAATTCCATATAAAAGCACTACTTATACAAAGGCACAATAAAGCAACACAAGAAATACATGAATTGATAATGTCACATACAACCATACACGGTTATCATATCGGATGAAATCTCATTGTTCACGGACAAAATCAGACCAATTAGGGTTGACCGGCTACGAACTTCAGAGGCTTATAACTTTTGCAAAAATACTTCAAATCGGGCAAATGAGATGTTTTTAGGCATCTACAGTTTCTATAGATGCCTAAAAACATCTCATTTGCCCGATTTGAAGTATTTTTGCAAAAATTATAAGCCTTTGAAGTTCATAGCCGGTCAACCCTAATTGGTCCGATTCTGTCCGTAAACAGTGAGATTCCGTCCGATATGACAACCATGCAACCATAAAATGCTTCAAATTAATGAATGCCAAGCATATTAAAAAAAATCTATTTGAATAAACTGTACCACCATGGCTACTACCATGTTCTTGCCAACCTAATATATATATTAATTGCACTACCAAACTCTACCTTGAGCTATTATGTATAAAAATCATACAACACCGACACCCTCTACTACTACAATCAACCAAAATCATCAAATGCAAATTTTTAGATTTCATTTACTACAATGGCAAATATTCACAAGAAGCAACAACTTAAAACCAATAAATATCAACCACTCAAAGATAACACATAATCAATCATTTACCTACAAAAAATTATATCATTATCAAAAAAAATTATCAATTACACTTTTAATACTATTAATAGTTAACAATAGAATATTCTTCCTACATATTATTACACAAAGGTAAATTAAAAAATAACCAACCATTACCAAATAACATTGATCCATCATGATAAACATAGATCTATACTCATAATTCTATAAAAAATCTATAAAAGTCAAACATAAAACTGATAAAAGCATTTAAATACATTCTATGGCTACTAGAGTTTTAGAAAAAAACATTTACATAGTCTCCCTTCTAATTGAGGTATGTAGTCCAAGACTAACTCATTCGAGACCTTCAAGTTTTGTTATAAGACCCAAGATGAAAAGACTCTTAATGTATCTCAACTTATGGGAATGGTTGGAATAATTTTTCTCTCTATTAGTTTTATCTTGTGAGTAGGGAGAAATAATACTTTAGGAATAGCTTTGTCTTATTTGCAATCCCAAAGTTCAAATCTAACATTAAATATTAGATTTTTGGAAGTCAAAAACTTACATGAAAAATCAAAATCACTTTTGCCTAAAATCTTGCTGGGTAACTATTATGATTCCCCTTGCAAATATTGCTCTCTTTCTATAAGGAAATTTGGAAAAATCTTTGTCTCTTCTGCAAAGTTTGTCCTATTCTAGCACATGGAAGTCTACCCTATGACCACTTTTTTCAAACATTAAAGTTCCTCTACTCACTACAAGAAAAAGGAGTGTTTTAAGTATGGTCCTAGAAGCATAGTCCTTGCAATAATGACCTTTTCAAGAGATTTTTAGTAAAACTGTACTAGAAATATATATATTTTCAATATCATTTACTAAAAATTTCAGAAAAACATCATTACTATTAGGACTACTCTCCTAGGGCTATATTTAAAATACCCCTTTCTCTTGTAGTGACATATATACTCCCATTTTTCAACTATATATGACTGAAATTTAAAATTATTATTTTTTTATATGTAAATACATGTCTTCTGTATGTCCTAAAAATTTCAGATTTTTTTGATGAAATTTGAAATTTTTGTGAACTCTGAATAAAAAGTGAAACAAAATTCATATCAAATGTAAAATATGCTAAATAAAATTTGAAATGTCTCCATAGGTATATATAATAGTTTAAGACATCATGGTGTAGAAATATTTTTTGTACCATTTTAAAATTAGAAGTTCATCACTCCACGGTAATAGGTACAAAGTTCAAATTGCAATAAAAAATTTGAATTATAGGAATTAAATTATCAGAATTAGATTATGAATTAGACTTGATAATTCATTTTCTACATGTGTTTCCATCTTGAAATATTTATCCCAAAAATTCATGTAGTATATCGGGGGCTCAAAATGAAAAGGATTATAAAAGGTGAACTTTCTAAAATTATAGAATAAAAATTTCCACTCTTTTAAAGATCACAATCTCTAAACTTCAAAAACAAATATCATCTACCTTCTTTCTATGTAGAGATTAATACATAGTTTAATCTTTCAATTCTTTTGTAAAAGAATTGTATGTACTAAAACATGTGCATTTAAAGCAACATTTTTGAAAAAAAATTGAAAAAAATTGAAGTTAAAATACACGAATCTAAAACAAACAAACAAAATTGGATTTGTCTTTTAAAATTATTAAATGGAAGAAGGTAGACAATTAAGAAAGCCTAAATTATTAGTACATCTAATTTGAAATTTATAATTGTCAATCTAAATGGTGAGTATGTATTATTAAGATTTTTTTCCATTTTTTTTGTATTTAAATTTAATTTTTTAAAATTATATATATATTTTTTAAATTTTTGCTTTCATTGCCCCTAATACAAAATACTAGTAGAAGAGGGGCCTTTTGGGCAACCATATATTATATCTATATAGATGGAGGCAAAGTTTATGGACAATGGATTAATATATGCATGGATTACAAGTCACAAACTGTTCAATTTTTGATTGTTCACATCATGAATGAAATTGAAATACACTTAAGGCTCAACCTTTGCCAAAAGTGACAAAGAATTTGTTGATCATCATGACTATATGAGGGATTATCACCACATGCCATTGTAAGGCAGAATTGCAATGATAAAAAGAGTGATGACTTTCTACCTAGTAGAAAAATTACAAGACCATATTGGGGGATTTTGTGGGTGTATCATAGGATGGATCTACTTTATTTAAAATGTCAGAGTTGAAAAAAATAGTGAAATTGACAATGATTGGATGGAGTTGAAGATTAAAAAGATTTTAAAAAAATTTGATTGATAAAAATAGAAGAGTTTGACTCCTTATGGAATGGGATTGTGTATAATATTCTATCATGTTAGATACCTAAACAAAAAATTTAGAAGTAGACGAGAAATTTAGTACAAGATGTTGAAAATGTCCAAAGTGCCAAGATTTTTTTAAGTTATATAGCTTTTAATTTTTGTATCCAAAAAATTAAAAAAATCCCATGAAGGAAGTGGATGTTTCCATCTTGTGTCAAAATTTTGAAAACATTCATTGAAAATTAACTTCATATGAGCTTACCTAGGTTATCAAGTGTATATTGAATGAACACTTGGTTGTTTAGGCAATGACACTAGCATGTGAACCTAGAAATGCAAACTTACAAACCTTGAGCCTAGGTGTAAGTAGGTATTCTACAACCATTGGAAGTACTTATAATATACATACCTATAATATAAGTATCTATTACCATGAAAGGTACCTATAACATAAATATCCTATAACTATGGAAGATGCTTATAGTATAGGTACCTATAACATCAATTTCCTATAACCATAGAAGATACCTATAACATAGGTTCAGGGGTTCAAGATTCTAGGTTCACATATTAGCAAGCTTGGCATTTAGGGGTTAATTCCTAAATATCCATGATAGGAAGTCAAAATGTAGGTTTGGAGCTTATTAGGCAAAATAAATGATCACTTGAGGAAAATCTAAACAAAATATCTTCATTTGTTTGTCCCCTTTCCTACATGAGCAAAAATCATGAAGCACCGAGTGACCATGCTAATAACATCCTTGAAGAACAAACAAAATAATCCTTTACAACATACTTAAGATGTACTTCATCCATGCTCTAAAAGATATTCATAATTCCCTTTGAGGATGCAAAGACTCTTGGAAGTTATTAGTGGCACTCATAAGGTGATTTACATTACAATAATTTCAATTAGAAACTAGCAAAACCCGTTGCTTTCCCATTTTGTCAACTAAAGTAGCCTATCCATATTTTGTCCATGCTCCAAGAACTACTCCTACTATTATACTATGAATTGTTAATATAGGAATGAAAAACTATCTAGTATTGAATTGGTGCCAATTTGGGATTATTATGGCATAGTTTTATGAGGAGTTGGAGATTGAATTTGACTTGGAGATCAACAAAATTTTAGTGTAAATGTGGAGTTATGAGTGGTAGGACACTTTGTACCATCCTAGGCAATTGCATGCATTGTATTGTTCTAGTTTAAGGTTTACACATACACCTTCATTTTTAGACTCTATATGCACAATTGATGAAAAATAGTTTGACATTTTAATCCCTTATTGCCCAAGGGGACCAAAAGTGTCCTCACAAAGTTTCAAGTTCAATTCAAAATATTGTAACTTTTGCATCTAATGTCCAAATTCAATAAAACTTGTTGAGAAATTTGTGCTCTCTTTTAGTTTGTGTGGTAAAATTTTTAGATTAGTCCAAGATGTTTTGATTTTTTGTACAAGTCAATCAAAGTTTAGAGGTTCAATTTAAGTTTACCAAACCACATTTGCTGGCTACAACTTTCGGGGCTTGTATCTCCTTCATCTAATGTTTGTTTTCAATAAAATTTGTTGGGTTTTATTTCCTTTGAAGTCTAGTTATTGTAGTAAAATTTTTATTCAATCCAAGTTTTTTTGAATGTTTGGGAGCAATTTAAAGTTCGAAATCCCAACATTTTTGGATTATAGTGAACTTTGGTAACTTGTTTCTTCTTCATATAGTGTCTATTTTTAATAAAACTTTTTGAGAAAGTTGTGCATACTAGTCTAGTTTGTGTGTTTACAATTTCATATCAATCCAAGAAGTTATGAGTGACTGAAAAACATTCTAGTAGAAGGAGGCTCTTCTTGCTATGTTTTGACATTCAGAAGCCATTTTGTACAATATAAATATAACGACATTTTCTTTTACCAATGTGTTTGTGTGTTGGTTTTGAAACACTTTATAGTTTGAATTTTTTTCATTTGAGTAGGTTTAGAAATCTAATTTCACCTCCAAATGTGTTGCTAGGAAAATTTCAGTGTCTTTTTTCTACCCTAAAACATTCTAATTTTGCAATCTATGCGGCCAAATGACTGCAAATTTGATTCTCGTCATCTACAACATGTACATTATGAGATTGTATGGTTGAGATTTCTATATCTTAATGACATTTTGGACTAGTAAAACACTTCAAAATCAATGATGTATTTAAAGCCCCAAAGGTCCTGGGCCCAATAGCACCCTACTACTACTGCAAACTTTAAACAATCATATCTAATTCATTTTAAGTCTACAAATTACGAATCAAATTGTGATGGAGGTGTCTCTCTCTTCCTGAAAATTTCCTGAAAACTTGTTACAAAAATGCTTCGATCTGCATAGTAGAGGTCGATCATAGCCAATCGATAGTGTTCAACGATTGCAAGTTACCGGTCCAAGATTTCCTGGGACAGGACAGCTCCCTGCCTCCCTGCCTCCCTCCGAGGTCGAATGCAAATAAAGAAGTTGGCATTGCAGTTACAACGCCTTCAGAAAACTGTTTTGCTCCAGATTTCCGCAGCGAAGAGCTGTGAGCATATCCCCTGTGAATAATGGGAACCCACTCGTCGAACAGTTGTGTGGAATTGGACGCAACTCCCTCCAAGCACTCCGTCCGTCGTCTTTTCTGCCGGATCCAAGGGAATGTAACTTAAATATCAACTTATTAGACTTTTCGCAGTCAACACGGTGGCAGTTGAATGTCCCAAATAACGTCTAAAAGGGGTGCATGCAAAATCTAGGCGGGGGATGCTAGTCATGATGATGCCAACCATCAACTCGCTGACACCTGCTGAAGAAATCATGATTGGAGCTTATATTAGAGTGGCTGGTCCAGATTCCCGACTGCATTTCCACGGATTTCTAGTCTTTCCTTCTTTCCGGAAAGGGTCCCATAGTTTTTGAGATGCTTCCAACGATTCCAACGATCAAAACGGTTGAGTACCGGAAATACCCAACTGCCTTCCAACTGCCAAACAGGAAAAAGAGACCGGATTTAGCACGAAACTGTTGGTTGTTTGGGGGAGGCAGCACAATCGGCGGGAGGGGAACTCTGGGGAAGGGTTCTTTACTCTTTGCCAGCGGGGAGAAGTCGGGGTTCAGTTCATTGTTCATTGCTAAATTTGGAGGAATAAGGTATTCGACCAGGAAATGGGGTGAACGACGCGTTGGATCTTTCCCAGATTCTTGGTTTCTGGGGAGTGGACCAAATGCTGCTGGCCTCCTGTTCAATAATTTTAAAAGAAAAACACTTTGTGGATGATTACCATGGATAGCAAACAGAAGTCTGTTGCAAGTCGTCTGTCCCTCCCAAGTCTTCTCCCCCAAATTTCCCTCTATGTGAAGTCTTCGCCCCCAAGTCTTCCCCACATTCCCCCAAGTCTGCTTCCCCAAGTCTGCTCCCCCAAGTCCCCCTCCCAAGTCTTGTTATATTGTCACTTGAATTTAGAGACTTGACTCTCAAACATAGCATGGGAAGTTATGGTAGGATCCGAGACCTTTATTGAGTTAGAGAAGAAGGATACTTGTTCAAAAGATAAGTATAAAATTGTTATGAAATTTAGTAAAGAAGTGACAAGAAAATGTTGTAGATAACCATTGCATGGTATCCTTAAGCAAATTTGGGGAAAGTACTTGTGGCAAATCCTCCTACAATGTAGATCCATCACTATGTCCACCAATATATTCTTCACGTTTATCATTGGGTAGGTATTCTTGTCATATTGTGAATATTCAAGGGGGGTCCTTTTTCGTGGAATGGTGCTTGTAATGATGGTGTTTGTTTATTGGTTCATTTTGAACTATGGAAACTAAATGCATTTCCATTGAAAAAATGGACTTGGAATGGGTTGGACCGCACTTTGTTCTAGTTTCAACAACTCCTCAACCCAAAGTCGAGACCAACAATTTGGATATGGGCTCAAACATCAACTCTAACTAGTTGATATCCAAAGCCTTTAGATTACTTTAGAAAGGCCATGTTGTCACGTTACTGGAAATAACCTCGATGGTTGAATATTTGAATCTTGGTCAACCATGTTCAATCAATGGTCTAAAAAGAAAGACATCTCCAAATTATGAAAAATGACATGCCTCTCTTCATCCAATAGAAGGCTGCTATATGGGTCCATGCAGGTTACGTTTCGAGTTTCCCTTGGTCGGCGTGACTGTACCTCTGCTTCTTATCTGTGCTTCTTATCTGTAATGGAAATATCACATTTCCTCCGTGTACACTTAAAGAATAAAATAAATGTTGCTGATAGTTCTCCAACGTAGGCAAACCACCTGAACCTAGCTACATTCGAAAAGGAAAAAATTCCTCGATCAATCAGTGCTGAGAGTGGCACCCCATGACTGGCATGTCTCCCCTACGGAGGCTTCCGGGTGCTTGTCCAGAAGCAGCATGGGCAGGACGGGTTGCAACCCTTTTTCAAGGGGCCCGGCGGGCCGCGTTTGCTACTCATCACCTCTTGGGGACTCACAGGTTAAATTCTAGACATCAGTAAAAGAATCCTCCTTCGAAAACACATAAAAAAAACAAGGGAATCATCCTGGAATCCTGTGCAATTCCAAGCGAGGATCGCCGAGTTTCCTGCATAGATTGGCGTTATGCAGACCCCAGGGGCGGGCCAGTCCGTCAGTTCAGTTTTTCCTCATACAAGCCCTGTCTGCACTCCCCTGCTGACGGTGCTTGATGGTGATAAGGAAACCGATATGGTGATCGGAATCCATCACGGAATATTTAAAAGGGATGCAAATCGTCTACTAGTCACTCATCAGTCACTTGGTCGTAAGCACTGTTTCCTCAGCTCTAAGTCAGTTAAAGCTAATCTTGAACCTAGCTAGCTTGTCATTGAATTGACTAAGAATATGGACTTACTACGACTTCCGTTTTTTATAATTCGTGTAACTGTTTTAAGGTAGTCAGGCAGTCTCTTGAATATGCTCATTTGGAGTGACGTATTTTTTTTCACTTGGTAATCCGTAATCGTCCCAAGTGGCTCGGCTGTGCAAGTGGTGTTGAACAGAGATTTTGAAGAAAATTCTCTCAGCTTTGTCACCATTGGTAGCATCACTTTTAAAATTAAAAAGGGATTCCGGGGTTGAAGAGGATTGATTCTCTTTGAACAAATTAATTCAAAAGATGCTGTCGATCCGTGTTTCGGGATTCGCAAATTACAGTGATGAAGTACGAGTAACTGGAATAGCACTGGGCCACTGGCCAGTAGAAGAAAAAATAACTCTGAGGATTTGGTCTCTCAAGTCCGTTTACTTCCCAAACACTCGAACATCCATTTGTAGAAAGTATCATTAACTTAGCAAGCTTAATATAAATTGTTTGTCTGCAAGGTAATATGGTGTCCTGTAATAGATTTGTTATCAAAAGCGCAAAATCAAAATTCTCCAGTGCATACATAGAGCTTGAGAGCAACATGAATGTAATGACTACAATTTTCTCGTAGAAATGGGCGTGCATTTGCAGGGGTAGGGATGAGCTAGGCGTGTATAACTTTTCTCAAATGCATCCCCACTGATGATTTCTCAGATTATACATAATTCCTCGTGGCCCAAGTGGCCCAAGTACCGAGGAAGATCATTCTCCAGGCTCTCTTATCACAAAATGCATGCCCCAAAGTCGACACTTACTAGTAACTCCTCCACTGCAACTTCCAATTTTCCGAATATTTTCAGGATCAAGCGATCGACTGAGCAGAGAATTACGCTTCGAACCAAGAGTTTGACGTGACACGTTTCCTCCGCAACTAATTATACTGGGCTAGTCCCTCTAGATAGCTAGATATCCTTGCAGCTACGAACCTCTCGAATTCCAGATCTCCAGATCCCAGGTCTGCTGAAACTGCATGCCGACTTGGGAACGCAAGGAAGCCCTCCGTGGGCCTCATTACATGCACCTATCACTGTACAGAAAAGGAATCGCCTTTAATAAGAAACTAAATTCAGGCTCCTACAGTAGAACCTTCCTTCCGAAACTTGATCTCATCAACTACCTGTAGAAAACGTTAAGAAACCAAAGAGTTCCGAGCTCCCACTTCTCTGGAATTCACCCATCCACGTGGATCAGCCCATTTTTAAGATTCCAAGATTCTCTGGAGTACCACTGTCACTACCTGCGATCATATAAGTAGAATACCACTTGCAGAGTACTCTCAGACCAGTCAGACCTCTCTAGTTTTGTGAGCTAGTGCGCGCCCGTGCTGCTGTGTGTCAGGATCCAGGATTGATTTCGTGGGGTAAGTTCATTTGATAATCGTTGAAGGGATTATTAGCATGACGACCCAGATCCTGCGACACGAGCCTCAGCAATTGCTCCAAGCGTGGCCGATGCACAACACTAGTTGGGTGAGTAGCAGCCCCTGGACCAAAGGAGGGCGTCTCGTTACGGATGTGACGGAAGCGAGCTCCTGGGAAGTGCGCGCGTTCGCCGAGGACGCGTACACCAACGGGCAATGGCCGCCGCGCTCGTACTCGTGCAGCTTCTGCCAACGCGAGTTCCGCACGGCGCAAGCACTCGGGGGCCACATGAACGTGCACCGTCGCGAGCGCGCACACCAGAACCAGCTCGCTCAGCTTCGCAATGTGCGCGTACACACGTCGAAGGCGGCGTCACAGCAAGCCACTACCACAGTGGAGTTACTCTCTCCAAATTCGAAACACGAGTCCATTCCTTTGTCGATGCTGACGAATCCCACTGCGACCACCAGCGCGACCACTGCGAGCCTTTCTTCTTCCCCACCTTCTCAGGAGTCCATTAGCTCCGCCAGTTTGACGACGAAGTCGTTACTGAATCCCGACATTCTTTCACCCCGACGCGACGGGAGTAGTCTCTCCTGGTCGCCGTCGCGCGCCTTGTATTACCATCCGTATGAGAAACCAAGCGCAGCTGCGAGATGCAAGTCCGCCAATTCGGGCGCGCATCATGGCAGATTTTCCCTGTGCTTGAACAAAGTGATGGGGGAGGTGCACGAGGATGCGTTAGTAGACTTGGAGCTTCGGCTTGGTCGAAGCTCTTGCGCCGTCTAGCGAGCGCATCCTCCATAGCCATACTCTGTCTGTTTCACTTTCTTTCTGGTTTGTTTCCAGTTGTAGGCACCTCATAAAAGTACTCTTCTTGATGCAGGGCTTTATTTTTTTAGTCTCCTGTGTCAGGTCAAGAGTAGGAGTACTATTGTCTGAAAATTTTCAGATAGTAGTGAGTTTTTGTAGTTGATTGCGTAGGTTTACTAAATTCGTCGATTTCGATGAGTGAATGAGTTTGATCTGGTGGACAAGCTTGGTTGTCCCAGTGGAGTTTTATAGGAAGGAAGTGAACGCAGCAAGAGGGGAAGACTAGGGTAGAGTAGAGCCCTCTTTGCATGTTCCGCCTTTACCTCGGCCTAGAATTTTGATTTGCTGACAACTAGCGTCATTTTGAGTTAGGATTAGGACTTACAGGACTAGGATTCGGCAATAGAGTGTGGGCTGGTGAAATCTTTTCGTGGCCCACGAAGTTTAGGGAGGTGGATCAACAGAATTTCGGCTATTTTATCAATATTACACGGGGTGGAAGCGCCCCTTTTTTCAAAATAAGTTGCTTTCACAACAAACTTTTCAGGATTGAATCTTGTTTGAAGGTCTCTCTGTTTTGTTTTAGTCCATCAATGGCGATGGATACCTGCTGTGTGTTGCATTCGGGTTTGATTTTGAGGAGAAGGTATTTCTCTGTGAGTGACACGGAACTAGCGAGTTGATCGGACCTCTAGTTATAAACCTCATGTTCATTATTTCGGTGAATTTCATCACTTGTGTCGTTCAAGTACTGCAGAGGTTCGGACTTTCTAGTGCTCAGATGAAACCTTTAGGCTGTGAAATCTAGGACCGGTGTAGATCTGAGATTCCAGATGAGAGTCTCAAACCACTCCGGTTCGTCTGTAGAACCCTTCTTCTGAAACCTTAGCGATTTAAAATGTTGGAGTAGCATAGATCTAAGATTTCAGGTGACTCTGAAATCACTCCCATTTCCAACTGATCAGGTTCCTAGTTGAGAGCCCTTTTCCAAATGCGCCACCATTTCGTAAAATTTTGCCAATGTAATGAATATGACCAATAGAGGTGTCGTTTTATGCTCTAAGGTCTAAGTTAATATTCTCACTTGCAGCTAGCTCTCTGGTGTGATCTTTACAAAGAGTACTGGCAATATGTTGGCATCTATTTCAAGGTTGGCCTTCTGTTGTGTATGTAAACAAGGCATGTGTATTTACATAGTTTGTATTGCTTGAGAGTCTAGGTTGTGTTAATGATCATTTTGGTTGGTTGTCTCAGGTCTTGGCTTGTTATAGCTTGACAACTTAGTGGGATCATTCTTAAAATTAAAGCATATGTTGCAGATTTTTGCTTGACCTCCCAGGTGGTTAATAAGTGAGCCTCAAAATCTGGACGATCAAGAGGTTTGCATACCATGTTTTTGGTTGTGTTCTGTAAGTCATTCAATCATTCAGTTCTTGAGTCGATCACTTTGCAGATTTGGTCCTAGCTTGAGTAGTTGAATCCCATCCAGTTTCCAAGTAGTTCATCAGTGTGGCAAATGGCCATAAGGTTTAAAGTTTGCGCTAACATTCAAGGTATTATTTTGTCATGTAGAAAATTTGCTAGAAAATAGAAATTCTCCCAAGATTTTGCAAACTAAGTAGTGAATACAGGGATCTGAAAGCGAATGACCACAAAATTACTTCTAATGAAGAGTTTGATCTATTGCATCTATTGCCAAATCACTACTGCTGCCAAATCAATGCTGCTTAGTATCTTTGCAATCGGTCAGAGAGTGCTAACTGCCATTTTTCCATTCAGGAAGGATTTTACAAATTGTAAAGGATTTTGGGGAGTACTATAACACAAAAATGACTAAATAGATGCTAATTCCAATGTGAAGGAAGTTGCAAATTGGCTACCAAACTCTATTGTTTGTTGCAATCTTGACTAAAATCTAATTTTTTCAATGATTTTCTCCAATGCACATTTAGCTACTGAAAATTTGAAAATTTTAAGTAGCAATGGAGCGAATTTTTGCCCCGTGAATGCTGATTCAACGCTGATTGGTACAACTGTCGACAGCACGTTGCACTGGTCAAAGAACTGTTTATGACCTTCAGGACTGTTGGCTCAAAGTCCAAAGAAAGAAGGAACTAAATCTACAGTGAATAAGAGAAAGTTTCTGTAGATCCTAATTCGAAAAGCCCGGAGCCTTGGCTCCAAAGCTGGGAGCCATTGCTACAGTGTCAAAGCCATTGCTCGTTTCTTTGTACGTATGGCAATGCCTGACCACTATTTGATTCATAACTTAGTCTTGTTTACTTTCCAAGGATATGAAATATCCTTGTGTGGATCAACCCAGAACAGTTCCCTTTATTTCTGCTTCCTTGTTATAAGGAGTCAAGGGATTCATGTTGACCTTGAAGACAAAGTTCTTCTCTCAATTTTTCTTCCTCGGCATTGTCACACCGAGTTCAATTGGTGACATGGGTGGCACTCATTATTTATCAGTTCATGGTATTGGGTGACATTGATAGAACTACCTATCCAGTCAGGTGATGGTTAGTTTATGAAGTATAACCTCACACAAAACACCCACAGAATCACATCCTTGGTGAGGGAAGTAATGGCATGATGTGGTTGCACTTTCTGACTTGACTTGGTTTGCCATTACCACATAATCTCAATGCAAACAAGTTGGAACCATTTGATTGTTGTAAGATATGAAAATACTCACAAGACGCAGAAACAAGTTGCAACTCTATTGCTACAACTCACTCCAGTTGTGCTACTTTACCCTTGAACGCTCCAACGTCTCAAAACATGACCTTCCATAAGATCGCCCTGTTGGACTATCATAACCTTTTCAACAATATTGTTAACACATTTGTTCATTTCCCTCCACTACCGATTTCTACAATTGGTTTTTGTGAACCTTGTTTTGGATGATAGTTTGGTTGGAATGAGTTCAAAAGAGTCTAGATTTTGGTAAACATGCGTTGGGCGCTGAGGGGTTAATGCTATTAGTCTATAGTCAATACTCCAACATTAGCAAGCTCTTCAATCTGTGCGAATCAGAAGGCTTGTTACAGCATCAAAAATTGTCTGCATTGAGATTATTCAAGCCGAAGTCCAACTTCATTCTCTGATGAATGTTACTGTGAATTATGAGTATGTTGGGGTCGTTGGATTCATCAGAGAATCTGGAGATGATGGACACTTGCGAGAATCCTGCAGCTGTACGAGTTCATTCACAGGGTTGTGATTGTCTGGGAAGAGGTTTATTGAGAAACTTACTGGTGACTTTCTACGCCTTACGCTACAAATTATCCCCCATTTCCAACTCACATAAATGGGAAATTCCATTAAAATGGCGATATTCCATGTGCCATTTTCAATGTGTCATTCCCATAGTTCAGACCAAGCGGTCTGAAATCTATTAGTGTACTAGATTTCAGACCACCCAGTCTGAACTGTGGGATGTCAAAGTCACAGAATATTCACCATTTTAATGAAATTCCCCACATAAACAAATAAAGTTGCAAAAAAATGATCGTCTGGGCTGATTGCTTGAAAAAAAGCCCATCTTGTTTGCTGAAAATAGGACTGAATCCTCAAACTCTATGTCACATGAACGAGCAGCTGTGCTACAAATTTGCTATTAATGTTGGCATTTTTGCTAAATTTGCTATTAATGTGGGTGTTGGTACAAATGGCCCCTCGATTTGATTTATTTGAAATACGTGAAGATTGCATTATGTGTCATGACAATGCAAATTGCAAAAATGTCACTATCTACTCAGCAATAAGTGCCTGTTTGTATTGCATATGATTTATTAACAATTAGATGTGAAAAAAATCTTCACTACATCCATGTGGAGGACACTAAATTTTCTATTTTTAGTTTTCCTTTGCAATGTTGGTAAATAATTAAGGTGAAAATATGCTCGTAAAACTTGACCAATAGATTCTTAATTTTGGATAACTGAAAGTTTTAAAAATTGAGAGATTTGAATTGTGAAAGATTTAGCAAAAATTTAGAATAGTAGATGATTTTTTTTTAAATCCAAGAAAATAAACACTATGATTAGAAAGATAACATCAACTTTCAATAATTTCTTTTAACTCAATTGACTAATTACCTCAAAAGTAATCAACACAAGACATTTAAGATGAGTTATGTGTGACTTCAGAGTTTGAGATAAATCAAACACAACCAAATTCCTCTAAGGTAGTGGGCTCATGAAGCGACCCTTTACGGGCTGGTTAGCCTTTTTATGGTCTTTAGATGCATGAAATTATTTGTCTTTATTTTTCACTTGAAGAAAAATTGATTTGGAATCTAACTTGAAAGGTTTCGTATTTTTCAGAGCATTTATGAATTATTTATAAATTTTCAAAGAATTCTGCCATAGGTATCTATTTATGATCCCTAGGCCTTGCAAAACCCATACACATGCAGCCTGAAAATAAACAATGTAGCATGCAAAAAATAATAGACAAGATTCCTAAATACGATTTCTACTAAACTTAACTCCTAAAGTGCCAAGGCCTACTTTTGGTCAAAAATCACTCAAAACTACCATTTCTACTCAATTCATTCAAGGCAAAAAAAAAATAGTTTAAAAATTCTAATCGTAGGATCTTGTACTTTACATGTATGAGATCATGTGGTAAAAATTTCATGAAGTTTGACCATACGGATTAAAAGATATTAACATTCAAAGTTTGAGTGAAAAAGTTTTTTTTGAATGCATATACATGCTTTCATAAATGGACCCACATTGGCTGTAATTACGTCCCCTATCAAAGTATGAACAAATAATTGGTAAATGATAAACTGCTCTTTCATCATCATAGGAACATTGATTATCCATTTACCAACCTCTTAAGGTCCATTTTAAAGCCAGCAAGGGGACGATCTGAAAAAGAGGGTTGGAATTCCAGCCACCTACCTTAGTGGTTGGGTTTCATGTGAATCATATGGACGTGAGTGTGTAAGTAGGCCTTGGTGGCATCTATACCCAAACTGAGTCCAAATTTACACAAATCCAATCGCCCCATATATATATATATATATATATATATATATATATAAATCCAATACAACACTGAATATATAAGAAATACCTAGAGTTAATGCTCTAACTATAGGCTAATAGCTGACACTATAATATAATCATTACAGATCAATGTACTAAGGATTTCCTGGGACATGGCTTCGTATCAATGGACCATTATGTGGCTGTCAAGACTACTATTGGTAATGCTTAAGTAGTGAACTAAATAGAACTAATCACTCCCGGTAAACGCACAATTATGTGAGCACTTATTTACCCACCTTTGGTAAATCAGCAAGTACAACTAGGTTTAAGTAATCACAATTAATTCCTATAGGTGCTTAACATTGGTTTATTGTGCCTTCCAAAAAACGAATCTTTCCCTAATGTTATACTAACTCTTTTACTTTGAAATTAACCAAAGAAACCCAGCCAAGTTGGGAATGTTTTATCTTTTACTAACTTACTTTCTAAGCCACGGTGATTTTTAGTGAAGGGCGAGACAGTAAAAAATTAAACACCTAAGTTGGAAGAAAAACTCATGCCATTTCTAAAATTGTAAAATTCACCTTCTTCTGACCTTCCTATCAAAAGTTATAAGTGAATGAAGTTTAGCCTTTAAGAGGCTCTAAAAACTTCATCCAAGGTTTTGGACCTCATTCCTATTTCAATTTACTTTGAAATTTAAGCATTTTCCTTATGTTATTATCTTTTCACTAACTTCCAAGTTTTGACCCTAGTGGATGATTTTTACTCTACTTCATTTGATTTTCATCTCAAACTTCATCCTCTCCTAACTTCCTCGTTATAGGTCTATTCTTAAAGTGTGATATGTTTTCGGAAACCTCTAAATCTATTCTACCAGATTCTCAATTCAAACTTTGTTAATATTAAGGTCTAGACACCCTGAGTTGGACTTCTAATTCGGCAACTACATATAAATACCTCTTTTGAAGATGAAGAAAGAAATACAAGAAGTTAGTGTCATACTTTAGTTTGGGTTTTCACAAGTAATTGGTCCATTATTCCCACAATTTTCCCACCATTTGCCATGTTTTGAGGTCGTTAGGTATTTTTGCCCATGGCTTAAAGTGGATTTGAAAATACAATTGAACTCTCCAACTGTCTACTCCTTTCCCTTCCAACTCACTTTTCTTCTATCACTATTCCCCCTCCATTTTGGAAATCTCTTATCTCCTATCCAATCTAAATTCTAATGGTTTCGATTGCACTTCTAAGATTTCTACCTAATCTTGATTTCAAAAAGAAACTCTACAATTATCAAAAGAAACTCTTTCCCTACTCACTTGCAATTTGAATTTGACACTCCTATCTCTTGAGTTTGAAGAGTTGAGAACTATAAGAAGGTGCTAAATCTCTATTCCATTCCTTTTCTAATTGTAATTATAAGCTAATGAGAGAAAGAGTGGTGAGTTTAGGGTTCTAATTTCTCCTTCTAGTTGCTAATTTCTACTACTTGGATTGCTGATTGCAATTTTTCTTCTCTACTTTTACTTCTATGTGTTTTAGCTCTTGGTCTGACTTTTGACAAATTACTATTTTAAAATTTTTTATATCAGCATTTAAAAACTTTATTCACTCACTATTCTTAAATGGTAATTTCAAACTCACTTTTGATTATAGATTTAAATTCTAGTTTTTTAGTACCTCCTAATCCTATTCTTTTGCTCTATTTGGATGAGTTTAACACGTCTTCATTCAACTTAAGTACTAAACTTCATCTGCTTATAATTTACTCGTTTCAACTCGGATTCTTTCGTATCTTATGTTTTTGAAAACTTCTCAACTTCTACTTTATGATTATGAACTCACTTGTATATTGTCAATTCTTTATTCACTCTTAACTTTGGCTCTAAATAAATACTATCACACAAAAATGGACAATTTGGCCAAACTTCCACTAATCAAGCCAAATGGCTTAACAAACTTTAAAGAGTGAAATCAAAACTTCGCCGTGTTTTGAAAATACTCTAAAATTTTAAGACAAGCTCACACTTCTCAAAATCAAAGCTTCGCCGTTCCTTGCAATTTCTCTAAATTTTTACTAATTTCACACTACTCAAAGTCAAAACTTCACCATCTAATTGGGAAACTCAAAATACTCTACAAATTTCAAGACTCCTACAGTCAAAGCTTTGCCATCGTTTTTAAAACACTCTACAATTTTAAGGCAATTTTTAGTACGCAAAGTCAAAGCTTCATTGTCCCAAGTGGGACAAGGAAAAATACAAGCAACAAAATGTTTATTAGTACCAATAAGTTAGTACAAGGTTAGTATAAGGTTAGTATAACTAGAAAAAAAACCACAACTTTGTATATGTATGTTAGTATTAAAAATCAAACCAAATGGATACTTGAAGTCTCCCCTAAGCGGCATCGCTAGTCATGAGGGGAGAAATTTCTCTAGGATTAGTACAAGTATTAAAAATAAACCCCAAAATTTCAACAAAGTACCAAATTCCAACAAAACATCAACTAAAGCTTCCCAAATTTCAACAAAAACACAATAAAAAGAAAACTAAGCTTGAAGGGACTTCAAGTCCTTCAAGAGAGCTTTAAAAACAACAACAAAGGAGCTTGAAATGCTCCAAAAACAAGAAAATTTGGCAACGTGACTTCAATGGCCAAAATCCAACTAAATGAACCTAAATGAAAACAAGGCAGTTTAAAATGAAATTAAAGGGTGATTTGAGAGAAGAATGAGCCCCTTTAAATACTTTTCAAAGTTTCCTCAACCCCCTTCAATTCCTAAACCGTAATCTTATCATCTAAGATTTTCATCCTAATCTTCAAGTTTTGACTTTCTACATTGGTTTAAAACTCTAAATTTTGGAGAAAGACTCCAAATCACAACGGATTGTGCTATTGGCTTCAAAAGGCCATTTTTAGTCTAAATAAATCCTCCATCCTTTTTTCATCTGCTAAAAAACACAAAAAGCTAGTGCCAACTAAAAACCTAAAAAAGGTAAAAAGTTAATTTTGAGAGGTTGACTTTTTTGAAGAAAGTAACTAGCCTAGGATCTTAAGTAGGTATAAGGGAGTAAGAAAAGACCTAACTTGGGCCTCATTTCAACTTCATATGCTCCCGATATGTTGGTCAACTCTACAATAAACTTTGAATTTGTTGGTTTTGGGAGGATCTTGCCAGTTTTAGGTCTTTTGGCTATCGAAATGTCTTGAAACTTGTTGAAGCGTGTTATTAGCATAAAAAAGCTAGTCTAATTTTTAATGGAATTTTACCACACTCTAGATAATTTCTATGAAATTTCCATCGTATAATTTGGCGGTTGACTATCTGGAAGATTATTTTTCGACTATCAAAAATTCCAGAACTTTTCATAGAAACTCCCATAAATTTCTACAAAAGATGTGTAAGCTAATATTCTTATTTTACACATTTAAAGGAGAGCCAAATCCTACTATCTCCTTTAACTTCCGATGAATGGAAAATCTTTCACATGAAGAAGAATCTTGACGAACCAATTTCACCATTAGACTCCTGGCATGATTTCTGCCTATAGCCACTATACTTATGTCATAAATGCCCTTCTCTGGTCCATTTTAAGCTTTCTCCACCTGCAAGTTAACAATTAGAGTTTATATTGTTTCGTCGGTACAATGGGAAAATTGAAACCTCTCTCCAGAACTAGTTTAGGATTCTCACGTAAGTTCCTTTGAACCAAGTTAGCCATATTTTGTCACATGCAAGGCAGATTTGGCTATTTCGGGCCATTCTACTAAAATACTACAATATGTACAAGTTTTGGGTTTTTACTCTATTTACATGCGGGGGTTGTGTTATGTTTTGGGAAAAATATGCTAATTAGGACCAAATATTATAATGGCATGTGACATACCTATTTTGGCTTTACACTCTGTTTATGGCTTTTTGTATATTAATTCACACTTGAAAGACTAACAAACGAAAAAAAGAAAAGATTGAGTCTTGAGTGACAAATCAGACATTCACAACTCCTAAGTCGGACTTTCCTACTAGAGGTTACAAGTCGATGAAGTTCTACCTCTAAATTGTCCTATCAAATTTCATCCATCAATTTCTCCTAATTAATCGATCCAAGTCTATGTTTATAATAGAGACTTAATTCAAAGTTAATTCTAGTTTTTGAGGTTTCAATTTCACTTGAATAAAAAATGGATGATTATAGCATTTATGAGGTTGTCTTGAGTGCATTGTGACAAATTGTGAATCCAAATGAAAACCACACTTTATTTACCAAAGGGGGCCATGAGACATCTTCACATTTGTTCTTAAATTTTTTTAAAGGGATATCAAAATAATCCAATACTATGAAGATTTAAAGACATTCCAATGAATATATAAAGACATAGAAATGAACATTAGAAGACATGTAGCTTCAAGAATTTGAACTAATTCAAAAAGTGTATTTTATGTACAATGCAAAAAAACATACTGATATTAAGAGTTTCAAAGAGAGTCTAGCACATGAAATTTGGTTCAAAAAGGTTGAAGTTTATAAAACACTTCAAGGTTCAAAAAAGGTAGATTTGGAAAACTATAACACCAAACTATTGGACACATCATGCTTTCCTAAAACAACTAGAATGTACATAGTAGTGATCTAGTAAAAAAATGAATGGATTTGGATGAATTTTTGGATGGAATTGGAACCAAAAGTAGGATGATAGAATTACAAAACAAATGGAAATGGTTTGACTTGCCTTAGTTGAACTACAAACAACCTTTATTGATTTTACAATAACCTTTCAAATGAGTGGTATTTATTGTTGAAATAATTATTGTTTGAAGTACAAACCAAAAAATAGCAATCACTAGGAGACAAATAGATATTTTTTAAGGCCTTTAGAAGATTGTGAGTTTCCAAATTATGGGGAACTTGGGAACTACACAAGATCAATAATTTGATGTGGTTGGAAGACAGACACGCCAAATAATAAATTTTAATTAATTTTCAAATATTTTTGAAAAATATAAAATATTGCACTAGTTTGCAACAAAGGGAACAACCTTGAAACAATCCTTTAAAGCCTAAAATCTCCTTTAATGATTGAAGGTGAATATATTATATAATATATGAAAAACTCTGATACACAATATATGAAGGGCGTTTCACATTATGTCCCAAATTATTAGTTCCAATGGCTTAGAATACTTCCAAGAGATTTTCTTCTAATCTTCAACCATTGCTAACCTTCCAAAGAGGGACTTGAGATTCATAGTGTAAATGTCAAAATCCCAACTCTAAGCCCAACTTGTCTCTTGTATAATATTGTATAGCAATTAGATGCCCCCAAAATGAGTCAAAAAGTCAAAATCCCATTTTGGGGAGCACTTTTGAGGATAAAATCTGAAATGAATAGATTTGGAGAAAAATTCATCCCACTAGAAAGTCACCTAATTATATGGTATTTTTCTCTTCCTTTATATTCAAAAGAATTGTTGGAATTTGAAAGCCCAATTGGGTTTTGATTTAGGCTAAACTCATTTCACCCTCCAAGTCCCATTTCCTTAATGCAAAAACTTCCAAAAAGTATTGCCATGTAGGCATCGTGGAATAAACTTGGGACATAGTGTGAAGCCACAAGTCTCAATTTTCAACTCTCCCAATTAAACTTTGAGAATTTAATGGGACTTAGGACTTGGGACATAGTGTGAAATGGCCATAATTGACCTTTGAAAATGCAGTGATTCCAAAAATGTCATCTATTGTCTGAAATTCAATGGATGAAGACTTTGAATGAAGACTAACCAAAGTGATTGACAATAGAAAAAGCTTTCAGTTGAGAATTGGGAAGGTGCACAAAAATTTGTTCCATTTACCGGCATTTAGTTACTAGTTTTGCAATCGTAGATTTTAGTCTACTTTTTGAACACATATAAATTAATTATATTATTTTTATAATAGAAATATCTTTAGAGGATATGAACTGAGTAAAAATTATATGATAAGAAAATATATAGTCTTGGCTAAATATGATAAATATTTAAATTATTCA
The DNA here is from genome assembly GCA_950106755.1 of Climacium dendroides. Taxonomy (NCBI): domain Eukaryota; kingdom Viridiplantae; phylum Streptophyta; class Bryopsida; order Hypnales; family Climaciaceae; genus Climacium; species Climacium dendroides. The sequence continues at coordinate 32,516,267 of OX467086.1, forward strand.
TTTAAAATAAATAAATACTCAAGGATTCTAACAATTGATACATTGACTTAAATTTATTAATAATGTTTTTAACCAAAAATTGAATTTAAAAAAATATTATTGATTGAATTTTTGGATATCAAAATGATTATTTTGATCTAAATTTGAAATACAAATTTTTAATTGTAGGGGTTTAGAAATATGGGGCTTATATATTAAATTCATTATCAAAAAATTATTTTATACTGGAAAAGTCATTTTTTAACTAGACAAGTCACTTTTTGAGGTGTTTGAAAACTAAAAGATTAGTCATATAATTTTCTTGATGCTGTGAGTGGGTTTCAATGGCCTTGAAGTTGTAAAGTGGATAGTTACACAATTGCCTATCTTAGATTGACCTTGTCCACTTAGAAAGGTGTACATGCATTTATTTATGATGTTCAACAATCATGAAATAATTTTTCACTTAGAAGAGACTAAAGTTATGATTTTTTTTGTTTTTGTATATTTTAATATCATTTTAAATACAAAAGATATCAAAATAAAATACCTTTGGGATAAGATAAGAATAAAATTGTATACATAACTTGTATTCATAGCTTATAACTTTTGTATTATAATCAATTATTGATTATATTTTCCAAACAAAAAAATTTGATCTTTGAGTAGACTACAACATGCTTTCATATAAATATCTTTCCGATCAAATTTACATGTGCAAATTGACCTTCAATAATTATTCACAAAAGAAAATTATTTGTGAAGGCAAAAAGAAATTCCACTAGTACATTTGAGGCATATGCCATGCCCATGCAAATGGAAGAGATGACAATGACCTCTACAATCATCTTTTTATTTATATGTGAATTATATCCATGTGCATCTAGTAAATAGTACTTTTAATCATTAGTCAAAATTACATAGATAGTCTTGAATAAATCCTTAAATAAGAGTTAATTATCATTTAATATTCTATAAAAATTTTGAGGATGCTCTAAAATAATTTCAACCATCAATCAATGATCAAATCAAGTTTTCTATGACTTATATAGTTTTAAACCATCATCAATAAGATAAGTAATAATGACAATTTTTCATTTTATTACTTCGTATAGATACAACTTGGCTTTGGGGTGACTTAGGGGTTAAATATATATTATTAAAATCATAAAAATTTACATAAATTAATAATAAAAATCCATATTTGTTAAATATTAATAATGAAAAAATAGATGTATGAAAATTACAACTAACCACATTTGTATTCAAAGGACATGCTTAAATCCATTCATTATTCAAAATCTAACTTTTAGGATGATTAAGGATTGAGTCCTTGAAGTTTTTTCCACCAACTTGTAGAGAAAAATAATTGTAACTTAATTATAAAAGACAAGCTTGAATGAAGCGTTTGTTGGAAATCATTCAACTATCTAAGCCTCATGGATTTAGATGGTAAGTTCCATCCACAATCCCTTCGTTAGGAGGTAGATCCTATCAATTAGGTCATTTGATCCTTTACTACAGTTGGGTGGACTATGGACTTTGATGATAGGCACCTTGCTAACGCCTTGGTTTGAAGTCATGACCTAATTGGTGACTTTGGTATGACAATATCAAAGCTACTAAGCCAAAGTCACAAGTGCCCCACTAGCTTGTATAAAAAATGTGAGGACTTTGCAATAACTTCCCTCATTCAAGTCAACAATTGGGGTGAAATTTGGGACATTTGTAGCCAATTCCAATGTTAAAGATTTGTAATCAATAATTATTTCAATGTCGTCAAGTGCATGAAAAGAAGATTAAGCTCCAAGAGTCTTAATCCATTAACCCCTAAAGTCCCAAAGTTCCTATGACTCTATGAGGGACTCTTGGAATTTCGGGTAGGCTCAAGAAATCTCAATTTTTGATGTGATTTTTTGAAATTATATTTTAAAGATAGGAAATTGTATTAGCTTTGGGAGAATATAATTTTTATTTCAATCAGTGCTTGGGAGCAAAAGTTATGCCACCATGAGTCCAAAAAGCAACTCGAGGGGCAGCCCAAAAAAAATCACAAGAAGTTGAATTTTTCTAATTAAAATTTTTTTCCTCAAAGATTTTTTTTTCTACATTTGAAGCTTTGCTTCATTCTATATGAATGAGTGATGAGAAAGTTATGGACAATCTCATTTTTTGGGCAATTTAAGCATCTTCTTAATTAAAAAAAAACTTATAAACTTCATTTTCGAATGTAATTTCAACAATTTTTCAAAAAAAAAATTGTTAGGCATGGTTAAGTTTTCTTGCTAAAACAAAACTAATTTTAGGATTATTGTGTTTCAATTCCATCTTAGAGCTATTAACAATTTAGTTATCCCTTCAATCTTGAATCTATGTCTACTTAACAATTTTTTAATGAGTGAAAAAATTAAGCATTTTTTTTAAAAAAAAAATTCTTAAATTCTCAATTCAATTCTTGAACATAAAAAAATTATAAAATCAAAATCAATAGTGAAAAAATTTTAAGTTAAGAAGATTCAAAGCCCCCAAACTAGCCAATCAATATATAAAAAAACTTGTTTTCTTCACTTTGAATGCAAATATCTTGCAATCTGCAAGGTCAAAGTTTTTGAAACTTTTTCCACATATTCATATAATGGTGTAATACAAGATCTTGCAATTAGATATGTAAAAAAAATAAATTTTAAGTTTTTTGCTCTTTGCAATAGAAATGGTAGTTTTGAGTAGGTTTTGATGGAAAAAAGGCCTTGGGACTTTAGGGGTTAAGAATGCCAAGAACTAAAAGTATCTAATGAATAATTTCTATGGAAGATTGCAAAACAAAGAATGTGCCTACTCATCAAATTTTTGGTTCACTTACCTTGGTGATAGAACCCCATCCTTTTTCAATCTCACATCATTCTCCCTAACTCACAGTATGGTAGTAAAGAGATTGGAGTTGTTGTCCTACTATTTTCCTATACAAAACAAATAGCTAATATGTATTAGATAACTAATGAGCCACACTAGCAACGAATAGATTATGGTACATAACCAATTGTACATTTTCCAATCACAACCTTTGATCTTCATGATCCAAGGGTGTAGAAAGCAAGTTGAAAAAAAAGAAGGTTATAAGTGGCCACTTGTAATGGCAGTGGTGGCAGGTTGCCAATGGGACAGTGCCACGTTAGCATTGAAAAGTGAACAACCGGTCATGAGTTGCACCATGTAATGGCCAACGGTGGTGGGTTGCCAATGGGATGGTGCCACGCTAGTGTTGAAAAAGTCAACAACCGGTGATGAGTAGGCAAAACTATTGTAGGACAATCTGTTGGTCCACAGGCACTGACTGAACAGTGACAGAGGCTGTTTTATGATTGTCTACCTTCAACAAAGATGTGCTGCCTATCAACAGCAGCACGTTGCCCTTCATCAACATGGCACCTTTAGTGTGCTCATTGATGTCTGAGTAACTGACGAGCAATTGCGTGTGACCATTTTTCTATAGACTTCTCCACTCCAACCACTGCCGATTCAAGTATTCTACACTTTTTCTCAAGCTGGAACTTGTCAGCACTGCACAAGCACCAACTTCTACGGTTATAAAATAGCTCATCGCAGTCCTTTTCCAACCATGTGCCAAATGAAAGTACTGGCTGGTACCAAGGTAGGCACGTTGGGAGAGTTCGAACACCTACCATTATTTTTGGAATCATTTGTGTGAAGCCTATCCTTTTCGAAAGAGCCAAAGGTCAAACGCAGCCGTATTCATTTCTTCCTACTAAGATTTAGAATTTGGTGAATGGAAGAGTAGATTTCTTACAAGTTAGAATCAAAATTTTGCCCAAAACAAAACAAATACTTCACCAGGAATTGAAGTCAGAACTGATCCGCCCATTGGGGGTTATTACTAAATCTAGAGTACATGTGCATTTTGTATTTGGAGTCCTTTTGTACTGTATCAGCAACCTTGAAAGAAATTTCAGGAGCTCATTTGATCTCGGATGTTGTCATCCGTTCCAAGCAATTCGCCTTGCGGGAATCGACTCTCGGCACCACAAGAGACGCAACGCCCATCAGGACCGAACCAAATTATCACAATGGTAGCAACTATTTTGCAGCAGAATTTTTCACAACGCCACACAGTATCACCCAATTAGGGTAGGAAAACCTAAACTTGCCATTGCCGCAAAATTGTCACCCTAAATTTGTAGAAGGAGAAGAGTAAATTGCGTATTAAAAAACTACACGAATAAGAGTCGGGTTAGTTTCACATTAGACAACCTATACATAAAAAGCTCTCCAGAAAACTACCTTGAGTGTCTTAAATAATGAGTGGGCTCACGAGTGGGAACATGAGTTGAGTAAACTTGAGAAACATGTCCCCAAAGACTCACAGCTGGTCAATGGTGGTTCAGAAGACCGTCCAGATGGAAACTATTTAAACCATCTATTCAAGTTTCAATGGTAGGTCATTTACCAATACTGACACATTGAACTTTTACAACTTTCACACACTATTCAAATTGAGCATTATTTTTTTGGTAACTAAAATACATTTCTCTTCGCTACACTGAAATCCTCTTCCATTTTCTAACCATAAAACCTAAAAATTTCACCACTTCTATAACAGGAACTACACAGAAACTGGCAATTTGGGGTGTCCCTAAGTGTTCACTCTGTCAGCTCTCTCCCTGCTGAAGGCTCCTCTGCACGTCAGAGTTCCTGTGCTACAACCAGATCGAGTATCCCAGTATCAAAAATTAATTACATAGCAGGATGGCTAATTGATCCCTTCTCCATCAGCCAACCGAAAAAGATTTACATCTTCTGTGATCCTAACCGTCTCTAGGTTACTGGTTCCCATCAACTGCACGTTCGAGTGCAGTGGGAGTAACAAGGTAACAACATCAACCAAACCATGATCTTGAATAGGCTTAAGCTTTCCATTACAAGTAGAAGAAAGACTTTCAAGCTTGCCATGAAGGTATCGAAAGCTTCACCACCACACGGAACACCTCTCACGGCGAATTCAAAACCACAGGACAAATCCAAAATGGAAATTGGACAAATGTCCTTGTGCGTCCCAATATCCTATCCTATCATCCCTGGACATGGACCATGGAATTCTGCAAAAAATCCTTAGATGGACATTTTGGATTTCTCCTGTGATGAATCCCATGATACTTTACCTCCTTTGCTAATGCTAACCTTCACTCCTAAGGTATGCTAGTGTATCCTTCTTTATCATCCCTGGACATTGACTACGAAATTCTTCAAAAAACTCCACATATGGACATTTCGGATTCCTCCGGTAAACCAGAAAAGCCATACCTTGCCTGCAAGATCGCAACGCCTCCTTGAATTCTCTGGCAGGTACGAGATTCGGAAGCAAAATTCCAGTGTGAGCGTACTAGGAATTTCCCCCAATTCTGCTTCTACGCTCAAAGTTGTCTTCGCAGAGTAGGTTTCATCCTCGAGAGCATATTGTTCACAGCTTGCCGAAACCGACTACTCCGAAGCGCATCCCGCATCCTAGAAAACTTAGAAGAGAGTCGCGACCGTCGAAGTTTGGAAGCAGAATCGTAATCGTACTTCGAAGGCAAAATTGGACCAGACATGGTAACCCCACACCCACCGGGAAGGTAATCCGCTTGCCCTGGACGATAGCTCGGAAACCGTTGCAGGTCAGGGCCACAGCTGTCGACTGCGAATCTGCGCTGTGTAGGAAGAGACTTGGACCGGAGATAGTTCACGACTGGCTTCGGTGTGTCTTCTTGGATGGTCTCGAGTGTCAATTTCAAAGGTGGGGCTCGGTATGAGTCCACGCGCGCCAACCGCGGTTGGTCCCATGAGAAACCCGCGGGGAGAAAACTGTCCAGGGGTTTCAGTTTCATCGGCTCGTCCTCATCTGGAAATTTTCGTAGGGGATCCATGTAAGGGGCGCTTACTTTCCGCAAATCGGTCTGGAATAATTTCCTACATGGCTTCTTCTTGCCCATCGGCAGCAACAGCAAGCACACAGGAATCAACGAAACCCAGCAAAGAACCAGCGCCAAGTTCAACAAAACGCTCTTGATTGCGAATCCTTCTAACACCACCCACGCAATTCGAGCGACAACACCGACTGTATCACAGCTAGCGCAACAGTTGCATGCAACAACCAGAAATTGCACGGAAATCCTTCTCCGCGGGTTCCAAACCGTCAGCACGAGAATCGACCATCGCTACACCTGCATTGAGAAAACCCCAAATCGACTAGTTCTTGTATGATCCTTCCCAATTACGTGATTTCTTCCTACGTCTAGCCTGTGCTCGAATTGTGTGACGAATTCAAGACTCGGTCGTGCGCTAGCTTCCGACTCTGACCTACCACCAAGAAGGTTTGGAGGAAAACGGAACCTACTTCTCCACAAGTTCGCCAATTGCCAGGAACACGAATACTTGGCGAAAGGCAATGAAAAAACGCATCAGCTGACAACTAGCATCGAGGTTTCTAGTAGCCGGCCAAAGCGCAGGAAGACGAACTCAAGTGTGATCTCAGTAGGTGGATCGAACCCATCGGGAATCCCGCATCTGGTCGAGGCAGAGCTCCCGAACAGCAAGCTTTAAGATATCCCGGTGGACGACATTCTTAGCTTGACTCGGCTGCTGCGAGACACTTGCGAGCGCAATTGCCGCAATAGTTCTGGGCCTAGATGTGAGAGATATCTGTGGATTTTCGGAAAGAATCAGTAGATGAGGCCAGGATCGCCGCTACAGTGCTGTGGACTGCTCGAACTTTGGGGAAATCAGAGGTTGATGAGGATGAGGACCTCCAATATGCAAAATTTCTAGATTTGGGTGAAAGAATCGGTAGATGACATTGGTGGTGGGAGTTGGAGCGTGGTTTGACAATCGGGGATGGCGGCGCCAGATTCACACGGCCAGCGGTCCGTCGCCTACTCGAGGCAATATCGGGTCAAGCTTCGGTCAAGCTTGGTCAAGCTTGGGTTAAGCTTGGGTTAGACTTGGGTTAGATTGGGTTAGGCTTGGTTAGACTTGGGTTAGGCTTGGGTTAGACTTGGGTTAGGCTTGGATTAGGCTTGGATTTTATATGAGTTAATCTTGGATTAATCTTGGATGAAATATAGGTTAATCTAGGGTTCATCTTGAATAAAGCTTGGATAAAATTTGGATTCAACTTAAGCTTGGATAAAGCTTGGGTTGAGGCCTTGGGTAAAGCTTGAGTTAAGATTCGGGTAAAGCTTGAGTTAAGGCTTGGGTAAACCTTGAGTTAAGATTCGGGTAAAGCTTGAGTTAAGGCTTGGGTAAACCTTGAGTTAAGATTTGGGTAAAGCTTGAGTTAAGGCTTGGGTAAACCTTGAGTTAAGCTTGGATAAAGCTTGGGTTCATCTTGCGTGAAGCTTGGTTTGCATGGACGGAATTTTGAGCATAAAAACCAAGATGAGATTAGGTGGATGATAATTGAAGTTATACATTTGGATCACGTTTGTGTAGATGAGGTTTAGCAACCTTCTATCACCCCAAACTTTTTGTAGGTTGGTGTAAATTAACCCTTGAAGAACTAGTTCCATGAAACAATAGCTAAATATTATTTCAACTTTCAATTTAGCCTTTTCAATTGTATTTAAGATTCAATTTTATTATCTATCATATGAAAAAGCTTTACAAGTTTTGTAAGAATTTTTTTTTTTAATATTTTGATAATAAATGAAAATAAATTTTCAAATATAACATAAAAAAATCCAGTCAATTAAAAATTTCTTTTAGAGGAGCAAATAGCAATGAAGAACAATGAGAAAAAAATTCAACAAATTATTAAAAAGTTTACACCAAAAATGAGACTCTTGGCAATGAACTTCAAGTCAAATCACCACTACAAAGCAAAATTTAGACTTCACATATAATTGATCGATAAAATATTGATAATATTTAGATATAAAAAAATTGCATATTCTATTTGTATTGATTTTTTCAGAGTTTTGGATAGAAAAATGAAATTATCATAATCATATGAAGTGCAATGTGTTTATAAAACTATCATACTATTAAAATCATAACTCCCTCTATAATATCACAAATGCTGCTATTAATACTAGGGGCTCATGTTTGCTATGCTACACATTCATTGTAGCACATATTAGTAAAATTTTGATATATTTGAATAGAATATATGATAATGATTTCAATAAGTCTTTAAAATAATTATTTTAAATATTTTGTAAAAATATTTTCAATCATGCATACATAGAAATTATATTTTCACACAATGTGATATTACAGAAATAGAGTAGCAGTTTGCAATCACTTTTGTAATATCACTTTTTACAATTTCCAAGAGTTAGACTTGAGTTAGACTTGGGTTAGACTTGGGTAGGCTAGGGTAGGCTTGGTTAGCCTTGGGTTAGGCTTGGATTAGGCTTGGATTATATATGAGTTAATCTTGGATGAAATATAGGTTAATCTAGGGTTCATCTTGAATAAAGCTTGGATAAAAATATTTTCAATCATGCATACATAGAAATTGTATTTTCACACAATGTGATATTATAGAAATAGAGTAGCAGTTTGCAATCACTTATGTAATATCATTTTTTATAAAAGGTGATATTATAGAAATAATATAGTTGTTGCAATTAAGGTGATATTAAAGATAATTGTTGTGGAATCCGAAATTGCTTCAATTGAATAAATTTCTCAAAATCATTTGGCAGTAGCAATAGAAAATTGAAATTACAAAAGCTCATAGCTTACAAAAGCATGAAAATCATAGAAGGGCAAAGAAGTGTAAAGCCAAGAGAAGCAATGAATTTGTTACCTCTATAATATCATTCTATGGATAGTATTCACAAAGTTTTTGAGATTTATAAGTTTTTCTTTTCAATTCTTCAATTTGGATTGCCATTTTTTGTAACAATGGAGTCAAATTTCTAATGCATTCTAATGTATATGTATCTTTTATAGTATTTACCATTGTATATGTTTCATTCATCATTCAATAAATTTCTATTGTACATTTCAATATATGCTTACTTATTAAAAAAATTATACAAAGATTTTAGTCATTTTTATTTCAAGATTTATTGAAATTTTTGTTCTCACATTCTATCTAATACATAAATTTTTTTATAAAATTCTAATGATGAATGGATAGCATAGCAAGCGCCAACCACTAGTATCAATTAAAATATATATTGGAATAATTTGGAATTTTGACCAGAAAAAAGAAGATTAAAATGAATGACTAGATCCTATAATTCAAATTTAAAAATCACTGGTATAGGAAAAATATGAATGATAAACACCCTAGATCTTCTTGTAGTATATTTTGGCCAATTATTTATTCTTCTATGTTTATAAGAATTGATTGATCATTTATAAGTTGTTTCTAAATTTAGCAACCTTTAGAGGTATACTTTGAGATGACATCAAGAAGAGATAAAATATAACTTAATACAATTTTTAAAGAAGACTTGCTTAAACATATTATCAATGGATGGTGCACTTTATTTTATTCATTGTGAGTCACAAAATGAAAAATAATAGACTAAGAGATTTCGATGTTCAAGCTCTTGGATAAGAACTTGTTTTTTCAATGCTAATCATTACATCATGATGAGCCTATGAACACTTTGTCAACTTATAAATCCTTCACTTTGTAAACTTCCATTTTACAACTATATATGAAGGATAATTTTTATTTTTTTGAAATGAAATCATATGTCTATTTTGAGTTATAAATTTATAGATTCTTTTGTAAAGATTTGAAAGTAATTATGAGGAATTTTTCAAGGATAAGTAGAGAAAGTTCATACCAAATACACAATATGTCAATATGCTAAAAAAATCTTAGAAATTCACCTCATGTGTATATTATACTTTAGAATATCATATAATAAAACAAATTTTTGTATCATAATATTTTTAGTTTTATAATATAAAAATAGAGTAAACCAAATTCTATTGAATTTAACTAAAATATTGTGAACCTCTGTATTGGAAAATTTGCATAATTTTCAAATAAATTTTTTTCCTTCAAAAATGTATCATTGCCAAATTGAATATCAATATGGAAGATTATTTTTTTGTCTTTAGTTTGTACTTGATTGTAAAAGTTTTTTAACCCGTAAAGGTCCAAACATTGTTTTTCTTGGCAATATAGCAATTTTGGAGAGCACACTACAAAAGAAATTTTTAATCTTTTCTTTTGAAATTCTTATACAACATGTGCTAGAGGAGTAGATTTAAAGTGCAACAATTTCCATAACTTTTGACTACATGGTTAAAATTTGCATGATATATAATTTTTATTGCTCGACAAGTAACTTGGGTAGATTAAAAAAATCACTATTTCAAGAAATAATATTTGAAATTGGTTTTCTAAATTTATGTATACTTGAAAAGTTTTGAATCATTCCATTTTGATTAATGAAAATGATGAAAGTTATAAGGAGTTTTAGTTCGTTGGTAGTTATGGAATCTCTACTCTAAAATAAACTTTGAAAGTTTGAAGTCCTTTATTTAACTCAATTTTTAATATTTAAAAAAAAACATAGGTGTAGATTAATTATTACAAAATTACAACCATTGGGATTGGCATTTTTCCATTCCATAACTAAATTCTTAATAATTTAGTTTTAAAAATGAAACTCTAGTTCTTTTTACTTACTATTTTTTTTAAGCACTTATATGAAATATTTTTTGTTTGAAATTTTTTATATGTATTCCCAAATTATTTCTTAAACACATTCCAAATAGTAACGAGTTGTAGGATCTACACATTTTTTTTGTAGAAAGTTTGAAAGATGAAATCTAACCATTTGGGAAGAATTGAAAAAACTTCTTTTTGCAATTCAAGCAATTTGATCCTACAATTGGTAAGGTTTCTTATTCTGAAATTTTAAGAGGATGTACTTTAACAAGTTAACTAAAGAATCCTAATATTGGATTTTTAATGAATAAATTTTAGCCGTGCTTTGGGTTTAAGCAATGAAACAATGTTAGACCTAAGAACATCGAATACTTTTAGGAGTTAATAAGAGTCCTTTTAATTCTATAACTACTTAAGATTATGTTTTTGTTATTTTTAAAAAAAATTGATGTTTAAAAATGTAACTACATTTTGGATTTAGAATTTGAAATTAGTATACCCCAAGAAAAATAGAGGGGATTGCAAGCAATATAGGGTATTCTACTCTTGTTAATTTATAGCTACTACAAAATTTATAAATAAAAAACAAACTCATAGCAATCTTTTAAAATTTTATATGTGTATGTTTTGAAATTATTTTCAAGTAGTCAAAGACTCAAGATGCACACAAGATTCTATAATTCACACTAGTACAAATCTATGTCCAAAATTGTAAGAAAATGTATTCTATCTATCTTAAACACATTTCTTCAACTCCATGTATTGCAAGTATATAAAGAATATGGGATAAATTAGAAAAAGGTGAAGCATAACCACAATGTTAGGATGTGAGCCATAGAAATGCAAGCTTAGGAGTCTTTAGCTTTAAGCCCAAACAAAGTGAGCCTAGAGCTCACTTTATTCCTAAAAAATTGAATAGAAGATATTAATTTTAGTGAAGTATACGACCTATGACCATGGAAAATATAAATATCCTATAACCATGAAAGTTTGTCTAGTTACACTAAATTTGAAAAATACAACAAAGTCTTGAGTGAAATTATTGAAACATATCAAAGATTACTTTAATGGATGCTCTGTCAAACCATGATGGTCATTTTACAAATTCATTTTAGATTTCAAGGACTTTGTATTCATTAATAAGTATAGAATTATACAACCACACCATTCCTGGTCTTCCTAGATCAATCTTCAACTATGTGTATTATACTACCAAACTCCAAAATATAGTACATAAAGCAAATCTAGATATAGAGACATTTTTTAAGAAAAATAATAAGGGCAATAACAACGTTGGAACTATAAACCTTTCCAACTACACACAATGAGAATGCCAACCCTAAAGAGCAACAACTTCACTTCATTGGCATTGATCCAAGAGGTGTAAATAAAATTATCTTCATCGGGATTCATCTTGTAGGAATACAAAGTACTTGAAAAGATAATGTAGGTTCTTAAAATTCATGTACTATAGTTGACCATCAATTGTAGCCACAACCATATCAACAAAACTAGGGCAGAAACATTTTGGGAATACACTAATAGAAATGTGGCACATCTTTGGAAAAATGTTTGTTCCAATTTCCAAACATGGTGTGACTGTGAGATTTGAAAATGAAAGCTTGGTAACACTTACAATACTTTCCTTTACATTTTGAGTGCTCTCCCACTTCTTTTGATATTCGATTGAACCATGAGAGCAAGAAGCTTAAAACAAATTACAACAAGTTAGGAGATCTAAACGCATCTATAGGATCAAAATCAATTTATTTGTGAATTCATACATAGTTTCACTCGGAAGGAGGTATGTGTAACAAATCAATTTGCTAGAGGCATCTATATGTTTCTAAATTATATTATAACCAATTATATTATTAAAGATCAACAATCTCACTTCTCAATGTAGATTCATGAGATGGATTAGAAGCTCAGACATTTTTTGGAACAAGTATGACAACCACAATGTATAATTGTAGATTTCCATCCCTATTTACTATTGTTAAAAGATAATGTACAAGGTAAAAGATAATGTACAATTAGACTTGTCTGATGCGTTCACCTCTAAAATGACACATTGTACATTATCTTTTACCTCCATGATACTACCATTGATTGTAGTTCACCTCTAAAATGACACATTGTACATTATCTTTTACCTCCATGATATACCATTGATTGTAGCACACTTGGCACACATTCGAATTGTTTCATTGTTATTGTATTTGAAAGTTGCAATAATCATCTACTACCTTCCAAACTAAACTTTTTTGTTTTTTGCAGGAGCACTTCCGGTTATAGATGTACTTGGTGTTACAGGATAAGAAAGATGGTCTTTTTGAACTCATCACATTATATGCAAATTTCTTGTGGCGGAGTGTGATAGTGAAAGTAAATAGTGAGTTTTGAACTCAGTCCATTTGGTTGCGTAGCTGGTTTTGGTGTGCATTTGGTGAGAGAACCTGTGACTTGAGAGGGGCAGGGGTGAACTGACTGACCCCCTCAATCATCCCCCCAAAAGTCATTCCAGGGTGCCTGTAAAAAGAACTGACCCCTACTTTGTGCTTGATTAATTTATTAAACTGCACCTCTCTTAGTTTATTTGAGGCCTTTGATTGTGAATGTGAATTCAAAATTTGCAAATTTTATCATGCATAGCAAATTAAAAAATTCAGTCATTAGGTAATAAGATGAGCATTATGAATTTTGTTGATTATAGGGTAGCCTACAAACTCTTTTGGGCCATGATGCACTGAACACTTCAAAAACAAATGATTGGCACAACATCTACCCAATTGTCATTCATTTTTGCATTTCCCAAATCCCAACCATCATGTGGTCAATGGGTTTCTCATCTTCCCTCATGGATGATTTGCACAACATTTGCCCAATTGTCATTCATTTTTGCATTTCCAATGTGTGATTGACATCGGGATTTATGGCAATAAAAAATGGCCCTCTTCGTCAAGCTCCGTCCTTGTAGTCAAACCACTTGTTTTTTTCCATACATCCCTCTTCAGCGGGGATTGCCCTGTAATTCACAACATTGACCACTCTGGAAGAGTAGCTGCAGATCAATTTTTTCGTTGAAAATCTGCCGTTTAAACAGCCCAGGGCAGTTCTCAATTTTCACGGTGTGCTTCAAAAGCAGAGGCGACAGTATGCCGAGGAAATCGCGCCCTTCTGAAAAAGATATCAGACAGAAAATAGCAAACAGAAAAAAGAAGAGGCGACACGATGCCTATGACTAACAATCCTGAATGATGTTGAGGGAGAAATTCCCCAAGGTGCGCAAATGGGAATTTATCCGGGTTCAGAATGTATTCGAGGACAGTGCTACCCTACGGTTTTACTTTACACTAGCTACAGAAACAAGTTCAGCAGGGCCTTGCTCCAATAGCGAACGAAAATGGAGCAGCGTCTGCAAATACCCACCAAAACTTTAATCAATGTCCTTCGAACTGAGAACTGTCAATTCGCAGTAGCATTGAGCAAAGTAGATCATTCACGCAACAGGCAGCCAGATCTAATCATGTCACAGAAGTAGAAGAGTGACTCATACACAATCTAATGAAGGGCTGGCAAATCACACTCCATAACTCAAATTAGACTCTGTAGATGCTTTCTAAACTTTCTTGAAGAATTGAAGCGACGTAAGTAGACATACCTCTTTCTTGATCTTCTGAAGAGCTGCCTCACCTCGGGCAATGGTGTTATCTCTTTTCCTGTGCATGGCCTCCGTCTTCAGTCTTATTTCTTTCACCTGTCAGAGGTTGAATGAGGTTAAGTGAGGTTAAGGAAAAAATGCAAATTCCTAGAACTTAGAGTCTGGAAGTCAAGAAAAACATGTACGGATTATTTAAGTCATTCAATTGATGATTGAGAGAAATTTCCTACGCTGGGTTTAAAATCAGGAACAAAATGCCTAGTCGCAATTCAAACTCCAGAACGTAACATTGGTATCTACAGACAGCTGTCACTTTATACCCAACTATCGTGGAGGCCAACTTCGTAAATTGAACGATCAGTCATAAAAGGAGCCCAGCATACTCAGTCCTTGATTATTTGCGTTGATAAGCAAGCTCTATAATGAATAGAATCACTTTCCTATTCAAATGTAGCCACATTAAAGTACCTGTTCTTCAGCTTTTAGAATAGCAGCACCACGTTCACCTATTCGAGCAAGCAGTGGTAAACAATTGGCCTTGGTTTCATTAAGCTCTCTTTGGGCCTCCTGCAGTTTTTTAGGTCCCTGCTGCTCCAATTTTTCCGTAAGGTCTAGCCAATGCTGCTCTGCATCAGTGTGAATTTAAAACCACCAAATAAGAGAGAACACAACGCACAATGAAATGCAGTCATACTGATAAATTGACGTTAGCCATACCCCAACAATGAGTAAAGCAGTTACTGGTAACATAACACACACTAATAGCTCTAAGCTAATGCAACGGCCAAGTCATACCTTGAAACTTCAACTGAGACAGCTCCGTATCCAGAGATTCAATTTCTTCTTCAATCGATTTGACTTGGGCTTTCAGCGCCTTTTTCTCCTTCACTGTGGCTTTCTGCTTAATCCACTGCAAAACTAGAGTTTTCCAACCTCAAAAACTGTAATACAGAAATACATGTGGAAGATTATCACCTTGAACTTGAAATGAACTTAAAAAGTATATGAAAATGTATTTGCACAAGAAAGAAAGCATCATAAAAGGATTGAATGTAGGCTCAAGACGACGTGAGGACGCACCAGTTTCTCAAGCTCATCTAACATGCCGAGAAATTTCTTCAGTTTCTTTTCAACCTGCATGAGCGCTCAAAACAATGTCAGTCTGAGAATGTTTAGGAAACATATAGCTATAATTATTGGACATGAAAAATGAGGAGGGGAGATTTACTTTATTGTAGGCTTCAATTTTGTCCTTCCAGAAATTAAGCAACTGCTGAGCCTCTTCAGCTGAAGCTTTAGAGCTTATCAAGGCAGCCTTTTTTTCTGCCAGTGATCTCTGCACGATAAACAAAGTCCAACGGGTTAATGGTCATTACGACATATGCTCTACCCGAATCCTGCCTCTCTGAAAATATCATAGTTTGTCCAATCTGCAATATAGAAAGCCTCCTCCATTCACCAGCTATGTCTAGGAATTGGGCAATACACTAAGCTTATCTTCTGGTTATGTGAATTATTCCAGTTTGAACAATAAGCAGACTCTTTCCTGATGACACTAGATCAATGAGCGGATTCAAGTAGTAATACCTGTAACTTTTGTGGAGACTGAACAATTTGCCTCTTCAATCGATCTCGTTCCTCCTTCAGCTGGATTAATGAGAACTTCTCCGCTGATATCTGAAATATCAAGAGTAAAGGACAGTTACGGTTCTCATTCATTGGTTGAAAAAAACAAGTACTTGCGTGCATAGGCAATGTTGGAAAGCATTTGCTGTATCTGTAAGCAGAGGTAGATGGTCTAGCCACAATATTTAAAAGTTTGAAATTAACGACTAGCCTAGATGGTTATTATACTATTCAGTACATAACCCACTTAAACCACGAGCAACAACTGGTAACAACAGAGCGGTGGCTAACGTACAAACCGAGATCGATCTGACGAGACTTCTAGTATGAGTAGATTCTGCCCTAAATCTTTCTTCTTTTGAAAGCTACGATATTCCCAGCTTACGTGGAGTCCGTCTAGAGATGAATTTTGCCTGTGCCTAATTACAACCCTGTGATTTTGGCTGACAGATGGCGGCAATTAACAATGCCTCAACCCTATGTTAAAATCTCTGGTAATCGGAGATAGTAAGATGAAGCGAAATCGGCAGAGAGCTTCTAGAGTAAGCGATCAATGCAGTCTAGAGAAGCAGAGATTGAAGAATACTACTTTGATGCAAAGGGTTCAGCCATACCTCCTCTGCAACTGCTTGGCCTGATTGTTTCAAAGCACGAATATCAGAATTTAGAGCTCCATGCTGTTTGTTAAGAACTTGGATCTCCTGGTTCAATTCTTTTGTCTCGGCTTCTAGGACTTGCACTGCTGGCTGCTGTGCGCGTCTATCTGCCTCTATAGCTTCAATCTCAGAATTTAGCTGCATTAGCACCAACATTTACCAACGATGACTAACCATCAAAAAGTTCATAAAATTGTAAACTATAAAGAACTAAATCCTCCCCCTGTTGCTCCTTGACTGGACTGGAAATTACATCTATGAAGTTTACACTACCTGCACACAAATTCTTCAGCGTTAGAAAAGGAAAACCTAAGTATCACAAGCAGGTCAGTAGCAATTTCTGGTGATTCTTTCATTGTAAGATACATTTGGTATGTAAAACTGGGTGCCCAGGAAAACTCTGGCTAAATCGTAGAAATTCTGGCGTGCATGGAATTAATCGGTAAGCACGCGGCGAGGACAGGAGGCGTTAACGTACCGTAGCTAGACGTTCCTCGGATTGCTGATAAAGGGAGCATACTCGATCTCTTTCCTCCAGTACATCCTCTAAAGCTCTTTCACGTCCCTGCCTGCACATAGACATCGTGCTTAGATAGAGCTCCAATACTTTGAGTACCTTTCAACGCTTCGAGCAGGTGATACACGGTAAGCTCTTGAAGAGCAGAATGTGAAAGCAATGTCCATAATCACTTGCATCCAACTGCAAGTAGGTAGTCAAAAACTGCAGCTAAGTAGTACAGTCATCAAATCATATCACGTTGATTTCAGTCGCACACTGAATCGAGTATCGAACAGAGAGTTTAAAATTTCAGGCACGATTTTGTTCCAAGAAAGAGGAACTCAAATTTAGATATTCGAGAATAGAGAGAACAGTGAATGTTACAGGCACAAGAGCCTGAAGCAGGGAACTCACTTGAATTTTACTAAGTTGATGATAGCACTAAGGTTGGTAGTGGTGCGCAAGCTTTCAGGCTTGAAGATGTCCATTGTTGAAAAGTCGGCTACCCCAGTGATTGCCATTACTTTAGTGATGGCACGGATAGACGCCAAAATCCCAATAGATTCTTCGTAAAGCTCAGGGTAATCCAATTTGTCCATGGCATGAAATGATGGCTGCTGAAGCAGCTCCTCCCTGTTTCTTGAAAGTTCCATGATATTATACTTCCAAATACATCTCCGCAAGTGTGCAGGCAAGTACTTTTAATGAAGATATTTTGAAATGTCATCTACTACCACCGCTAGTTAGTTTTTTCCTCAGACAAATTTTGCACTGGGAACTTTGAGAATAGCAGAAGTCAGTCACATACACCGGGCTGCATTCCTAAATTCTCGTCTCGGTCAGAGACGTAAGATATACTAGTTCAATAGTAACGCTAAATGCTCAAACGGTATACTGAACTTCAATAGATATTGAGCAACACCTCATCGCCTAAACAAAACTCAAAGCAACAGGATATATTTTTCGAAAGTTCTTCCCTGTTTCCCTGTTTCTTGAACTCCTCATCGCCTAAGCATCGAACTCACAGCTTTCGAAAGTAGAAAAACGGAGAGTGGAGGAAATGCAATGCGCACCGTGTCTTTCCCAAGACTTTCAGCGCCAGATTCTCGTAAACGGGCCATACAGCTTCCGTGGTAGGCTTCACCAAATGCTGCTCCTCCCATACGATGTTCGCGTCGGCCAGAAGATAGGATAGAATCTCGTGCGGCTTGAGAATGGGAAACGAAAATTGATACATTTTGGCGAATCAGCAAAAGCCTAACAATCTCAATCCAGTCGACTCCTGGCTCTTCACGGATCTTGCTGGAGGAATGAAACGAAAACGATCGTGCACAAGAAACCAAAACAAAATCGAATCAGCTAGGGTTAGGAGCTCTGTGGCTATGGATCTCTAGCTGCGCGAGGAACAGAGGGAAACTGGCGAATTCAAATTTGCGTAAACCAAGCGGGATTCGCAGGATTGACCAATGACTGCCCCCCAAAAGTGCCCGGCTGCCCGTATGAGAATTTGCAGCATTCAAACATTTGTAGCCCCTTGGGCAGGGCTGGTTTTTTTCGTTTAGGGGAAAGTGCTTGGATAGCGTGCGTATACCGGTATTGCTTTAAAGCACTAATATTACGAATGTTGAAGATTCTACATTCATCCATATTTTGGATGAAAATATTCTTTTTGTTGTAATTATAAACTCACTTCATTTGAATTTGATAATTTTGTTAGTAGTTTTAAGAAATATTAAATTTCTTATAGGAAAAGCAGAAGACACAATTTAATTAGTTTAAGAATTTGAGTAGTGCAAAACTTGCTTCTAGTAATTTGGATGAGTGTTGGATGAATGTGGTATAATTAGTGTGAACATGTAGATGGATTTTAAATGAAAATTGGGTGAAAGTTGGATGATAATCACACTACTTGAGACAAGAAGAAAATAGTGTAAATTACATTATATTGATTTTGTTTAAACTACTATGAGCTTCCATAGAAGTGTGCTATGTAGATTTGCATAATATCTAAACAATATAACTTAGTGCTATTCACGTAGGCTACACTAATTGAAGTAACTTGTGCGCTATTTGAGCACCAAGATTAGAAGTTTATAATTATAGTTTGGTGTAAACTGGTGGCATTTTTATTAGCCTTAAAAAATCCATAAGCCAAAGTTACAACTAATATCATCATTTTTATAGAAAAATGCCCCATCATTCGGCAAAATGGTAAATAAAGGCCCTACAAGGAGCGCATAACCCAATGACTTTGGCCTTTGTTGACTATTTTACCTAATGATGGAGGTATTGCCAAGAATAAATAACTAAAAGAAATTGTTGTTGCAAGAGATTTATTTTTTATTAGGTTAGATATAGTTTCTAGTACCATAGCTCACAAGCCCCCCAAAGACCGTAGCAATCCTAGGTCACCACATTTTAAAGCTCATAAACCACATGAAGAAAATGTTTAGTCATTTGTAGGACATATTTAGTGTTGTAATTAGGATGCAATAATGCTTGATTGTGCGATTTTGCATGTGTAATTGGGCATTACCCATTTTTCATCCCAATTATTTATGTTCATCTTGTGTTTCATCCACTTTTTCTTCCCATGGTTTCCACCAGGCAAAGCTTCTCATCATCATTCATTGCACAATGAAAGAGCCTCCTCATTAGGCTTCGCCTCCTCATCGGCCCTTTCCATCATGCAATGCCTTCTTCATCGAATGTTGCCCTATACAAAATAGGCACTCAAGCAAACATTGTAATTTATGGTGCTTATTGAAGGTGATTCATAATTGGTAGTATTGATACCAATCTACAATTGACTTTGCAAATAATATGGGATTATTAAACAATACAATTCTTGAAAATAAGTGAATTGTTTGGTAAAATCTAAATCTATTGACTAATGTTTCTTACAAATGGAAAAATAATAATTCAAATAAAATACAAAGATTATTGAAAATTTGTGGATGAAATTTGGATTTTAAAGATGAAATATAGAAATAATGAATAAGCTTGCAAATTGATGGATGAAAAATTTATTGAAAAATTTATCCTCACAAAAGGATTCATAAATTGAGATGGTTGTTCCCCCTCAAAACCGGGCAAGGCGAATTGATTCCCTCATTGCCTTGCCTTTTGATGACAAGGATGAGGGGTGCCATCTCTTCTTCGTTGAGGGAGGCTACAAACTGGCTTGAATTTGAAGCCTTACAAATTTCTCTAGGCTTTTTACAAGAACTCGTTAAAATTTTGCAATTTGTATTTTTCAAACGTATGTTATTTTTTTGAATTTTTGTAAATATTTCTCATTTTTTGCTAATAGAAACTTGGAATGCAAAATGTTTGACATAAAGTGCTTGCAATGTTAGAATGGGAGAAAGGTCAATCACGCAATCACAAAATACATGTTCCATTGGAGACACAGGAATAGAAATGATTTTGGATAGAATTGTAAATAATTGTAACCCCAAAAGTTCCATGACTATCATATCCGTCTATCCTAGTTGGAAAAAATAGTTCTAGAAATAGACATCATAATTTTTAAGAGAGGTGTTTATTAAAAAAATTGTATATAAAATTTAAGGTTTGAAGGAATATTTTTATTTTGAAAATTTGCCAAATTTTTTTTAAACTTTAACTAAATGTTCAACATGAAATGGCTATCTTGCTAGTCAATTACAATACTAAGTGGTTTGCCAAAAAATCATTCCATTAGTGCAAACATATGTTTTTTGAAGGGTGTGGGAGGTAGGGTAAAAGTAGAGATATCCAACTATATGATCTTATATTGATCTAGGATAACATTGTCTAGAATACTTAAAAATTTTGAAGCAATACAATTTTGCATTTATAGTAAAAACAAATAATCATTCTCACTTTACCATTCTCTGTTATTAAACTTTAAACCCTCTTACCTTCAAATTTTTACATTGTAGGTCAATAAATTGCTTAACTACTATGAAAGAAGCCCATTATTGTTCCTTGATAGTTTAAGAATGCTTCATTTGTCACTTTAATTATCACCCACATACATTATTCATCTATATTTTTTTTCAAAGATATGAAAAAAAGTGAATTTAGGTTCAAAATTTTATTTTATTATAGTAACAAGGGCACAAAATTAGTGTCATTGTAAATATATCATATCAATAAAAATTTGTTTAGGACAACAATATTTTAGCTTGCACAAATTTAAAATTGATTGTGTAACTTTGGTGAGTTACTATCACATGCACTAACAAAATAAATTATTGTATATATTCCAATAATTTTAAAATTTTAAAACGATGTTTTGTGCAATTTGGATTCCAAAATTCAACCATTTCAATACATGAGTGTTGAGGTGGATGATCAACCAGTAGATAGTCAATTCAAAGATGTAAAATTAGATAAATTTCATATGAATGAAGATAGGCAAATATGGTTTAAGACTTTACTATAGGAACATCCAAATGCTCCAAGTGCATAAATGCACAACTTTGAGAGATAATCAACTTGAGTACATCTCCTAAATCAATATGTACCTACTCTTGAAGAAATGGTTTTAGAACATTTGCAAAAAAACATTTGACTCTTATTCATAACTTTTGTATATGCATACAAATGATGTGTTTTTTAGTGCATTGAAATCTCCTATCACTTGTCAATGAAAAAGTGTAAATATTTTACAAGTCTAATGATAGAAAAAGGTCCACAATAAACAAAATTTAGTGACAATTTTGAATGTTCCTTATGTAATTTTGTTCTTTTGATACACAAGGCTAATTTGCACCTTCAGAAATCTTCATGCACCAAGCCTTTTGGAAATTTTGAAACAGGAGTTTAAAAAATTGCCAAGTCATTGCAACCCACAACCATTCTACAACAAGTGAACCATTGCAATACAAAGGAGTCTCACAAAAAATGACTACAACTCGCCAATCATTTTGAAATCTTGATGGTGGTTGTCCAATGCTTAAGTTTAAGTCCAAGTGCTAATTGCATCAACTTCTTGAAATGCCCAATCTACTTAGCCTTCATTGGAGTGATTGATTTGAATGGCTAATGGTAGAACAAATGTATGATCTTGTTAAAAAAACGTTGGTGTTGCCTAGATCATTGGTATTGTCTAGATCTTGGAGTTGCTTTGGAGATGCATACTTATCCTCTCATCATTCATTGTTTGCAAAACTATACAACAAAGTCATGTCACTAGTTTTTAATGTTTTTCTCAAGGCTTGGTTTGCAAGGTTTGAAGAATTCAAGGCTCGTAGCACTAGTATTGTGGAACATGCTTGAGTTACAAGTACACAAGAACTTGAGATTGTCACAACAAAACCGAGAACAAAACAAGACTAGCCAAACCACTCACCATTGTTAGCTTAAAAAACATAGATAAAAGCTTGCAATTGAGATAAGCATGGCAAAACAAGACTAACAAAACCACTCACCATTGTACATGCCGACCAATTTGTGATTAGCTACATCATCTCATTACCAACTCAATCAAGATTCCAAAGTAGACACCATCAAAGCCACATTCTTTTCTAAGCACTACAAATCTTTAATACACACCACCACTTAATGTTGATAAAACACCACCATTTGCATTGTCATTCCATTACCGTGAAGCACAAAACTGCGAAGCAAACCCCCCAAAACTGAGTTTGGAGCTTGAGATCCAAATTTCACATAGATTGGCACTACAAGAGGTTGGAAGGGAGGATATGGGAGCGGATCGGAGGGGATGTGCACATTAAAAGAAGAAGTGGTTATAGGGGAGGAGGGCAAAGGTGGGATGGATAGGAAATGACATCCCTCATTCCAAGGTGGGGCAATGAAGCGATTAATTCACCCTGGCCCTCAAAACCATATCATTCTCTAAAAAGTTGTTTGTTCCCACAAGTTTGGGAATATATTGGATTTATAAAATTTCCAATAAACTAGTCCAACATGTCATACAAACCACATGCACTAGAGTTGTAGGCTATTGAAACCTCGTTGGCTACTAATTAAGCACACAAGCTTGACCAAACCTTGTTATGCTTTTTGAAGGCCTCTCATAATTATTGTTGGTATAGATACCAAGCCACATACAACACAATTCTAGAAAATTGGTTGCATGGAATCATAATTGGGTGGATAATATTTATAAGGATGAAAACACATTTAATTCTAACAAATCATAGAATAAAATATCAAAACAATGTGAGTTTTTGTGGATGAAACTTGGATTTTATAGATGAGCTTGCCAATCGATGGATGAAAAATAAATAGCGGATGAAACAATAAAATTTGGGAATTATGCAGTTGTAAAACAGATGAGCAATGTTGTTTTGAAACTTTTTGGAACTAGATGAAATTTTCAGGATGAATGGAATTTTTTTTAAGGCAACCGACAATGATACTGAATTGATTCGATTGTGGCTTCTGTGAATTGATTGTGGGTGACGTCATCAAGTTGAAAAGATGACGTTGGACTACGAAGCTCCACGTGGTCGAACTAACTGAAGTTATAGTATTGTGAATGAAGAACTGAAGGCTTTAGGATGTCCTTGGATGAAATTCAGTGTGTCTTTGGATGACTGTTGTTGATTGAGATAGAAGACTCAATGCAATCTTTGCTGATCAACAGCTAGGATCTTTGCTCACGATCTACGACTGAGATCATAAGATACAAAAAGCCTCATTAGCTTTCTGAAAATATAATTTTTGTTTCAATCTGTGCGTGGAAATGAAAGTTATGCCACAATAACCTCACAATAAGAAAGACCGGGCAACAAAAAAATTGAAAAAAAATAATAATATTTTTTTCTTGTAGATTTTTATGTCTAAATGGAAAGCTTTGATTCATTTCATTTGGATAAGCGATGTGAAAGTTATGGAGCTTCTTGTTTTGTGGGCAATTAGAGTAACTTCTTGAAATAAATTTTCACTTTGAATGTTAATATCTTTCAATCTATATGGTTAAAATTCACAAAATGTTTACCATGTGATCTATGACAAGTGTAGAACAAGATCCTATGATTAAATTCTAAAAAATATTTATTTATTTATTTTGTAGGTGAACATAGCAAAAGTGGTAGTTTTGAGTGATTTTTGATAGAAAAATGGCCTTGAGACTTCAAGGGTTAATTAAATACATGCATTGGCTAAGGGGCAAGGTTCTTCAATGGGAAAATTTTCCTATGTGCAAAAATAGAGATTAGAAGGTTTCCACAATTTTCCACATATTTATTTTTTAAAACATAATTACTATGAATCTTTTAGTTGAAGATTTTGTTTAACCCATACTAATCACATAGACCTTCCTATTTCCTACCAAGGGCTAATAGCAAAATCCACTTAAGGGGTGATTGCAATATTGAGAATCTTGTAGCCAAACATAATGCGCCACAACTAGGCCACATGTGGTTGGTGTGTATGATTCTTTATTTGTAATGAAATTTCATTTCATTTGCGTCCAAAAATAAAATAATGCACCACAAGTGCATCTAGAACTGTACTACACTTAATCATTGTTTAACCCTTAAATGATGTGGTGGATGTTTTTTGGTCATTGAATGACAAAGAATCTCTTCATATAAGATAGAAGTGCAACTATTCATCCTCCAAATTTTATATAAAAAGAAGACGTCTTCTACAATAGTTTGTCTTCCAATGAGTACTTTTTCATTTTTTCAAGCCAACAATTCACACAATATCCAAATAGATGATTTCCACAGTGACCAGCTAATTGTTTAACCTTGGAGCACTACATGCACCATTCTATGGCATTTTGATGACAATACTATGGGATGAAAAGAGTTCAAAAACATTTTTTCATCCATTTTTTTCTTATTGACCTTTCATTGGTGGGTTATGAAGAGTATTTAATCAAATTTGTAGTCTTACAAATGTTTGTCTTCACATAAATGAGAAATCAGTAAACAAAACGGATCATAAAATATGCTATTTTAGTGTATTTTGGGAAGTTGTTGTTCCTTGCTCTAAATCTGAAATTTCTCCACAAAAATGATATTTTTTGAATTTGAGTCCAACTAACAAAATGAAGGTCATCTACTCTAGTTTCTACTCTAATTTGAGTTTTGAAAAGATTCCTAATATTTAATTTAATTTTTGAAAAGATTCCTAAAATTTCATACATAAGGTAGAACTACCCATAACCACCATTTATCCAATTCCCCCACCTATAGGTTCCTCCCACATTAAAAGACATTTCAAGCCTCTATAGGGCCGCAAGTTATCATAGCAGGGAACTCCCCGCAGTACACTGCAACAGTGACAGTACAACAGGCTGATGTGGTCAAGACCTTGCCATGTCATTTTTGAAAAAAAAATCCAACTTTTTTTTGGCATTCTAATAACTTTATTTTTTTATTAAATTTTTTTTTCCTTGACAGTTGGTCGTTTCGTCGCTATGGGGGGAACAACGAGGGAACATGACTAAAACAACCCTATAGAGGCTTGAAATGTCTTCTAATGATTTATGTCATTGGCCAATCTTACTCATCCATGATCATGATGGCAATGCATTGGGGAGCAGACACATCAGCCCACGCTTCAACAATGGTCTGGTCATGCTTTACCAAGGGTCTACTCACAGTTTTATATTTCAGGTTTGAAAAATCACAAAAAATTAAATTCTTGTCCGAATGTCTTCATTTTTTTTCAATTGACTTCTCTCAAACAATTCAATCTCTAAAAAATATGAGAGCTGATAAATAGTTTCTCCAAAGTACTTAGATAGCAAATCTGTATGGTAATAGGTAGTTCTACCTTATCTAGTTGCAAAATGACAACAAACTGAGTGATGGGCAATGAGGTTTGAAATCAATGGTCATAGGTCCGTCATTTAGGGGTTATGGGCAATGAGGTTTGAAATCAATGGTCATAGGTCCGTCATTTAGGGGTTAAGGGTTAAATTCTCTCTTCCGGCGCAGAAAGAGAGCAGGCTGCGTTGCCAGAAAACGAGGTGATTAGGATTGGGTTGCCTCCCACATGCCATTCCTGACACAGGAAACCTTGAGCTCTGAACCACACAGTGAATGACACAAGCCAAGGAAAATTCCAAACAAACAAAACAGAGAGAGAGAGAGCACTGTACTTTACTTTCATGACACAAAATCCAGCAACATGCCTTGCAGCAACCTGCCGATTGAAATGGAAGAAGTGCTACAGGAGGAGGAGACCTGTGGTACGGCCGGTACTCTAGCTAATGAACTAGCAGTGGATTGGGTCAAAATAAGGGATTTTCAGCACTTTCACTGCATAGGTCAAACTTTGGGCTTTATCAACCCTTGAACGACGAGCCGTGGTCACCATAGAAATCATCTGTTTGGATATTGTGTGAATCGTTGGCTTAAAAAAATGAAAAAGCATTCATTGGGAGAAAAGCTACTGTAGAAGACGTTTCTTTTTTCCCATCAAATTTGGAGGATGAATAGTTGCACTTCTGTCCTACATGGAGAGATTCAGTGTCATCCATGGAACACAAAACGTCCACTTCAATGTTTGAGGGGTAAGGAATACGACCCATGATAAAACGTGGGTATAACTTAGTCCCTCCCTTGCCCTACTTCATCCTTCCATAGTAAGATAGAAGCACTAGTAGTTGACCATTCACTACTTGAATGATGAACCGGTCACTGTGGAAATGATCTGTTTGGGTATAATTGCAAGACATTAAATCCGTCGCACAAAGTAGGACCAATAAGGTGAAAATGTAGATTCTTGGGAATAAAAATAAAATCTTGCCCCTTGTTTTGTGCCATGCTTAGGATATGTTCAAGACCTTTCCTCACTAATTTGGGGTTTGTGATTGCAAATTTGAATTCAGAATTTGCGATTTTTTTCATGTGTGAAAAAATTAAAAATTCCTGCGTTTTCCCCTGGGATAAAATTCCTGCATTTTCCCCTGTTAGTTCCACCTCGGGGCCGGTGGAGCCTGCCGGTCACTGCGAAATGGGAGTTCCACAAAAACGGTCCCCAGCTCCACATGGAAGCCCGCCCTCACAAGTCACTTGATTCAATATCTCCCATCCTCTGCCCTGGCCGAACTCCATTAGCCTGGCCATCTTTTTGACAGAATGGGTTAGCCAGGAACCAATAACCGTAGTTTCGGTTTTCAGATTCCTCGCATAGGATTTTTCTAAATTTCAGGAAAGCCTGTGAGCTAGTGACGGGCGTGTGACGTACTGATCGACTGCTTGGCTTCAATTCCTCACGAGCAGCATGACCAGCGTGTGCGACCCTGAACCTATGAATCATCTCTGTGATTGGAAGCTGCTTGAGAGATTTCATTATTCGCTGGTCCACGTGCGTGAAGAAATCAGCTTGGTTACTACGAAAACGAAAACCACTTTGGCAACGTAACGTAATTACAGCATGGATAAGATGAACGAACAGCGTCAGGTCCTAGAAAGGCACTGATTCATATATTAACTCAGCCTCACAGTAGGAAGTCTTGGCAGCAACTTGCATTGGGATTGAAATGAGATTTTGAATGCTTTGGACGGAGGGGAAGAATTCAAGAGTGTGTGTGTGTGTGTGTGTGTGTGTGCTGTAGCGCGCAAAGTTAGTCACTGCGAGCCAAGCATGGTTGCTGTCGGTCGACGACGCTTTGTTTCCATGGAGATCGTTGGCACGGTCCTGCGATTGGCAGTGGTGTGCGCAGTCTTGGGGGTGGCCAGTTGTACGTACTCAGATCCGGAACACGGTTGAATAGGTTTTGCGCTAGTAGTGCGCATGAATCCTCGTTTAATCCGCCTGCACTTGAATATGAGATCAATTCCCTGGTAGATATTAATTGTTTTGAAGCAGACTTCAATGTTTTGATTTCGCTGTGCGTCTGCAATGTTCTAGATCTACGAGCCTCTGTCAATTCTCATCTACTAGTGCCGGCAGTTGTGTCATTATTATTTTCGTTGTCTCTAAGGGTTGGCCATAGCTAGCCTTTGAGATGATTGAATACAACGCAAAATGATCACTCGGGTTTGGGATGGGTTCAGATGTTGAAGGAGCAGTGAAATTGCCATCCGGTGCGTGCTACTGGCGCCAAGGCAGTCTAATCAACAGCATTCCCACCGGCGCCACCGAAGATCTCGAACTCTGTAGATTCGAGGTATGCATGTTTCTGGCGCCTCTTTGCAGTTAGTTCAAATTTGAAGTTAAATTTAAAAGGATGTCCTTAGGGGTTTCAGTTGATATTTGGGAACAACGAGTTCAGTCTTCTCGTGTGGCGTTGCAGGTGCGCGATCCAGCTTTTTTGGATATTCTGGGTTCGTCGCCGAAGCTGGTTGAGCTCGTGAAGACGAATGCTCACGAGGGCGGCGTCTGGTACCCTGACAAGAACGAGTTCTACTTCTCGTCTGGGAGATTGACCGGTCCCGATGGCAACGCACGCGCTGATGTAAGTTTTCATTGTGACCTTTGCACGAATTCCATACAGTTCTTGGAAACAAGAATAGGGAGGAGAATATGTGCATATGCAGAAACGAGCTCTGTGCTTCCTTTGTTGATTCATTCCTTTTGATATTTACACCAGCTGAAGAAAGTGAATTTGAAGACGGGAGCCGTGACAATTCTGAACTCCCCCACATACGATGTGCCGAACGGAATGGTGCTCGACAACCAAGGCAATCTGCTTGTATGCCAGCAAGGGAACGAAACCGAAGGAGGTTTCATCCAGCGGATCAACCTCAAATCCTTGAATAGAACCGTCGTTGCAGACAACTGGTTCGGAGTTCCCTTCAACAGCCCGAACGACGCGGTAGTGAAGTCCGACGGCTCCGTATGGATCACTGATCCGAGCTATGGCAGTGTGCAGGGCTTCCGAACCGCGCCCAAGGTGAACAACCAGGTGTACCGGATTAGCGCCTCGGGCGTCGTGGATGCCGTGGCCGATGGATTTACGCAGCCCAACGGATTGGCATTCTCAAGCGACGAGAAGCGGCTGTATGTCACCGACACTGGATTTGCAACAGGGTATGTTCAACATTGATCTCGTGATTCCTCGTGTGTGAGCCTGTTTTTTATGTGTTCATGCCACGAGGGTGACGATTATGGCCTGTTACCTCGTAGCCTTAATTTTCCAATTCGTGAGCCTGTTTTTTGGTGCTCATGTCACAAGGGTGACGATGTTTCAGTTCAGGTTCGTAACTTTGATTATCGTTTTGTGAGACTGTTTTTTGATGCTCAGGTCACAAGGGTGACGATTTATTCCTGTTACTTCGTAGCCCTAATTTCCGATTCGTGAACCTGTTTTGTTGGAGTTCTAGTTCGTAGCTTTGATTTAGTGCTCATGTCGCATGTACGTCACGATGCTTGAGAGCTCATTTACCTAATTTGGTTCGGGACCAGGGTCTCGGGACAATTTGACGTAGTAAAGCCACATTCAGTCACCGTCTTCGATGTTGGTGCTGATGGATTCCTGTTCAACCGACGGTTGTTCGCATCTGTTGGAGTGTATGACGGCAGCAGCCCGGGCCTTGGAATTCCGGATGGTATCAAGGTCGACACCATGGAACGAGTTTATGTCGCCACTGTGGATGGTATCCAAGGTTAGTTGGCTGCAGTTTAAAAGAATGATAGCATATTGGAATTCCTTTCCGCTATATTGTTTGAATTCGATCGGTTAATGTATTCGATCTTCATTGCTCTGTGTGTGCGCTGCAGTGTTTGCCCAATCGGGGAAGCCATTGGGTCTCATCCGGCAACCTGGAACGTCCAACATGGGATTTGCAGGAGAGGGACTTGATACCTTGTACTTGCTAAATGACACAACCATCTCTTACGTCACGCTAAAGGTATGCACAAGGAATAGTAGTAGTCTGCTGTTCCAGGGCAGCCTCCGTCTTCTGCAAATTTCAAACTTCTGTCATATGTTGCTTTAGCTACTTTGTACTTTGCTCTAACTAGTTAGCTTACTTTGCTACTTTGTACTAGAGGTCCAGTACGAGGGGAAACGCGGCATAGTGCAGGGTTTCTTCCATCCTGGGCCCAATGCTGTGTAGGCCTTATTGATGAAGGACCCCTGTCGGATTTACCGTGCAAAGACCCTTGGAAGAAGACCCTCTTAAATCACAAACCCTACATTGCAAAAAGGAGAGATACATGTTTGTGATAAAACCCTAAGACCGCTTAATCTCGGATTTACTAAAAATTGCGAAAATTAGGATCTCCTAGAGGTTGATTCCAATGACCTTGACTTTATAAATCATACACTAGAATCGTCTTCACTCTGGATTGGACTTCATCACCTTCAATATCCTATAGAACGCTGGGTCCGACCTCTGCACTATTCACCACCCCTACGTGCTGCTTTGAACAGTAACTTCAGCAGCATCTACGAGACCTTGTTCAGAAGTTTGAAGTTCACTCATTTGTTGTGGTGCAGGTCAAAGGCGCTGGGCTTAAGTATGCAAGCATGGCGGTGGAACACTAAACTGGAGGCAAATTATTTGCTCCTCAAAATTATGGATGTCAAATTGATTGTAGGTTGTAAATACAATTTCACAGTTGCAGTGGTTACGTTGCAGAACATGAACACCTGATTGAAGAAGATTCAAGAGAGAAAAAAATTCAGTCGCTCAAATTCATTGCATGTGTGTGTATTTTTCAGTGTAGAAACATTTTCGGGGCATTTGCTATAGGTATCTGCTACAGGTATTTGAAATGCGAAATAAAAACAACAACCGCTCACTTGCCAAATGGGCATAAGTGGCGGAAAGAGGGAATGAAATTTCGGACACCTTGACTGTCGAAATGTTTGCTAAGCCTCTGCTCACTGATCTTGACGCTCAACGACGTCCCACCACTTTTGATGAAACTTGTCGAACTTACACAATGAATCCTCTCAATCTTCCTAATTCAGTCCGATTGCATGAAGAACTAAAATGATGGTACGTAACCCGTTTTCAAAGGCTTCCGCTCGTGCCATAAAAGCTCCCGGAGAAGTGGCTGAGAGAGACGAAGCTGGTGTGCGAGGACGTGATGGGCGTGTTGACCAAGCTTCCGGAAATCGGCACTTGCATTGTCCCTTCCAGAATGCGTCGGACCTCGCTCATGGAAGGGCGAAGCTCAGGCTGGATACGAGTGCACAAGAGCACAATCTGTGCGCACAGGCTGACTTCGTGCTTGTCGTAGTTCCCCTCCAAGCGGGGGTCCACGAGCTCCGAAAGCTCCGCCGTCGCAAGAAGCTGCATCCAATGGAGCAGCTGGGGTTTTCCTGAAGGGGGAGATTCCAGCATGCGTCTACCGCTCACGAGAAGCAGCAACAGCATGCCGTAACTGAACACGTCGCTCTTCTCCGTGAGTTTCCCTGTCACCCCGTACTCCGGGTCGACAAAACCCAATGTTGACACTACCGCGCGTTGGGAGACGTTCGCTACGCGTACAGAGCCGAAGTGGCCTACGCGTGCTGTGTAATCTCTGTAACAAAAGCAGTGAACAATCTCTTCAACATTAAATACGATAACTAGCACAGATTGCAATTTTTTCAACGGTTTTGGAATGAATGCGAGAAATCTATCAACAATTTTGCAATGGTTTAATACAACACTGTGCAATGTATTTGCGACTGTCTGAGATTGCAATAGTTTTGATACAGTTTAGGCATAGATATGCATTGATTCATGCAGTGCCCAAGATTTTTGCATCAAGTTTGCAGGACTTTTTGAATGATCCTCAATAGCCCATGAGTCCAAGGCAAACTACGGAATCGTTGCTAAACCATTGCAAAAAAATTGATGATGTGTTGCAATCGCTACTTCCTCTTGTAATTACCGATATGCTTCCCAACATCTAGCAGGTGCAATACAATTTAACTGACAACAATATTGACAATGCAAACTCAGTAGCAGGAACTGATCGGTACCTGTCGAGGAGAATGTTGCTCGGTTTGAGGTTGCCGTGAATGATCGCCGGCGTGCGATGCTCATGCAGATACTCCAATCCTAACGCAGCCCCATGGGCGATGCTATACCTTCTTGGCCACCTCAACGGTGTGTCGTCACGAAGAAGCGCATCAAGCACAGAGCCATTAGGCATAAACTCACACACCAGCATGGGATCACTCCCTCCAACTCCTTTGCAAAACCCGCGAAGCGTCACCACATTGGGATGCTGGATGGCCCCCCGCTCCTTCACCTCGTTCCAAAATTCCTCGTTGATCAGCATCCCAGAGTTTCGTGTATTCAAAAGCTTCACCGCCACTTTGCTCCCGTCGTCGAGCTTCCCCTGGTACACAAACCCCGTGGCGCCCCTGCCGATGAGAGCATTCAGGTGGAACCCCGTGGTCGCAGCATTCAATTCCTGGTAGGAAAATTGCCTGCATACGGAACTCGTGGGTTGCAGATCCTCGGCGTCGACTGCGCGCATCGAGGATTTGAGCTGCCAGAAGTGAGCCGCCTGTAGGGATCGACTTCGCCAGTAGTAGATGGCGATGGCGGAGACGATGCCTATCACTACGACAGGGCAAACGAGGACGAGGATGATGAGGAGAAGCAGGTGAGTGCGAGTCCAGGGGACGCAGGGTTGAAGCTCAAGGGAGGTTTGGTGTTTGCACTCTGCGATGGAGCGCATCTGAGGTGCGAGATGGCAGGAGCTCGAAGAGGAGAAGCAATTCTTCGTCCATGCGTCGTACTCGAAAGTAGAGTTCGGAATCGTCCCGGTGAAGTAGTTCAATGATAAGTCCAGGAATGATAGTTTCGGGAAGCTGTCCAGGAGCTCGGGTGTCACCCTCCCTCGCAACAAATTTCCCCGCAGGTCCCTGCTTGTTCGCATTACACCACAGCTGCCATCAGTGCCACTCTCGAGTGAAGAATCAGAGCTTGTCAATACCGCAAAGGCGAAGTTCAGCAATTGCAAGAATGAGAGCCTGGTTCAATTCATGTCATTCAATATCACCGAAGTGGAGCTTCTTTCATTTCTTAGCCCATTCTATACGGAGTATATATTATAACTCAACCGAAAAACTCAAGATATCGAACGACTTGAAATCGAAATTGTACTAACTATTACAAATTGGCGTTATGGACAGCAATTCTTCTGACAAACAGCGGTTCATTAAGTCTAGAGAGAGACTAGCATATTAGGAGTATTTCAGTACTACAAGGGCCCAGTGCCAAGCTCCGAGTGATGCTTACAAGTACTGGAGACTGGAGAGTCCGGCGAGAATGAGAGGGATCTCGCCCGTGAGGTTACCGTTTGGAATTTTCCTGCGATCACCAGCATCACACAGTAAATCTTTCGAGTAGCCTCACTTTGTCAAGCTTCCACGATGTTAACTTTCCAAGTGAACTCCATTCTTTTTCTCGAAATTAGATGGAATGAGGAGCGAATTCTTAGACTGTACAGAGAAATGACGGTGCAGTTGGAGCTGAGAATCGAACAGGGCGTTTGCGCGGTGGGGTTATTGTTGTCGGTGAGGGCACAGCCGATGCCTGGCCAAGGGCCATGGCAGGCGTCCACCGCCTCCACCCACAGCTTCACCACACTGGGTGCTCCCTTCCACATGTCCCTGACCTGCGCTAACACTGCAGCTGCGAACGGAACCCACTCAATCCATCAGCTCACATTCAAGTACCTTTCATTGCAGCCAAAAATATTTCTCTCTGGAGCTCCATCCACCTGAAGAGTGACCTGATAATATATTCCAGGGCCAAGAATGTCGAGCCTGGGTTAAAACTGCTTGGCCAGAATTCAAGATACCGGATTAACTTGGGTATAAAAAGTCTAGAATTCATAATTTCATATTAGTCATAGGCTATTGTACTGAAGAAAAAATGGCCGAATACCGTCTGAAAAAAGTACTGTGGGTTTTGGATGAACCCTTATATCCTCGCAGTGATTGTCCATCATTCAGAAACACGACTCTGGAGCCAACTAGCCGAAGCATTGAAGTAGAGAATACAAAGGGTTGCAAAGGATAGCAAAGATTGCAAAGCAAGTAACCAGGAGAAATACAAGGATTCAAGCTAGAGCTTGCACCTTCAGAAGGTGTGGCTGAGATGTGGTGGTGATGTAGGTAAAACAAGACTGCAATAAGGAGGAGACTTTGCAGCTGCAGCCTTCCCGCAGGCATTGTGCAAATCCCACTTCGCAGTTGTAGCGTTGGGAGCTCGTCGAAATTCACATTGAAGTTGTCATGTCTATGTCCTGCCTTGCTCGATCTTCTTCATGTCTCAGTAATCAGTTGTATTAATGCACTTCTTCATCTTTACTCATGAATCACGGACAAGCATTCTCCAGCTTCTCCATAGCAATGAGAATCAACCAGACAGAATGAAAACGCTGCCTTACTTTCTTTACAAGTGTCATCGATCATGGCTAAGCTCGAGCCTGTCAATCAGATGACCCCCATTCCTGACCCTGCCTATCCCTATTTGGAATTCACAGCTCTCTGCATGCAACGCTTCGGTCGCCTTCTGGTGGAACATCGCTCAAAGTATTGACATCATTCACTTGACCTACATACAAATTTGTGCACTGTGAAGTACTAACGGTACAAATTTGTGTACTTTCATTCAGTCTCACGAGCTAGCTAGCTGCAGATCGAGCTTGATCTGCTCGACTTCGCCTGTGACATGCACAGATTTTGCTTCGATCAAGCTCATCGCCGAACCTTCAACTACAGTCATTCAAGTGGTAGAATTGAATCAACTCTAAGACATCAACCCCGCAAATTTGCAGCAGATGGACACAATCATGAGCGTGCACACCAACTCTCTGCCAACGTACGTACACAAGCCTGCAAGTGAAGTGCTCGTCGCCGAGAACTTGGAAATTGACTACTTCGCTCTCTGAGTGTAAGTATTACCGCAATTCAACTGATAGAGACTTCAATCAAATGAATTCTTTGATTTCTCTCACCATTTTTGTGAGGAGATCGACTAAAGTTGTGAATTTGCAGCTGGTTGTAAGTCATTGACGAACTGCGCGCATGCGTTTTGAATCATGGCGCGGTACGTCTGACTGTCTGAATTGAAGGGGGAAAGTTAGACTGGAAGCAGAATTCCTATCTGTGAGCATTCATGTCAAATGATATAATTTACAAGCGTGGAGATCACTGCAACAGGCTCACCATATCTGATTTGTTTTGCAGGGGGGGCCAGGTTTTCAGGTTGATGGTCAAAGTACAGACTAGTCGCCACGCCTGCTATCAATGACACTTGATGAATTTGACTTGTATCATAGCTGTTGACAGTTCTACGTCTCAGGTTTATTTAGTTATAATAAGTTTTCATTAAACTTCGGTTAATTGCTTCAATGACGTACACCTCTCTGTTAAAACTTGGAACTTTGGGTCTTCAGACTTCGGAGAAGAAGGAAGGATGGAGTCCGTGGGAACTCTGACACCGTTCCATTCTTTTTCAAACCAGGGAAGAACCAGTGAGTTCAAGACTCATGAAGGGGAATGGAAACAGCTGAGCAAACAAATTAAGGTGGTAGCCGACCCCTTTCCGATCACTCAACCAATTTCATTAGCAGATTTGCAGTATGGGTATGGTGAGGCTGGGGAAAAATTTTCCATGTTTTATTAGAGGAATAGTTTTGAGAAGGATTTAATAGTTTCTTACACTTTTTGCTTAAAAACAAAATTATCATGAATTTTCTTGGTGAAGATTATGTTCAATCTATTCTTGTTATGTAGGTCACCGTAATTCCAACCATAGGCTGATTACTTAACCCTTAAAGGACATTTCATGTCCAGGCTTGGTCAAACTTCATTAGATTTCTACATTAAAACATAGATTTTAAAATTTTTGATATTTTTCACATGTTGTAACAAATGTCTAAAGCTTAATCTATTTTTTTCACAATTAAAAACATGAAATTGAATTTTATATGATTTTTTAAAAAGAAATTTTCATGTAAAAATCATAGTAATTACAAAAATGCTTTAAATAGTATGAAATTTTTAAGAAAAATGGAAATAATAGAGGCAAACTTCATGGTGTAATTGATGTACTCTTTGAGACTGCACCAAGAGAAATTTGGTAGAAAAAGCTCAAAAGTGGTGTATTTTGAGCTTTGAAGAAGCTATCTTGGAGGTGGTATAAAAACTACAATTTTAACAATTTTGAAAAAAATTCAAATGGAGTTAAAAAGTAGATTATTGGAGCTACATTTTTTTAGTTAAGCTTTAAAAATTTTAAAATCAATAACTATATAAAAATTCAAGGTTTGACTTTCAAAATGCCTAAGGGTCTTGCATTGTCCTTTAAGGGTTAATCAACAATGCTTCAATTGTGGCTTCTAATGTACATCTTTTGGTCATTGTATGCTTTCGAAGTATACTTCCCTAAAATTAATTTGTGTTGCTTCCGTTGTAAGTTGTCACCTGAACCATAGCTGATTAGAAACATATCAACCTAACTAGCAGAAATAGGTGTCCAATCAAACAAGGTCAAATATCAATATGCAATTGACTTCCTCAATTGAAAACTTGGAGGGTGTTTATACCAAGTATATTTTAAAAAAATTAACCCATAAACATACAAAGTGTTCTCTACAATTGACAAGTTTAATACAAAATCATCTTAAAATATTACTTGGAAGAACATTTTGGAATTAATATACAAATGAAAGGTGTAGATATTGAGTTTTAGGTTTCATCTATTTGGTTAGATTCACCAATGCTATCACCACTATTCTTTTATAAATTTTGAAAGGAAAATTTTAAAATTCCTTTTAAATTTGATTACAAGCAAAATATTACTTGAATATCATTTTTGAAGTAAATTTTGTTGGAATGGATTTGAAATGAGTTTTTCTTAACATGGTGATTTTTTTTAATTTATACTATAATTCTATGACCTCATTTTTGCAAATATATAAAAGGCAACCCCCCTTTCTAGCAATGTAGGCCACTCTCTTTCTATACAAGTATAGATGAGTAGTAATGAAGTATGGCACAAGCTTGATGTAGTTGGCGGGCATAATTATTGGCTACAAGACTTTCAATATTGCAATCAACCCTAGGTAGATTTTGCATTCAATCCTTGGTCAGAAATAGGAAGGTCTATATGACCAATATAGGTTGAATAGAATTTGTAGCTAAATTTTTTTTAATAATTATATTTTGAAAATAAAAATTATACAAACAATCCAAACTCTATTTTTTGCTCATGGAAAAATTTCTCCACTAAAAAAACTTGCCTTGCAAATACATGTATTCACTAAAATGGTCAGAAATGGGTTGCCTCCTTTACTTTTGAATTAGTGTGAATACTATTTTGGCTTGATCAACCACTTGACATACTTCCACCTTTATAATTTTTTTTTAAAAATATGTATTTTAATAATACCAAAGGATGGTCGCAAGAAAGACCAAACAATTTTGGTAGCATTTTGCCAAAACTGCAATTTTTGCACTTAGTATTATAAGTACTGCAAGTACTATGAAATTGAACAATTTCAACTATTGATTTAAAACATTGTCAGCTACTAGTATTGTTGACTACTTGCAAGTACTAAAAAAGTACTATTTGAAAAAAAAATTGTCCTAGAAAATAGATACAACTAAGTATAAATTAATAATAATTAAAAAATCATGAACAAAAAAATTGGCCATTTTAAAGATTTGGTAATAATCACATTTCACCAAAAAATTAAAAGTCAAAACCATCTTCAATGTTCAAAAGCGTGCACACAAGGGATCTCTATTTGTACGAATATAGAGGCCATAAATTAATGTATTTTTAGATTTCTTTTTTTAGGCAAATGTCCCCCTATTGTGGGAATAGACAAAAATTTCAGCTTTAGATTATTAATTTTGGGTACTTTCCAGTACTAAAAAATCCTAAATTTCAAAGTATGACAAATTAACAAAATTGACTTTTAAATATAAAATGGTTTTAAAAAAATTCTATAAATAAAAGATATGATTACAATCAACTTAACTATCTCCAATAAAATTTTCAAGTTCGTCGGATTCTATCATCAAAAATTTTAGCAAAAAATAACTTTATCACTTTAAATGTGATGCAAAATAGTACCGGTCTTTTTGCATTCTCCCCAAATAGGACAACGACTTGATAAAGTATCTTTCTTGTTACTATATGATGAAAGTCATCCTAATTTGAAGAGAAACATGAATTTTCAATCTGTTTGTCATCCATAAATTGAACACTAAAGCACTAAGAGGTTAATACTTGGAACTTGGGGGCATCTTAAACTTTGAAGGATGCAACTTTCACAACTAAAGTAGTCACCAAAATACTCTAATTGTCATACCAATAGGTGCATTCTTTGTCTTTACATTTAATAATGAAATCATTCATTGGACCTTTAGGTTTGCAACATCCTTGCAAGGTTAACGTTGAAATCTAATACAAAAACTTTCATATTAAAAATGAAAACAGAATAAATTTATAGTTTGATGAATTAGAATGTGGACATATTATACCAGTATTTGATTATAACACACATTCTTGTTGAAAGAGACTTTGTTTAAAAAATAATAGAGTAACCAAAAGCAAACATTTTTCTACAGATATTGTTATTACATGGTCAAATTAGCAATCATTGATATTTTTTGAGTTGAACCTAGATAAAAATAGAAGTTGCTAAAGGAAGATTTTAGAGTGTCCAAGCAATGATTTAGAGGTGACTTAATGACAATAATTGGCTCTTATATCTTTTGAAAACCATAGCCAAATTAAGGCAACAATATTATAGAAATTTTAAGATAATATGGTGTCTATTTCAAGTAAGTGAGATGATCATTATCGAAATACTGATTGTTGGTTTTGAAATGACCTAACGGCACTAGGCTATTTTGGCAACAATTATAAAGAATTTATAATAAATTCACATTTTGTTAGAAAAATAAATATTTATTTGGTATTTTTTTCTCACACTTTCCTAAATGTGAAGGAAAAAAAATTAATTTTCTCCAACCACTTAATTCCTAAATGCACAAGGTACTATATTTTTGTATCGACAAAACTTTGAAGTTAAATAAAATTTTACTAAAGTACTATTTGTGGTAGTTTAATGTACTATTTGTGGTAATTAAATATCCTTTAAATTTTATTTTAAAAATAAATATATATATATTTTTAAAATTATGATTTTCCTATACCTAGGTGTTCATTGCAAATCTTGATTTTGTAGTATTAAAGTCTCCTAAATATGAGGCCTCAATTACATTGAATTTGGAGGAGTCATGTTGAAAATTCATTTGATAAATTGTAGAATTTTTTTTTGAAAAGCTATAAATTAATTGTTGTTATGTCCTTTAACTTCAAAGACATGTTTTATTTTCATGACCTCAATTTTAGATTTGACACATAAAAGAGGATATAAAATTTTCAAATAGCTTGTACAATTTTTAACACCCTCTTGATCAAGCATTACAATCTTTCAAATTATAAGCAATATTGTTATGTTTCATTTCCTATTTGATCCATAAAACATCTAATTTGAATTCTTACAATTATAATTTCTTTTACATTGATCAAACTTATAAAAACTTAGGATTTTTTTGTTTAATTTTGAGTAAACTCCAAGAAGATCACTACAAGGCCTTTGGCTGATTTAGGGGGTTAATCTTTAAACAACGGCTTGGTCACTATAGCCAAAGACAAAGAGTGCCAAAAATATAGAAGATGTCAAAATCACTACTTTCTACCTTGTATGATGCAACACGTCTCCACAATCACTTTGGAAAAAAAGATGAAAAAAGGCCTTCTAACATCCAACAAATGATTTGTTTGTCACACATTGGACAAAAAACGTTCACTGCAATGTTTGAGGGTTAAAGGAAGTACATTAGGAATTGCGTCACAAATAGGGTCACTTACATTAATCCCTACATGACCAAAAGTCCCCTCAGGGCACTCAAAGGAGTTTTGGTAGGTTCTTATGACCTCAATTTTTGGTGAAATTTTTAAAGACTTGTTGATAAGATAGAAAAACTTATTAGCTTTGTGGGAATATAATTTTCATTTCAATTGGTGCCCGGGAACAAAAGTTATGCCATCCTAAACATAATTTTCATGTAGAAAAGAAATCCACAAAAACTTGAAATTATTTTATTTATTAATTTTTTCTTATAGATCTTATATTTGTCTACATGTGAAGCTTTGAGTCATTCCATTTGGATTGATGATGTGAAAGTTATGGACAATCTTGTCTTTTGGGCAATTAGAGCATCTCTTAAAAAAAACACTTATAGGATTCATTTCCAAATGCAATATTTATAATTTTTTAAACAAATTGTTTAACAAAGTTAAGTTTGTTTCCTTAAAAGATCTTACCTTTGGAATTTGTGTTTCAATCCCATCTTAGAGATATTTTTCTTTCAATCTTGAACCTACTTCTACTTGATAATTTCTTAAAGAATGAAAATCAAACATTTAAAAAAAATAAAAATTCCTAGACTTTCAATTCAATTCTTCAACACAAATTTTTTAAAATTCAAAGTCCATAGTGCAAAACATTTCCACAAATGGCGGTCAAAGTCATTTGAAATTGCAAGCCAAACACTATGCAAATTTTTAAAATTTTTCAACTTTGAATGCTCATATTTTCCAATCTGTACGGTCAAACTTTATGAAGTTCTTACCGTATGATCTTAGAAAAATAAAGCACAAGATCCTATGGTTAGATTTCAGATAAAGTATTTTTTTGTTTCCTTGAGTGAATGCAACAAAAATGGCAATTTTGAGTGGTTTTGGCATAAAAAATGGCCTTAGTCCTTTAGGGGTTAAACCTTCTTGAAAACCCCAAACACCAAATGGGCTTCTAGTGGCTTTTATTGAAATTCTATTGCTTACCAAAATTAGAATAAGGTACTCCCCCTCCGCACGAACCTCTGTCATCATTTTGGATACATCTCCAAAATCAATATTTACCTATGTAGAAGAAACAATTTTAGAGCCTCTACCAAAAAAGCTTTGACCTTTCTTAACCCTTAAAGCATGGTTGTCATACTGGACAAGTTACTATTCATTTCTTGTCATGTAGGACGAGTTACTATTCATCAAATGTACTTGAAAAAGTACATTTGATGAATAGTAACTCGTCCTACATGACAAGAAATGAATAGTAACTTGTCCAGTATGACAACTATGCAGGCCTAAAGTCCCAAACTTCCTACATGGGACTCTTGGGATTTTCAATAGACTTGTATAATATTGATTTGAGACAAAAAAATTTGAATATTTTTTAAAATAGGAAATTAGATTAGCTCTTGGGAAATGTAATTTTTATTTCAATTGGTGCTCACAAACAAAAACTATGCAAACATGAGTCCAAAAAGCAATTCAAGGGATGGCCCCCCCCAAAACACAAAATTTGAATCTTTTTAATTTTTAATTTTTTTTCAAAGACTATATTTTTGTTTACATTTGAAGCTTTGATTCATTCTATTTGAACTAGAGATGAGAAAGTTATGGGAAATCTTATTTTTGGGGCAATCTAAGCATCTTCTTGAAAAAATAACTTATAGAATCCATTTTTGAATTGATTTTGTACAATTTTTCAAAAAAAAAATTAGGTAGGGTTAATTTTCTTGCTAGAACAATCACACTATTGGGATTATTGTATTTCAATCTATCTTAAAGCTATTGATGTTTTAGTTATCCCCTCAATCTTAAGTCTATTTCTACTTAATAATTTTTTAATAAGTGAAGATTAAGTATTTTTTGTTGAATTTTTTTCTTCTAGATTCTCAATTCAATTTTTCAACATAAAAAATTAAAAGAATCAAAATCAATATG
This sequence comes from Climacium dendroides, assembly GCA_950106755.1. Classification (NCBI taxonomy): domain Eukaryota; kingdom Viridiplantae; phylum Streptophyta; class Bryopsida; order Hypnales; family Climaciaceae; genus Climacium; species Climacium dendroides. The sequence continues at coordinate 32,558,025 of OX467086.1, forward strand.
CAAAAACTTTAAGTTAAGAAGATTCAAAGCCAAAAAATCTAGTTAATCAAGGTGTAAAAAAAACTTGTTTTATGCTCTTTAAATGAAAATATCTTCCAATCAACATGGTCAAAGTTTTTGAAATTTTTTCCATGCATTCTTGTACTAGTTTAGTATAAGATCTTACAATTAGACATGTAAAAAAAATTCTTAAGTTTTTTTCTCTTTGCAATAGAAATAGCAGCTTTGAGTGGATTTTGATGAAAAAAAGGCCTTGGATTTTAGGGATGGACCCCTAAAGGTTTTTGACTATGTTTTCACCAAAAATACTCCAAAATTGCCATTTTTAATACAAATACCAAATTTTAGAAAAAAAACATTTTGGAACACACATAACCGTAGAATCTTATTGTATGCTAGTTTGAAAAGATTTGTAAAAAAATTCACAAATATCCACTATGTAGATTGCAAAATATTAGTGTTTGAAGTGACAAAAATCCTTTTCATGGCTCTAGAAAAAATAGGGCAGCTGCACTTTACAAGGCCACTTTTGTATGAATAAATGTCTAAAATGGTGGTGCTTCTTTGGATTCATTCCTCAAAGCAAGTTGGCTACATGCTTGAAAAATTTCAGATCATTTGGAATTGTAAAACATATAAGAAAATAATAATAAATTGAAAAAAATTCTAAATTCTAAAATGATAACAATTAATTTATGGAATTGAAAAATTCCAATTCCAATGGTTGTATTGCTGTAATAAACAATCTACATCTATCGTTTTTATTTTTTCTAAAGATATTGAAAATTGAGTTAAATAAAGAACTTCAAAGTTTATTTTAGAGTAGAGAATCCATAACTACCCACCAATTATTTGCAAACTAAAATTCCTCGTAACTTTCATCTCATTGATCAAAATGGAATGATTCAAAGCTTTCCACGCATACGTAAATTCAGAGAACCAATTTCAAATTTTTATTGCTTAAAGAAGTGATTTTTAAAGAATTTTTTTTGGTTGTTTAAGCTGCCCATCGAGCAATGAAAACTACATATCACACAATAACTTTTTAACCATGTAGTCAAAAGTTATGAAAGTTGTTGGGCCTTAAAGGTACTCCTTGGGCGCATGTTGTGTAAAAAATTTGAATAAGAAAAATAAAAATTCCATTCATAGTGAGCTACTTAAAATTGATATGTTATTAAAAAAAACATAGTTTAGGGCTTTAGGTTAACTTTTGCATATCTTCTTTTGGTGCGTTGGGAACTCCTTTCATTTGCCAACAAGAAAATATGAAAATATGACCAACTTAATAGTAGCAACTAGGTACAGTAGCAAAAAATGGTAGTTTACGAGGTACCCACCTTACTATTGAAACAGAGTAACTAGTTTGCAAGCTCCCGTATAAGTTCCCTTATCAAATTTTTCCCAAGTTTCAAACTAGAATTATGCCCATTTTTTTGCTTTTTAACCAATGAAATGGAATTTCATTGCAAAGGACAAAGTAAAGTAGGAGGTTCTAAAAATGCATAGGCTCTAAAACCACCCACCTTTTTGAAATGTACATTATTTGTACATCTTGCTTTTTCGTGGCCTTCACTGATGTACGAACAATGTACATTTTAGGAGGTGGATGATTTTGAAGCCCTATGCCAATTCAACTTCAAAATTTCATAACTAATTCCAGAAAGCTCCAAAAAGTATGAAACCGCTTGGGTTAGATGCCAATTCTACTTGTCTTTCAAGGAAAATTTACTGAAAAATATTTTGAGAAGCTTTACCTCCCCCAAATTCAATTCCAGCTCTTAGGTGGTCGATGTATGGACCTACTACCTTACATGACCTACCTTACATGACCACCAGCCACATTGATAGAGTTCTGCCTTTCATGCAGTTTGCAATAAGGACACACACAAAAAGCTGAAGAAAAACGAAGTTAAAAAGTGCTCCATCAATATTAGTACTGTTGAAAGTAAGTGAAGTTTGAGTTACTGCAAATGAATGAGGGGTCCTGAACTTGTGCTCCACAATGATCATTAGTCCTGTTTAAATCTGTGTTCCCTTCATTAGTTTATATGATTTTCCCCTAAATTGAAAAGAAGTAAAGTTCCTCTTTTAGTCAGTACCCTTACCCTTCTTTTCCAGTGAGGCATCAATGAATGTCTCCAACCCTCTGTTTAGGTCATTGGGGCTTAGTAGTAACTTCATCATTGCTAAATAATTGAAACATGGCTTAATTCAAGCGATCAATAATCCATCATTGATAAATTATTGATCTTGAATTCTTTATTGAACTCCGTCAATAATAAGGCCTTAAAAACATAAGTACCGTGCATTTTTGAAAAAAACAAAAACACAAGTAAAATTAACTTAAGTAAGGTCCATATCATGTGTCCTAAATACCTATGACAACCATAGTAACCCTGAAAGGATGGGCCCAAGACCAGGGATTCAGGCCTCCCAATCCTTCATTTTGTTTGCTGCCATTTAGCAACTAAGGTAGGTACACCCAAAACTGCCACTTTTTGCTACTGAGCTTATTTTCTATTATTACACTGGTTAAATTTTCATATGTTCTTGTTGGCAAGTGAAAGGAGGCTCCAACACACCAGAGAACGTGGCATTTGGATACTGTATGCAAAAGTTATCAAGGAACAAAGTTTGGTTTTGAAAGCGTTTCTTCCACATACTTAGGGTACAGAACTGATTTTGGAGATGTACATATGGTATAGATGGTGGTTTAAGGTTAGTGGCACATTTGGGTATACCTACCTTACGTAAGTTACAGTATATGCATGAATGAAATTTCCTTTTCTTTCCTTTTCAAAGATGGAATACATGTCTTCTGTGAGTCATAAACGTTTCAAATTTTTTGGGAAAAAATTTGAAACTACTATTCATTCTTCAACTTTTAATGTTGCATCGGAAAGCCGTTTTCCCATTAAAAACCACTCAAAACTGCCATTTTTATTGCAAATGAGTGAAATTTTTTATAAGTATAATGTTGTTGTTTTACATATCTAACTATAGTATCCTGCACTAGACTAATGTAAGAATGTGTGGAAGAAATTTCAAAAACTTTGACCGTAGATATTGGAAGATATTTGCATTTAAAGTGAAGAAAACAAGGTTTCTACACCTTGCTTAACTAGATTTTTTGATATTGAATCTTCTAAACTTAAAATTTGTATACTACTCATTCTGAATTCTTAATTTTTTATATTGAAGAATTGAGTTGAGAATTTATGGAGAAGAAATTCAAAAAACAAACACTTAATTTTCACTCATTACAAAATTGTTGGGTAGATTCAAGATTGAAGAAAAAACTAAACCATTAAAAGCTCCATGATGGAATTGAAACACATTAATCTCAACGGTGAGATTGTTCTAGTAAGAAATATTAACCTTATAAAATGTTTTCTTGGAAAAATTATGAAAATTGAATTTAGAAATGAATCCTATAAGTTATTTTTTTTAAAAGATGCTTTTATGTAAATAAAAATACAATCTATGAAAATAAATTAATTTTTAATTTTAACCCCAAAAGTTCCTTGACTATGTTTTCACCAAAAATGCTCCTAAATTGCCATTTCTCATACAAGTGCCAAATTTTTGACAAAAAATTAAAATGTATAGATTGCAAGATATTAGCGTTTGAAGTGACAAAAACCTTTTTTAGGGGCCTTATAAAAAAAATGGGCAGTTACATTTTATAAGGCCACATATATATGAAAAAATGTCCAAAATGGTTGTGCTTTTTTTAATTCATTCTTCTAGGCAAGTTGGCTACATGCTTGAAAATTTTTAGATCATTTGAAATTGTACAACATATAGGAAAAAATAGTAAATAGAAAGAAATAGAAAATGATTCAAAATACTAAATTGTTGAGAATTTAATTATAAAATTGAAAAATGCAAATCCCAATAGTTGTAATGTTATAATAAAAAATGTATATCCTATGAATTTTTTCCTTAAATATAAAAAATTGACTAAAATCAAGGACTTCAAAGTTTATTTTAGAGTTGAGAATCTATAATCTTCTACAAACTAAATCTCCTTATAACTTTAGACTCATTAATCAGAATGGAATGATTTAAAGCTTTCCATATAGAGAGAGAACCAATTTCAATTTTTTTTTCTTGAAAAAAGTGATTTTTTATGTGCCTAGACTACCCGGCCAAAAAAAAGCCTACATATCATACAATAACTTTTGAACCATGTAGTCAAAAGTTATAAAAATCATTGGGCCTTAAAGCTACTCCTTGTTTCCATGTTGTGTAAAAATTTCAAAGAAAAATAAATAAATAAAACTCCATTTATGGTGAGTTGTCCAAAATCACTATGTTGCCTAAAAACGCAACTTGGTCCTTTAGGTGTTAAGCTTTTATAATGGTGGTTGTTGGGTTTTGCCTACCAAATTAAAATTTGGGCTTATTGTGCCACAACCTTAGCTTTTGGGTGCCAATTGAAATAAAAATTACATTCCCCCAAAGCTAATGTGTTTTTCCTTTTTAAAAAATTCAAAAAATCATGACAAATACTTAGACCATAAGAACTTGCCCAAATAAATATAATAAAAGACTACTTTCTAAACGCAAAACACAGTTAAATTGTAATTTGAAATTGAAATAGTAAATTTGACTCCATAGTGCCACATAAACTCCATCAAATTAATGAAAAACTAGAACTTATTGAAGTTGCTTATTATTTTTTAGTTTCTTGAAAGAACTTATACAAAGTATTCGTCACAAAGTATTGAATCTACAACAAATGTAAAATACAATTTTCTCTATTTGATGTCTGCGATTAAATCTTCAATCTATGAACTTTGTTTGATTTTAAAAATCAAACCCAAAACATTTATCTAAGGATAAACATTTATCTAAGGATAAACATTTATCTAAGGATAAACATTTATCTAAGGATAAATGTTTTGGATTTTTCAAACATAATCATTATATTTGATATAATCTATGTATATATTTTAGAGAATTTGGCACAATTTTGAAGTCACTATGAATTTTAGATAATCATTTAAAAAATAATATGCATTAACATCAAATACTAACTTGCTTATTTAATACCTAGGTAATAATAGTAAACAATGTAATATTGGCTATGTTAAAAAATCAAGTATATTACTTTTGTAGAAATTTTATTATACAAAATCTGAAGCCATGGTTAATCTCTCAAAGCCTATGAGGATATCATATGTTCCCTTCAAATTTTGATTGCAAATTTTGAGAAATGGAAATAAAATATCATTATTTTCAATCAAGTTATTTATAGTAAAATTTCTACATACTTATAGAACTCTTTGCTTTTCAAAATTTAACCTTACAAAGTCAAATTTACAAAAAAAATCCACACAAAAATCAATTAGACTAAATTTAGGACCAAATTTTAGAACAAGATTTTAGGACAAGGCTCTATGACATAAATGAAATAGGTTGAAGAAACCTACTTTGTCATAAAACTAAAAGGATTTAGATAAGAGTATTATTTTTGATTGGATGAAGGGATAATTCTTTTTTATTAATATTATTTAAATTAGTCCTTTCAATCTTGGAGATCCAAATTGTAAAGGAATTAGGATGATTTCAAAAATTTGTAAGGATGCTATAAAAATTACATTGATAATGTCTACCATGGTGTATTAAAAATGAAATGAAAATATTTCTAAATATTTTACAATGCCAAGTTGGTTCAATTTTGACTATTTTAAAGCATTATATTTGAAGGTGTATAATATTTTGAGAGGAAAAAAATTGCTCATTTTTTAAAATCTAAGAAGAATGCATTTGCTTTAGGTTCCAATTCAATTTTTTATTCTTAAAAAAGCATAATTTTCATTCTTTGTAAATCTTATTTTTAAAAGGATGTGTTATTTTTATAATAATTATTATAAAAAATAAATTATGCATAGTTATTACAATATACAAAATGCAATTGTCAATATTGTCAAAATTAATTATATGTATGGTAAATAAACTATTGTTTATTTTCATATGGTTATACTGTAAATTAAAAAAAATTGTACACATCCAAAAATTTCCAAATAATGTTTCCAAGAAGTTGAGAGGTCTTGGGGTTCAAAAATTATATCCATGTAATATCTTTGCAACATGCAAATGCAATTAATTACAAATCCTGTAGATATACAATTAGGCAGTAAAGTTTTAAATTTTTGAAATGCTTTGAGTGAATTTTTTGAGTCATTTTTGCTGATTTTGTGTGTATTCCTTGTATGTTGTGTGTATGTTTTCCAATTGGGAGTGTGTTATTTTGTGTCTATGATTGGATGAATTTTGGAATGTGGTGGAAAGTGAGAGAATAATTTACCAAGTTGGGTTATTGAGATGGCCGTCTAATTTTCCAAGTTGGATCTATGCATAAGTTAAAGATATTTACCAATTGGTGTGGTGTAAAAAACTCTCTCCAAGGCGTACATTTCTAGACAATTCTACATATTCTTTCATCACTTTTTTTTAATGAACTCCTATTTCCTTTAAGTTTTTTATAATTGATTTCTTTTGTTTTATTTTTTAAAATGTTTTTATTGTTTTATAACAATTAAAAGATTAATGCATTGTTTCTTTGGTGGAATTGTGCAAAAAAATCATGCTCTAAAATTTGCAATTTACACATGTTTTGAATTTATAAAAGGATTAGTATTATTTCACCATGAAGGCTTCAATGTTCATCATACTATCAATGATATCTAATTGTTTGAAACTATAAAATCTTGAAATTTGCAAGTTTTTAAAATTTTAAAATTGCAAGTTATAAAATCATATATTATTTACAAAATTTATACTTGTTAATTTTCAAATTATTTAAAAAAAAATTGTGGTATATTAATTTAAAATTTTGATACTTTAAATTTATAATTTTGATACTTTATGGGTGGACCAATATAGGAAAAACACTTAGATTTGTTATTTCTATTGTAAAGTTCACTTCCAAAATCATATAATCCTACATTGAAATAGTGATTATAGGATTGTACAAGAAAATTTTTAAAAACTTTGACCATATAGATTGTGAGATATAAGCCCTCGTATAAACCTTTAATCTTTAAAGTCCCAACAAAAAAAAGAAAAAAAGAAGGAAAGAAAATCCAATCATAGGATCTTGTTCTACACTTGTCTTAGATTAGGTGGTAAATTTTTTCGATTTTTGACTATAAAGATTGAAAGATATTAGCATTTAAAATGAAAGAAAAAAAATTATTTCAAGAAGTTGCTTTCATTGCCCACAAAACAAGAAGCTCCATAACGTTTATGACACTAATCCAAATGGAATGAATCAAAACTCTCCACTTAGACAAAAATATAATCTACAAGGAAAAATATATTAAAGTTTTTATTTCAATTTTGTGTGGATTTTTTTTGTTGCCCGATCTCCCCCATTTCGAGGTTATTGTGACATAACTTTTGCTCCTACACCAATTGAAATAAAAATTATATTCCTAAAAAGCTTATAAGTATTTTATTTCATGGGAATTTTCAAAAGAATTTGGTAAAAATTGAGATCATAGGAACCTATCCAAAATCCATTTTGTCTCTCCCATAGAAACAATGGAAGTTTAGGGGTTAACTCCTAAAAGACCAAGGCCTTATTTCTGCCAAAAAACATCCCAAACTGCCATTTCTGTAGCAAAGAGTATAAAAATTTGAAATTATTTTTTCACATACAACCATAGGATCTTATAGCTTACTAGTATAAAAATGTGTGGAAAAAATTTCAGAAATTTTGACCACACAGATTAAAAGATATTTGTGTTTAAAGTAAAAAAACAATTTTTTCAACACCTTGCAGGATTGGATTATTTGACTTTGAACTTTTTTAACTAAAATTTTTGGCACAACAAAGTTTTGAGCTTTAAAACCTTATTGTGTGAAATTGAGTTGAGAGTCCGGGGGAAAAAATTTCAAAAAAACCCTTAATTTTTATGCTTAAAAAAATTGTTAAGTAAAAGTAGGTATGAGAAAGAAGGAAAATTTTAATTATTAATATCCTTAAGATGGAATTAAAATGCGCTAATTCCAATGGCCAAATTGTTCTAGCAAGCAAAAAAAATCATGTAAAATTTTTTCTTCATAAAAATTGTAAAAATTGCATTTAGAAATGAATTCTATAAGTTATTTATTCAGGAAGATGCTTTAACTGTCCGAAAAACAAGATTGTCCATAACTTTCTCATAATAAGTCCAAATGGAATGAATCAAAGCTTCCCATGTAGGAGAAGAAAATATTCTATGAGAAAAAAAGATTTAGAAAAAATATTCAAATTTTTGAAATTTTTTTTGTTACCCCCTCTCCCCTGTTTTGAGCTTATTTGGGCATAACTTTCGTTCCCAGGCATCAACTGAAAAAAAAATTATATTCCCATAAAACTCATCAGTTTTTCTATCTTCAAAAAAAAAGTTTCAAAAAACCATGACAAAATTTCAGCCCGTAGGTACCTACCCGAAATCCAATTTGTCCCCCCAAAGGGACAATGGTCCTTTAGGGATTAAAAAATGAATTCTATAAGTTATTTTTTGAAGAAAAATAGAAGATGCTCACATTGCCCAAATAAGAATAGTCTCCATAACTTTCTCGTCACTATCTAAATAGAATGATCAAATCTTTTCATGTAAAGAAAAATAATAATTATGAGTAACAAAATCTTTAAAATTTTATTTTGACTTTTTGTAATTCTTTGTATCAACTACAAGCTCAATTTTGGGCTTAAATGACCATATTTGTTATATTGAGACTTTTTGCAAATTTTGAGATAGAATGCTAGATATTATAATTTCATTTACAAAAATAATAATTGAAACCAAGTATAAATAATGCTCAAATAGTGATTCTAAAATGAAATTTTAAAAGTTGGTGTTGTTACTTCTTTATAAAAAATATTAATGAAGAGATAAAGCGATTTATCTTTGATTCAAAGATATAAATGGGACTGCAAAAAGTCTTAATATAATGTATATGGCCTTTTAAAGTGGTATAAATTTTTTTCTTAGGTAATAATTGAAATAAAAAATTACATTCTCCCAAAGCTAATGTGTTATTCTATTTCAAAAAAATATTTCAAAAAATCAAGTCAAAAATTGAAATCATAGGAACTTATACAAACCTTGAAGAGTCCCATGAGGGATACTTAGTCCTTGAAGGATGAAAATTTGATCCTTATTTGCATTGATTAATTTGAAAACTTGAAATAACAATAATAATTCGTTGACTTTGAATATTTGAAAATTTTATTGGTGGTGATGCTTGCCTCTATAATTTTGACATTTTGGTTGCAAACACTATATTTATTGTAGTACACTATTATATTGTCCTAAATTCTCCATTGTAACTTAAAAACACCTCCTTTCCATTGATATTTTCTTAAAATCTTTGGCTTCAAGGTTTCTTAATGAATATCTTTTAATGAAGTTCACTTACTATTCAAAACATTAATCATCCATTGCATAAATAATTGGATATTTAGATAATTAATATAATAATGTGTGATTTTTAGTAATAATGTTGGGCAAGATGTGGCAAAGGCTATTTGTCATAGCGTCAATTCTAACCTTATGGGATCTTAGCATAATTGAAGGCTAAACCCTAGTTCAAATGTAGTTTGATCATTACAAATCAACAATAAACCCTATTATTCACTTCAAACATTGAAAGTATAAAATAAAAAACACAGAAATTAGAAATTGATCACGTTTCATTCACTCAACTTTGAAATCTACGTGATTGGGAAATAAAGTGAAATATATTGTACTAGAGCATTTGCAATTTTTGCAAATTCAATTGTCAATTTCAAAACCCTTTTTATGTATTTTGGAATCTTTAATTTACAAATTGCAAATAAACAAGGTTGTATGAAATAGAGAATGAAATTCAATATTGTTTTTGTTTTGTTTGAGTTTTGAGGTCTAAATGAGAGGAATGAAAGCTTGAGAAAGTGATGGTGAATAAAAAACTAAAATGTCATTTTGAAGCATACATAGTTGTATTTTATGTTTTTATATTTAGACTAGCGGTTGGCGCTTGCTATGCTACGCATTCATCATTAGAATTTTATAAGAATTTTTATGTATTAGATAGAGTGCAAAACAAAAATTTCAATAAATCTTCAAATAAAATTGACTAAAATCTTTGTAAACTTTTTTTTATAAGTAAGCATATATTGAAATGTACAATAGAAATTTATTGAATGATGAATGAAACATATGCAATGGTAAATACTATAAAAGATACACATACATTATTTTTATAATATCACCCTTTGTAAAAAGTGATATTACAAAAGTAATTACTACTCTATTTTTGTAATATCACATTGTATGAAAATACGATTTCTATGTATGCATGATTGAAAATATTTTTACAAAATATTTAAAATAATTATTTTAAAGATTTATTGAAATCATTATCGTGCATTCTATTCAAATATATCAAAATTTTACTAATATGTGATACAATGAATGCGTAGCATAGCAAGCACAAGCCCCTAGTATTAATAGTAGCATTTGTGATATTACAGAGGGAGTTATGATTTTAGTAGTATGATTGATCAATGTTTGGATTAAAAAAAAAACCTATTTGTGTTGATAAGAGAGAATTTATTTGAAAATAATAATTGGAAAGTTATGAGTGAATAATTAGCAAATGAGAGGAGTGTAAACTTGTTAACATGGTGTATATAGAAAATTTAAAGCTTATTTGATTCAAAATTTATGGTTGATATTCTATATTGTATGTTGGTAACATACTCAAGAAAAAAATCTATCATTGAGGTGATTTCTATTGCATTCTGAGGGTAACCTATCAACAAAGTGCAAATTCACCAAGACTAGTTTTCGCTTTAAAAGGTTCTAAATTGGGATTTGTTGAAGAAGGATAATGACCTATTGGGGAATTACCCTATTAGTATAATAAGTTCGTTCCAAGGGAGAACGTCAAGTAGGATTTTTCTATGCTAATAAGTTAATCCAATTTGGAACTCTATCACCAAAAACATTATTACAATGACACACCAAATCCAATGAGGCTTACAAATTCTACACTCTTGCATTTCATAATTTAATTTCATCACATGAGGTACACACATTTATACAAATTGGTGTGTAATTTCTCTTCTTATTTTTTTTATTAATTTTCTAATTGGTGACATATCACCATTACAAATAAGTTTTGCACTTAACTCACTTATTATCCACCACTTAGACTTCACAAGCTGTTTTTAATTTTTATATATATATTAATTTATTAATTTATTTAATTTATATAATTTCTAGCTAATCTTTCCAGCTAGCTTCTCATTCAATCAATACCCAATTTGGGTTTCAGCATCCTCTTCTAATCTCATCACTCTCTACCTGAATAGGACTTAATTCATAAATTAAATTCCTTTCAGTCTTCCATCTGCTCATACATCTCTCCAACTTGGAATACTCCAAATTCCACAGTTAGGCATTCACCATTTCTCTCCATCACATTAAAACTTCAAAGACTCAATCACAAATTCACATGCAACATAAACTCAAGCACCTGCTTGACACACACACATAAACAAACAAATACACAGCTTCACCAAGCTGGGACTCGCACTGGCTCTCTCCAAGTGGGTGAATAGAAATGACACAAAAACAAACCCAAATAGGAAATTCCAAAACGGTTAGCAAACCAAATCGGTAATGCAACAACCGCTTCTCCTAACTACTACACCCTTGTTCGGAAACCGCAATTCCAACTTGGATTTTAATTCAATCCCAACTGGACTTCTACTTCACCTATTTGGAAATAACTGCCCAGGCCAGGTTGTACACTCACACCTCACACACTCTCTTCTGAATAGGACGAAAATAACTACTTCCAACTTGGCCCTGCCTTGCCATCACACTCGACTAGACTCACAACCTCATATGGAAGATAAGGAACTTAATAAAGAATCTATTGTAGAAGCAATTGTAGTAGAGAAGCATGCTTTCTAAATTTTCAAGTGAAAATCTTTGGTTTAGGTACTCTATAGTATCAAAAATGTGAAGTATGACAAATTAGAGAACTTGAATAATTTTATTTTCTTCATGATAAAAAATATAGATTGCATAAATCAATGTGCCGTATAGCTCTAATGTGAATTTCAAATGTAAAGAGCTAAAACCCCCAAAGAAATGCTCAATTTTGTGTTGGAGATGCAATATAAGACCCCAAAATAATACTACGTGTAAGCGTTTTACTCTTTTACCTTGGAACTCTATCCAATTTGATTGCAACTTTCACAATGTAGGATTTTTTAATTTTAATTTTAAATAAAGAAGCACAAAAATAACAATTGTATTAATTTATTATTCCTTTAAATAAATTTAAATATTCTAAAATTCAGAAAATATTGAAATTGCAATCTCAATCCTTAATTATTAATTATTATATATTTTTTATTTCAATTTCCTATCTTAATTTTTTTTGTAAAATTGAAATAAATAAAATTTGATTGTTATGTGTTTTAACATTTTTTTTGTACTATTCTAGATTAATCAAATATACGTATCTTTCACATTTTCTTTAACAAAATTCACAAAATTCCTAGTTTTCTTCCATCTCATTTTTTTTAATGGAAGTTTGTATCAAAATTATGTTTTTATATAGTAAAAATATCTTTTATCATAAAATTATACAAATATAAATTTGATTTTTTATTAGTAATTTGATTCAAAGATCATATGGGTATAAAAATGAAATAATTGCAATTCAAAATAATAGGATTTTTTAAATTTATTTAAATATTTTATTTACAATACATTATACTAACCACATACTTTTTTTAAAGTATTTTTTACATTGATATACATATAATAGAGTCAACTTGCTCAAGTATAGGGAATTTCGTTAAAATGGTAGCATTCCATGTGCCATTTTCAGAACGCCCGCTCTGAATTGTAAAAGTGACATTTAGGATAGGTATAGTTTTCAAAAATCTTGGACTTTTATAGATTTAAGGAATCTATGAATACTAAAAATTTCAGACTGCGTGATCTGAATTGTAAAAGTAACATCTAACACAGGTATAGATTTCAAATATCTAAGAATGGTGTAGACTTAAAAAATCCATGACATTCCTACACTTTAGACTGCCCGCTTTGAACCGTTTTAAAAACTGCCAAAGTAGAGAAATTTTGCCATTTTAACAAAATTGCCCACAAATGCTCAACCACCTTACAAACAACAGAAATTTAAATGCTTCTCCATAATGAAATAGAGACTTGAATGCTCTCAAAATTTGGAGTGATTATCTAGCTCTTGAAACTCCTATCAAACACTCCAATCTTGAATGTGCAGAAACTGTTATGTAGTGTCGATCATTTGAGCTTGACCCAGCTGGTTGTGGATTGAGCTGCTTGATGTAGCGCATCAATAGTGTTTGGATTTTGGATAGTTAGCATGTATTGAAGTTTCATGTTTGCTGGACACTGAGGTCAAGTTGCAAGAGTATGGATTGACAATTGAAAGTGCTTTCAGATCGAGGAGTGTTAATTTTCCTTCAACTCCCTACCTGTGGAATTTATAAGGAGAGATGTACTAAAATAGTTGACAGGTAGACTCTCAGTGTCTCCCAATTTTCAGCAATTTCTGGATTCATGCATGTTTGGTGATGGTTTTCTGTTTGTTTTTTATCACATGAATTCGATCGGGCTGGTATTGATCGACCTGGTAGTTGAGTTGCTCTAGTTAGCTTCTGCATTTGATATTTGTTGAATAGTGAGTGCTTGCTTTCTACTAAGTTACTTGCGACCTTGTGGAATTTCAGTATATATGAAAGATTTGCTGACATAGGTAGCTGGTATCCTCTTAGTACTTGCTATGCACACGAGTATGCACATGGTCCTAGAGTTACACCTCATTGATAATGAGTGCTAGAAAATACTTGAAATATACGATTGTATGTATCTCAATCTCTAGCTAAGACTAAATGCTAATTACAAATATACATTAAATACTTAGTGCAGTGGGTATCCAAGCCATGCAAAAATAAAAGATTTGGAAAATTCAATCCCATCAAATTTGGGTGTCGTTTTGAGGTTCACATCATTCTTGTCAAGAGCAAATTTCTCTTTGGGTTTCTCCTCAATGTTGATTTCCTTCCCTTTGAGTGCATCACGTTTGGCCTTCTCCAATTCCATGAAGGTCTCGCCAAGGCACAAGCTTGCAATTTTTGAACCAAACTTCACCATGGTATATCCGTGAAAATACTTGGTGTTCAATAGAAATTTTCAATATATAATGATTGATTTTGCTCTCTTGTAATTGATTTTTTTTAGTATGTCAAATAATTATAAAATATTACAACAAAATCATAAGTTATTGTAATAAGAATTAATGAGTGCACAAGAATGCTTGAAGGGAAACATTAATTTATACATGTCCTCTAATGTCAAATGATGTAAAACAAATATAAAAGATATATATTTTTTAAAATGTTCAACAATAAAATAAATGTAAAAGATATTTTAAAAAATAAAAGATTTTTTATAAAAAATGAATGTAAAAGATGTTTTAAGAAAGTAAAAGATGTTTAGGGATAAAATGCATGTACAAGACATTTTTAAAAGTAAAATTTTTTGGTATCAAAATAAACCATAAATGTAAAAGAATAGAATGTAATTTGTATGCTTTTACTTTCACTTTTTCATCATAGTTTTAATACTTTTAATTTTACTTTTACTTTATATTGTATCAATACTATATATATAAATAGCAATTCATAAATAATTTATTATTGTTTATATTATTGATAGTGTATATATATATAATTATCATCTTATAGCATTTTGTTTATTGGATTTTTTAAAAGAAAATTACTATCCATTTGCTATTTTTAACTTTTTCAAGTATTATCAACATAAAATAAAAATTGCAAAATACGTCGAAGAATCATCAACAATGGAAATCATTAATTTTTCAAATACTTTGTTGTCCCTTCCACTTAAATATCCTAGTGAAGATCCAATTGTCATTAACAATGGTCTACGAACATTGTATAATGAAAGAGAAGCTTACGATAGAGCACTTACATGCAAGTCCGCTTCCTACATCCAAAGAGAAGAAAAGAAAGCAAAAAGGAAAATGAAGAAAAAGTTGGCAAAAATACAAGCTTCAAATTACACTATTCAATTATTTATATGTAGAATGTGTAGTCAAACTTTAACTTCCCAACAAGCAATTGAAGAACACACAAAAGTGTGTACGTTAAGGCAAAATCAAAATTGTGAAGAAGAATTTTCCAAGCTTAAAGGTTACCTTAAAGTTAAATGGAAATGTACATGTACACTAGTAGAAGCATGAATTTGAACTAGTATTCAAATGAATAGGTCCTTTACCTTTTAATTCATTTCAATAGTATATGAAATAGTATTTTTTAATGCCTTTAGTGATATTTGTAAGCTTCTTATAGACATGAACTATTTTCATTCTCATTTGGACTACTATTGAAAAGTCCAATAGCAAGTGGGATAAAGGAGTTTTTAATTTAAAATATTTATTTCTAATAATACTTTGATTGTTTATATTAAAACCTTGCAATTATTTTCAATAATTCTATATACTTTAATTGTATCAAATGCATGTCTTTACACATGTATACCAAATTCATTCAATGATATAGTTTTCTTCTCATTAGAATATTTTGAGAAATTTTGAACAATGCTTTTTAATTGTCTACATTGATAGAAATAGTAACATCAAAGATAACCTAATGGCTAACTATTGAATTTATAGAACTGCCTAGGAATTGCTTTTCAATATCAATGGACTATAACATCTAAAAATGAATTTTGTTAAAGCACAAATTTATAAGTGAAATTGACTCTAGAAAATAAAACAAAATATTTATCTTTTGATCCTTTAAATAAAATTATTTAACTTCAATGGACAAATTTTTAGTATGCATCATTTCAATAAGTTATGAAAAATTAAAATTAAAATTTTATTAATCAAAATGACTTCTTATTTAGCCAAGAGAAAAATATTGAATTTTAAATATTTTTAAAGTTTCTTTTCTAATAATTTATAAAATAATCAAAATTATAAATCAAAATTTTAATATTTGATAGTTTTTTGTATTGCTATTATATGCACATAAATATGTTTAGATTATTGGAAAACTAATTGAGTCTTCCCATTTTTCTATAAAATACTAGGACCCTTCTACTCTCCACGCAACAATAGATCATATTAAAGATTGAAAATTTTTAGTCCTTGTGTCTGGCTCAAAAGGTCTTTGCAACAAAAATTTGATCCTCAAACTATGCCATAGATGTGTGAACTTAGAAAGAGTGGTTGTCCAAATAGGTTGCCTTCTTAAGAAGAACAAGTAAGAACAAGTACATATGCTGTGAAACAGCAATCTCAAACAAGACATGAAGTAAAAGTCACAATGGTCATGAAGATGATTTAATCACATGCTTCTATGGAAAATGTTCACCATTGAATGTTAAATTTATTTTCTTAATAAAATGCTACAAAGTGAGTATACAGTAGTTTCTTCACAATTCTAAAAAAAAGATAATTATTGCAAAATTCATAATAAGATTTTTTCAATGTCCACCTCAATGTGGGTACTTTAGTAAATTTATTTTTAAAAAATCATTAATATTTCTATTTTATTGGATGGATGGATGTTTGTTTAAAAACCTTTGATTCATTCTATTTTGACTAACCTCATGACATTAGCCCTAAATTCTTGAAGGTATCCTTGGGAGACAATTGAAGTACTTGTTTGGTTCCTATGATTTCAATTTTTCATGATTTTTGAAACTTTTAAGTTAGAAAAATAATAGTCTAATTTTAATAAAAATAAAAAATAAAAAAATAAAAAATAGATGAAGGACACAAAAATGATTTAAAAGCTCAAAAAATTACTAAAAAGTAATTTATACCTAAAAATAGCCCTTTGATATTTAAAATTTTAATTTATTTTATTATAAAAATGCAATTGTGGGTGAAGGGCATTCAAATTTTTTGAAGCAATAGTTGTGGCTATACTTGTGTATATGCCTTCATTTCATGGCTTTAGTTGTGTAACATTATAATTCTACAGAATCCATGCCCATGTCATGGTTTCATTTCATGGTTTTAGTTGTTTAGTTTCAATTTTCCATAGCCAAGTCATTACTTCATTTGTTGAGGCTTCATTTCATGATTTTTTGGGTTGTAGTTTCATTTTATGGCTTTGGTTGTGAGGCCTCAAAATTCCATATCCAATTTGTATCTATTTGTCTCCTCACACCTAATGCACATGTATTCATCAATACCAAAATATATATCATGATATATTGGCTTAAACTTTAGTTTTGCCTTGTAACTAAGTCAATAAAAAAAGCACTACAATGTCGATTTCAATACAGATGAATGTTTTCATTAATTCCGTTTTCTATATTGGTGCCCATTTTAGTATAGATGAAATTTTTTCATTCATTCTATTTTATAAATGTAAAATAGATCAAATTACATCTCCTTTGAGTTCCATACAGAAGCACTCATCCTTGTGACAAACAAAGGAAGGCTAGTCATCAATAAGTTGAAAAGGTAGACTTGTCCATTTCCGATTATTACCTAATTCCATTATCCTACTTACTTTCAGCCCCAATTCCATCCAAAAAATCATCCAATTTTGTTCATTTTTTAAACAAAATCATTGCATTAATGCAAACAAGGAATAACATGTCAACCCTTTAATAAATGGTGAATACTCAAGTGCCATTAGATGCATGAGAAAACGGTCTTTGGTGGTTCATGAATGGTTTTGTAATATCAAGGCAAACCACTTCAAATATTCATAGTTATTACAATTTTAATCAAAAAAACTATAATTCCACTTGGTTTTGATTTATGAAACAAGCGTGCACTTCTGAGAAATTTGTGCCCCTCATGGAGTTGACTTTATTAGATATTCAAATTGTTAGTTTGCATGGTAATAATTTTTCTGAAAGTCGAGTTTCAAAAAATCCCATTCACACGGACACGTTCCCACTGTTCCCAAACCCCCATTCACACGATCCAAGTACACCCCCCACCCTAGTTGCATCCAACAATTTCAAAGCCAAGGCTGAGAAAACAAGCAACTGAATTTCAGTTTTTCAGCAACTGAACTAAATGTGTGGGGTGTAAGGTAAAACATCCCATTGCGGTCAGATGACCCATAGTGGACACCTAACAACCCCATGACAGTTTTTCAAGCCATAATGAATGCCTAACCTGACCCCCATGGAGTGATTAGTGACCTCATTGGGAGCACCCAACTTTTTAGTGTAAATCATGGTAGAATGTGACTTTTTCAGGGCCCTCCACATTAGAAATTATTGTGACCGCTTTAGGTGATTAAGATGAACCTATTAGATATAGTTTTTGTTGGTTACTGACTCTTTTGAATAGATCAGTTCAAAAATTCATAACAAATTCAACCATTGTCTGAAAAATAGAATTTCAATTGCTCTCACTATTTCTCACACTTGTCTTTACGTGGGAAAGAATTTGAAAAATGTCAGCAGTGGCATGAGGGCAGACTCCAAATTCTGACCACAATGGGCTGCTTTACCTTACTTGGCATGTGGGTGCCAGTGTCTGCTTTCTTTCTGTATGTGTGAGTTTCTGTCAACTAAGATGGAAGTAAAAAAGTCCTCTCTCTCTTTCTTTCTCCTCTTTCTCTCATTACATTAAAATGAATAATTTGTGAACACTCTGAAGGTGCCTACCCACTGACATTCAATCTGTTTGTACTGAACTTCCACTGTATGACTGTATGCCCGGACTGTCGGGGCCGGCACAGCACCCTCAGTCCCTCAGGTAAGATAACCAACCTACACTTTCAGCAGGAGCTTTTTTTATTTTATTTGTGCGTCTTATTGGTTTGTCATCACTCTGATTGCAAAAAAAATTGTAGCATTCCCATAAATTTTAAAAAACAAAACGGAACTTATCTTGGCAACCCGCAGGAACTGACCCAGCCTTGGCATTTAAGTTTCTGCTACTTCCATTGAAATTGTCCCCCACCACCACACAAATAAATGAGATGATCTACGAGAAAAAAGTGTCACTTGCACAGGGCAACCACCAGTCAGAACGGAGGAGTAGGTGACAATTTCAGGTGTAACTTACACCAGAAGAAAAGAAAAAGTAATTTTTTTTTTAAAATTTTAAAACCAAAATGACAACTCAAAAATCCATAACTTTACTTTCACATCATATGTCAAAATGCCACGAAACAAAGCCCATGCAGCATCCCTCCTCAGCGAGGGCTTTTCACGGGTACCAAGCATGTGACCAGGGGACGCACAGTCTAGGAGATCTCAATGTAACAAGCAAAACAAACTAACTAATAAACAACCTAATTTAATGGATCGATTGAATATGAAAATGGGCCCTGTGGATGGTAGAAATGGTAGCAAGATGCTAAATCCATCCTCGGCATGAAGTGCAACAAGCAAGGTGAAAATGCAAGTTCTGTGGAATAAAAATAAAATCTTGCCCCCTATTTTGTGACATGTTTACAGTATGTGCTTGCATTCTTCTAGATAATTTGGGGTCTCTGATTCACAAATAGAAATTCAAAATTTTTAATTTTTTTCATGTGTGAAAAGTAAAAAAAATTCCTGCATTTTCCCCTGGGAAAAAAATTCATGTGCTGTCAACTTGGTGGTCCTACTTTGTGGGACAGGTTTAGCGTCCTATGAAATGGTAATCACTTACTACAAATTTATTTCAAAATATTTAAAATGTGCACTATTGTAGTGGTATGTAGACTAAAGTAGTGGCACAAAAATAAGCCACAATTGAAATTTGACACAAATAGGATGGCTTACCTTACAATTACAAGAGATCAATATTGAGTTTGCTCTTGATAATTGCATCAATAGTTTATATGTTCAACAAGGATAAGTTTACATGGTATTAGATGTTTACGTACATAGTGTTTACGTACATAGTGATTCAACTCGATTTGTAGGTTTCTTCCATTTGAATGCTTAAGCAAAAGTTCTCTTTTAACCTTCAAAACTTAGATCCAATCCTTGATTCTTAGGGTCTTAGTGAGGTACAAGGTTGTTTTGTTGGACACCATGACATCGTAACAACGAGATGTTATGCAATGCCCAGTAGACCCTCCATGATCTCCAATAAAGTCAAATTTACCTTTGACTTTCAAAAATTTTACCTTGTGGTAAATAATGCCACCTCGATGCCATGTGGCGTCCACATGGTACATTTTGGGGTGCATGCAGGTTTGACGAGGACGAGCAACCTCTTGTAGGGCGACTTCTTGTAGGGGCGACCTCCTGTATTGCAATTTAAACTACCACTTTTGCTGTGTTTATAAAAAAATTAATTAATTTTTTCCAAAATCTAACTATAAGATCTTATACCTCATTTGTCTAAGATCATGTGGTAAAAATTTCATGAAGTTTGACCATACAGATTGGAAGATATTAGCATTCAAAGTTGGAAAAAAGTTTTTCTAAACTTTGGACTACAATTTTAGCTGACTTTGACTACCATTTGTGGAAAAATCTTGCACTACAAACCTTGAATTAAAATATTGTATGTTGAAAAATTGAGCTGAAAGTCTAGGAAATTTTTAAAAAAAAATCACACTTGATTTCCATTTCTTAAGAAATTGTTAAGTAGAAGTAGGTTCAAGATTGGACAAAAAAATTAAATTGTTAATAGCTCTAAGATAGAATTGAAACACAATAATTCCAATGGTGAGATTGTTCTAGGAAGCAAACTTAACCTTGACAAACAATTTTTTATGGAAATTGTGAAAATTGTCTGAAAAATAAGATTGTCCATAACTTTCTCATTACTAATCTAAATAGAATAAATCAAATTTTCACACATGGACAAACATACAATATTTGAGGAAAAAAATTTAAAAATTTAGTTTTGTTTTTTTGTGGTTTTTGTGTTGCCCACTGACCTTCGTTTCGGGCTTAGGGTGGCATGACTTTTGCTTTCAAACGCCAATTGAAAAAAATTATATTCCTACACAAATGATATATTCTTCTATCTTAAAAAAAGTTTCAAAATTTTTTGATGAAAATTGAGACTACAGGTACCTACTTAAACTCCCTACAATCCCTTGAGAGGATGTTTGGTCCTTTAGGGATCATTGCAAGAAAGACTATGCGTTTTTTGTAGTATTTTGCACAATACTCATTTGGGGGGGAGTACTTTACGATTAGAAAAACAATTTTTTTTAAATTAAAAAATATATTTAATGTATACACCTTTAAATAAAAAGGCACCCTAGGAAGGAAAAACATAAGAAATTTTTCTAAGTAGGAGAACTAGAAAAGTGCAAAATCTCATGAAAATAGGTATTTTCACTATAGTTTTACATTTTAATTTGTAAAAAATGGATTTTTTTTTTTAAAAACACACTAAAAATTGGCCATCTGGGAATAGTTTGATGGTGATGAGATTTCATCAAAAGAATGATCTTAGAACCATCTTCAATGTTCAAAAATTGCGTGCAATGGGAGTGTTGTTTGCACTCATGTGGGGGACATATAATAATGTATTTTCACATTTCCTTTAGTAGATATATGCTTTCCTACTATGCAAATAGACCATGAAAATTTTAGATCTAGGTCATTAAATTTGGGGACTCTTGATGATCAAACCACACTCAAAGGTACTAGTACCATTATTTTGCTAGGACTAGGTTTAGAGTCCTTTTTTGAACTTTTAAAGCTCTAGATTACTTTGATGTTGTCATTTTTAAAATAAATTTATGGATGAATAGTATTGCAATGCATCCCTTTAATAAATTGGAAAAAATTTCATAGGTAAAACTCTAAGAAGGACGTAAATCACTAGCTATAAGGCAAAATTTAGTATTTATATTACAATATAACACTTTAAAAGTATATTTTTATCCAAATTTTTTATACTTCTCAAGTATACAACTATCAAAAAAGATTTTTAGTGCTTTAATCTTGGACACAAAATAGTGTAATTTTTATTATTAATTAATTGATTTTTGAAAAGTTATTGATTTATTCTAAGAGAAATTTAAACATTCAATTCCAAAAATAACTTACATAGGGGCCTTGACATGAATAATATATACATTTTTTTTTATTGTAACACAATCATCATTTGGATTATTTTTTATATTGAAAAAGACATTCACATGTTTTTACTTTTGAATATTATAAACAATGGAAAAATATTCAAATTGTAGCAAAAGAATCCTTTTCTACTCTATCATATGATTATGTATATATGTGATTTTTTTGGATTCATTCACATTATTATTCATTAGAAATTAGCCCCCTTTCTACCATTGAAAAATAGGACAAGCTAACATCTAAACTTCAATTGGAACTTTAGTAAAGAATTATTGATTTTTTTATAAAAAAAATATTAATCTTAACATGACTTGAAGTACTAGTAAAAAAAAGATTAATTTACCTATAATCAATAGATTAGCTTAAAAAAACAATAGCTAAAAATAAGTTACATTGCAAATTTTACTAGGTTTGATCCCTTTTTTGGTACCTTCGAGTGTGATTTGACCCCTAACATAGTAAAAGTCCCTAAACCCAATTTTATGACAGATTCACAAAAATGATTTTTAGATATGAAATGATTTTTTTAATTTCTAAAAAACAGGGGATCTGATTACCATCAAGTTAGACATGCTCAATTGAAATTTCATATTTATTGGACTTGTGCTTCAAAAGTTATAGTGGATGACAAAAGAATCACTCTCACTATGACAAAAAATAGGACTCGTCTTTCTTCCACTAACCCTTATGGGGCAAAATTCAACTTTATTTTTGTGAACATTTTCACATAATAGTTTAGAAATAGACAAACTAGGATAAATTGTCTCACAAAAATTACAAAATATTTGCACAAGAGAAGTCAAATTCAAAATTCAATACATGGACCTCGGCACCTTGAATATATTTTTTAATCCCTAAAGTTCCAAAGTCCCTATGGGGATTTTGGATAGGCTAATGTGAGATTTTTTAAAGTTCTTGAAGATAGAAAATCAGATTATCTTTCACGGAATATAATTTTTATTTCAACTGGTGCCTAGGAGCAAAAGTTATGCCATCCTAAGTCTAAAAAACAATTCAAGGGATAGCTTTAAAAAAAAGCACAAAAAATTGAATTTTTTTAATTTTTAATTTTTTTCTCAAAGGTTATATTTTTATCTTCATTTGAAGCTTTGATTCATTTTGTTTGGACTAGTAATGAGAAAGTTATAAACAATCTTATTTTTTAGGCAATCTAATCATCTTCTTTAAGAAAGTAACTTATAGAATTCATTTTTGAATGCATTTTTTATAATTTAAAAAAAATTATTAGAGAGGGTTAAGTTTGCTTGTTAGAACAATCTTACTGTTGGTACTATTGTGCTTTAGTTCCATCTTAGAGCTATTAAGAATTTAGTCTTCCTTTCAATTTTGAACCTACTTCTACTTAATAATTTTTTAATGAGTGAAAATTAAAGAATTTAGTGCAAAAATTTTAAGTTAAGAAGACTTAAAGCTAGAAAATCTAATTGAGCAAGGTGTAAAAAAACTTTTTTTCTTCACTTTAAATTCAAATATCTTTCAATCTACATAGTCAAAGTTTTTGAAATTTCTACCACAAATTCTTCTACTAGTTTAGTACAAGATCCTACAGTTAGATATGCAAAAAAAAAATTTGAAAGGTTTTTGCTTTTTGCAATAAAAATTGCAGTTTTGACTATTGAGTGGTTTTTGATGAGAAAAGGCCTTTGGGACTTTAGGGGTTAGAATGGCACATCATATAAAAAGTGGTTAATATATTTACATTATTCTTCAAAATGTGAAGGCATATAATGTACCCTATATTTCCATATGTACTAACATAGTAACATCATGTCTTGTTACAAAACATTGGTGCAAGAAACTACTTTGGGGGGCTTCATCAACTATGGTTTATCCATAAGCAAGTTCGTTACCTATCCACATGCCTAGGGGGTGCACTTAGTTTTACTACAACAGACCACATGCAAACAAGTGGTTTCTAATAGACTATAATTTTAACTTTAAATTTTGAGCATTGTTTACCAATTACTATAGGATTCTACTTCCAAATTTCAAACTCAAATAAAATATGGAATGATTTTTAGATGAGATTAAAAATGCACTAAAATGACATGTTTTTTTAACTCAAATATTTTTAGAGAACACATTTAGATGACCATTGCATCAATATTCAACACAAAATGATTTTTCAATGGAGAGTTGTTTTTAGGAATTTTTTATTCATTTTTTAGACAATTTTTTCTTATATAACTAGCGGTTGGCACTTGCTATGCTATGCATTCACCATTAGAATTTCATAAGAATTTTATGTATTAGATAGAATGTAGAGCAAGAATTTCAATAAATCTTCAAATAAAAATTACTAAAATTTTCATATAATTTTTTAAATAAATAAGCATATACTGAAATAAACAATAGAAATTTAATGAATGATGAATGAAATACATGCAATGATGAATACGGTAAAAGATACATATACATTAGAATGCATTAGAAATTTGACTCAATTGTTACAAACAATGGCAATCCAAATAGAAGAATTTAAAGGAAAAACTTGTAAATCTCAAAAGCTTCGTGAACAATTTAATTGTTGTAAAATCCAAAATCGGTTCAATCTAATAAATATCTCAAATCATTTGGTAGTAGCAATAGAAAATTGAAATTAGAAGCTCAAAGCTCACAAAAGCACAAAAATCATAGAAATGCAAAAGAAGTATAAAGCCAAGAAAAGTAATGGAATTGCTAACTTTATAATATCACCATATTGATCCTCTTTAATATCACCTCAATTGCAATGACTATATTATTTTTATAATATCACTCTTTGTAAAAGGTGATATTACAAAGGTGATTGTGAGCTACCATTCTATTTCAATAATATCATATTGTGTGAAAATATGATTTCTAAATATGCATGATTAGAAATATTTTTATAAAATAATTAAAATAATTATTTTAAAGACTTATTGAAATCATTATCATGCATTTTATTCAAATATATCAAATTTTTACTAATATGTGATACAATGAATGTGTAGCATAGCAAGCATGAGCCTCTAGTATTAATGGTAGCATTTGTGATATTACAGAGGGACTTATGATTTTAGTAGTATGATGATGATAGGGATGTGAAAGTTATTTTTCAGTTCTACAATGTATCATTTTACTTCAAAAATTTATAATTGATTATTGTTAACAAATAAAAATATCAATAATTCAAAATATAAACTTTCAAAGTAGAAAAATCTATTCATATTTTTTAATTTAATTTTATTTAAAATTCAAAAAGTATATAAGGGGTCCAAAGTTTTGTTCGCACGCTAACATCAAAAAAAGGGGGAGTGCATCCCCCAAGTCCACATGTCAATCACTTCTTTGGATCAAGCTCAATGAATTCATCCAACTTCCTCACAAAGTACCTCATTTGGACAACCAAATTGTTTATTTTCAATGCATAATTACAAAAAGGAGCTTGCAATCATAATAACAATTTTTGCACTCTATCTAGGGATGATTTGGTGAGCAAGGTCAATTTTAGAACCGCCTAATTTAAGAGAATCCTATGAATCAGGAAGACTTCATGAAAAAATTTCAAGGGAAAGGGATCAAGGCATTTTAGCTCTAGGAAACCAATGAAAGAAATGGAGCGTACATAAATAGAAAATGATTTATAGAAATTTCAAAAATAATTTATTTTAGAATTTTTATGGCGTATGACGGTATGAAGAACCTAGGACAAAAATATTAATAAATAAATTTTCAAGTAGAAAAGAAAAAGGGTGAAGAAGTTTAGAATCTGTTTTTAATTGTCAAGAATTGCCCCCTACAAAGAAGATGTTCTTACTTAAACCTCTATCTTTTCTTTTTTATTTATAAAATAAATAGGAGGACAAAAAGCCCCACAAAATGCATAGCCATTTTTTGGAAAAAGAGAAAGTAATAGCTTCATCCTCACTTGAGATTGTGCTAGACAAGAAGTCACCTTCAAAAGGTCACTTTAGACCTAAAATCGCCCATATACAAAAAAGATTCAATTTGTTCATTTTTGTACAAAGAGAAGGCAATGGCTCCCACCTCTACTCAAGGTCGCCCAAAACAAACGGTCGCCCTTAAGAGGTCGCCCAAGACAAGAGGTTGCCTAAGGAATGCAAAGCATGGCATTTTGGTGGCAAATGGAATTAAATTACAATCTACTTGATTATGGTTGATTACACGCATCAATTTGTAGGGTACATTAATGTACTTTCTATGTTAAGTGAGCTAACTAAATATTGATAGATGAGATTATAATTCAATGCTTGGAGACTGAATTACATTTGCTAACTATCAAAGCTCTTCTTAAAATCAAGTCATTTTGGATTATCTATACGGTGGAGGCACCCAAAACCATCAACATAAGGAATTCAACATAATTGGAGGCACCTTTTCTTTAAAATAATATTTATGTAGAATTGGCAAGTGAAAATCATGAATATTAAAAAAATAGATTTTTTGGATGTGATATGTAATTTCTATGATTTTTCAAAATTGTGGGTCTCTAAACCACTAGATCTGTCTAGTAGGTGCACCCAAATCTAAACCTTGCTAAAATCAGCTCTTAACAAATCAAAATTCATAATGTGTCTTTCAAATGCATCAGCCAATAAGAATCAAACATTTAGAGGACACATTCATGTAAATGGAGGGAGACTTTAAGGATACTCTACTAGACAATGAATAGGGATATGGACAAGAATGGATGTTTCTACCTTAGTAGGGATTGAATTGCACCATAACTATTCTTATCTATAAATTTAGTCCAATTGATAAATGCGATGATAAGGTCTCAATTTCTATTGAACAATCAAATTTTGTGGAAAAGATAATATATTACTATATGATTGTTTGTTGTTTATTTGATTAAGATTCTTCGATAATAGATTAATCAAATACGGAAATTCTTACATGAACCTCCATCCATTGCTTTTATTTTAAAATCCACTTGATAAATAATACACCGTTAGGATGACTCTTTGACATTTGCATAAATCAAATAAAGAAGTTTTGATTTCAACTTCTTCCCTCTAAATTTGAAATTTTGGGTGAAGGTGATAAAAAACACATGCATACAATGATGCTTGGAGAATAGAGAAATTCAAATGGGGAAGTTCTATTACAAATCTCCATCCATTATTTTGAATTCTAAAACCCACTTTGTAAATAATACACCATTAGGATGACTCTTTGACATTTTCATAAATAAAGATGTGAAGTTTTAATTTAAATCTATTCCCTCTATTTTTTAAATTTTAGATCAAAGTGGAAAATAACACATAAGTACAATGATGCTTGGAGAAAAAAAAATTCAAATGGAGAAGTTCTTTCATAAATCTCCATCCATTATTTTGAATTTTAAAACCCACTTCATAAATAATACACCATTAGGATGACTCTTTGACATTTGCATAAATAAAGACGGGAAGTTTTAATTTAAATCTATTCCCTCTGTTTTTTAAATTTTAGATCAAAGTGGTAAATAACACATAAGTACAATGATGCTTGGAGAATAGAGAAATTCAAATGGGAAAGTTCTTTCATAAATCTCCATCCATTATTTTGAATTCTAAAACCCACTTCATAAATAATATGTTGTTAGGATGACTTTTTGACATTTGCATAAATCAAAAGGTGAAGTTTTAGTTTAAATCTATTCCCTCTAATTTTAAAGTTTCAAATCAAAGTGGTAAATAATACATGAATATGATGATGCTTGGAGAATAGAGAACTTCAAATGGGGATGTTCTTCTATAAATCTCCATCCATTATTTTGTATTTTAAAACGCACTTCATAAATATCACGCAAGTAGGATGTGTAAGAAATGCGTAAATAAAAAAGAATAGTTTTAATTTAAATTCTTCCCTCTAGTTTTTAAGTTTTAGATGAAGATGGTAAATAATACATGAGGATGATGATGCTTGGAGAATAGAGAAAATCAGTTGGGGATGTTCTTACATAATTATATCTTCATTCACTTATTAAAATTTTAAAGTCCTCTTGATAAATAATACATCGATAGAATCTTAACTTCTAAAGTCTCATTATCTCTGCAAAAGGCAAAATGGATTTGTCAAGTTCTGAATTTCCTATAATGTTAATTTATGATGAAACTTTTTGAAACTTTTTCATAAGAGTGAAAAACTTATTAGCTTTTTGGGAATGTAATTTTTTTTATTAATTGGCGCCTCAAAGTAAGAATTATACCACAATAAGCCTAAATCAAAATTAGGTGGGCAAAAACAAATCCACAAAAACTTGAAATAAAAAATAATATTTTTTCCTCATAAATTGTATTTTTGGTTACATAGGATACTTTGATTCATTTCATTTGGATTGGTGATGTGAAGGTTATGAAGCATCTTGCCTTGTAGGCAATCATAGTATCATTTTAGAAAAATTAGATGTAGGTTTTGTTTTTGGGCTCAATTTTCAAAATAATTCAAAACAAAGAATTCTACAGAATTAACTTTGATCGTTAGAATAATCTCACTATTGGAATTAGTATGATTTAATTCCATCTTAGAGCTATTAATGATTTAGTATTTTCCTCTATGATGTACCTTCTATTTGACAAATTTTTAACAAATGAAAACCACATTATTTAAAATTTTTTTTTTCTTCTATATTTTCAATTCTATTTTGAATGATGAAAAAAATTTAATTCAAGATCTATAGTGCAAACTTTTAAAGTTAAGAAAATTCAAAGCCTCTTAAACAAGTTTCCCATTGTGCCCCAAAATATGATTTCTTCACTTTGAACGCATTTATCTTGAAATCTATGTGGCAAAAATGTCTAAAAATTTTTCCACACATTCTCATACTATTCTGTAACAAGATCTTATGGTTACATATGCAAAAAATAATATTATTTTTGAATTTTTTGCTCTTTGTATCAAAAATGGTAGTTTTGAGCATTTTTTTGACAATTGCAACAAAGAGGCCACCTCTAGACTCGAGGTCGCCCACCCGAGGTCGCCTTTGACTTGAGGTCGTTCTTAAACCTGATGTCGCCCTACTTCCTAAATCCGAAGTTGCCCTGAAATTTGGAACCACAGTTGCCTTAGCTTGACCTACACGTGCCCCCATCTGCAGTCGCCCACATTGATGTGGTTTTAGATTTCCACGTCAGTTTTTGGAGCTTACCACGTACTCTAAATTGAGTTACCGGGGGATAAAATTTTTTACCCTTGTGTGATGAGATGCGATGGAGTAGCAACAAGTTGTTTAGTACGACACGTGACGTCGGACGTCCTACACAACACCAAAACCCAAAAATATGTCCAACAAGATAACCCTAGCAAGGTATAAATCTATCAATTGAAGCAAAGTTTTGTATTTTGAATCACAATTTGAATGTGTGTGTGTGGGGGGGGGGGGGGGTATTGGAAATTTGTTAAAAATTTTGTATAATAGCTATGGAAGTAACTATTGCCTTTAGACTAGTAAAAGCTCTGATCATTGATTTTTTACTTGTATAAGTTTTGTGTGCCTATTTAAGAAAGAATTTCAAAACCAAATTGTTAGGCTATCCTTCTAGTATCTAAAATATTGTTCTAAAGCTAGTTATACCAATACAAAATTTTAACATTCATGAGTTAGTACATAGCCATAATGGGGGCATTTCTAAAGTGACAAAAATAGTTAAGAGACAACAATAGAATGACATACCCCACACTATTTAATAAGTTCTAGAGATTGATACACTCACTATCAAACAACCAAGCATTCATTATCCAAAACCCCTTTTCTAAGAGTATAATTTTTAAGTCTCATTCTAGCATGCTATCAAGCCCAAGAATGACTACTTCACCAACATCACAAAGTCATCCAAATTTATTTCTAGCTAAAAATAGGAAAATAGGAAATTGTTAGCCATGACAATTAAAAGATTATAAAACTTAAAACTTAATTGCATATTTTAGATGTGCTTTAGATGTGCATATGTATCAAAATGTCAAACAATATTCCAATACTTTCAATGGACCAACTTGATTTTTGAGTTTAGATAATTACTTGTTTTCAAGGGAAAATTTGCTATGTAAATATAATATCTCAATTGCAAGTAATTCACATTGGACCGAGGACTCAATCTTCATTACAATGGAGAGATTCTTTAAGCCCAATTCAAAGTTTCACATTGTATTTTTCCTTTGACTTCCAATAAATAATTAAGAATCGATAGAATACATCCTACCATTTTTAACTCATTACTTTCCTTTGGACTCAATAATTCAATCAATTCAAACATTATAGGTATTGAACAAAAGACAAAGTTTTGAAATTGATCATGATTTCATTCAACATTGAAAGTTGCATGAGAAACAAAGTGCTATATTTTCCACTAAATTAGTTACAAACTTGCAAATTCAAACAAACATTCAATTTCAAAGCCCTTTCAAGGTATGAAGATCTCTCCCAATTTTTTTGGACCAAATAGAAGAATCCATATTGAGTTCCATGCTTTGTTCTACCCTTGCACCATCCTATGCCTAAAAACCTTCTAGGACATTCTCTCATTGCAAAACAAATTAAACCAAAGAAATTCCGTAGTCATAAGTCCTCATTTATCAAACAAATAGTTCTATGTATTCACTATTGCTCAACACTTACGAGAACTTTGTTTTTGCACGTTGACAGACATACCAAATTGCAAATAAAACCTTGTTGGCATAGACTCTGAACCTTGACAAGTGCATAACTTTCAGCCAAATACCGGTACTCAGTAACTAAGTGGAACTCAAGGACCAAATCTGCAAATTTTTCTTCTAATGAATCATGGCACATGATTGCCGGTGTTTACAAGTATTGCGTCAATCCAAAGTAAAAACAAATAATCTCTAACTTTCACTATTTGCAATGAGGAGGTGCACAAAAAAATGACGGAAGCAAGGCATTACAGATCATTCAGCTGCGTCATCACCTTTAACAACAAATGGTGTAAGCTCCTCCTTGTAATCCAGCAATAGAGATGCCTCCCTCCTTGAAAACGCCACTATAAACACACCGCAGAGAAGAGACGGAACGAGATAGAGAAGAGCTGGCTGCGCAGCACCAGACACCGAATTTGCCACTGCACAAATCATGACAACGACAACCAAGTTCTGTTTTAGAAGTGAAGACAGACTTCATGCCAAATGATTCAGCAATACAACATGAATTTAACAGCGGCTAACAGAAATATGGAACTTCTGCTTGTTTCACAACATCAGAAAGCTAGTTACATTAGATTCTACGTGCTGCATCTAAAAGAAGAGTATTTCAGGTCCAATAGCAGCCCCCGCCCCCCCTACAGGTATTCTAATTAAAAAAAACCCACCATACCCGCCACTTGTAATGCCATTCAAGTCGGTTTCGAGCATAAATTGTAGCGCGTTTAGGTTCTCTAGAACATCTCTTGAACGGATTTGAAAGACAAGAAGGAAACCATGATGAACACTACGTTCTCAGTACTCACCAACTGTGACAGTAAGTCCAAAAATATATGAAGCGATACAAGTGACGAAGTACGTTTTGTCAGTTGGCAATTGTTCAGTGTCAGGGCCATCATCTGCTCCGGGGAGACGCATGGATCGAGAGCGGTCAAACCGTAGCATCAAAGCGATCAGCAGTCCAGGTACAGCAATGTCGCCCAAGCCTAAGATAGAGTAAGGATTTGCAGTATTTGCCTGTCCAGCATAACAAAACTCAGTTTCTAAGTAGAGTACAAGAAAGATTTACAGCAGGATTTCAATGCCATGGGACCACATTGGTGATTTCAGCGTATCAGTCATTGCCCACGCTAATATAGAAAGTCTACTTGAAAGCTAATAGTCGATTGTAGCAACTTTCAAAACTTAATCATATCATTAAAAATTTAGGGTATGGTTGCTTCTTCTGTTGGTACATTTGGTTACCTTGAAGCTTCCTAAATAATTATTTCAAATCCTGTAGATATGGAAGTAATCACTTTAGGTCATTTGGGCACTTGCGGATTAATGTTAGGTTGCCTAAGAGGCAGCTCTAATGGAAAAATGAAAAATTCATGAAGGTTATGCATTTATAATGTCGGGGTTTAGTCACTGAAACCCTAATTCAAAGATTAAGAATGAACACAGGAATTGATGGCTGTATCTTACAATTGCATTAGGAAATATCAGTTTCATGGGGCCGTCGAAAGCTGGCGATGTCGCAACCTGCACAATGATATGCAGGATGTTTAATGCTCCCTTACCGATATTTCGGGTTGCCATGAGACGAAGTGATAAAAAGAAAGATAGAATGATTAAAACATTGAACAACTCCAAAAGTGAGCTACAAGCACTAGACTAAAACTCAGCCTATAGAGATATTCTAGAAAACCTAGCCAAGTTACAATTGGCAGGGATTACAATACAGATTGTGACAAATGACTTTACAATTGACGGGGTTTAACGCGGCTAATTTTCTAAAATACCTCTTTGAGGGATTTCTACTAGTCAAGTGATGAAGTCACTTACGGTCACCATGACATTGTCGCCGAATACATGTGAAGATCCAAACACCCAGAAAACATCATACAGAAGCAGGCCAGAGAGCATAGCAGCTGCTGTTGCGAAGCTGCATAAGAACCACAACACAGCTTGCTTCAAATGAAAGATTCTTCATCAGATAACAACTTCTTCATAAAGTACAATGAGGTTAATCACAAGGTTCATCACAAAGTAATCCCCAAATTTTTGCGATAGATCGCATGCAACTTCCATAAGTACATGTGAGTTGCCCTAAAACTTCTATAAAGTTTCCATCATTGGGTGGATTGTAAAGAGAATGACAAGAAAAACTATTCGCATGGTATTTAGAGTCATCACGCCAAGTACACCACCACAGTTCACTGAATTTTAAGGAGCAGGAAATGAATGTACCTGCCAAGAGACAGCAACTGTAGAAGCTCAGTTACAATACAAACGGCTATGAAGTTGTTCAACGTGAACGGAGCCCCGGAT
Source organism: Climacium dendroides (assembly GCA_950106755.1). Taxonomy (NCBI): domain Eukaryota; kingdom Viridiplantae; phylum Streptophyta; class Bryopsida; order Hypnales; family Climaciaceae; genus Climacium; species Climacium dendroides. Next base: position 32,591,081 of record OX467086.1, read on the forward strand.
TGCTTACTTGCAACAGCTGCTGCAACACCCACTATTTGATCCAATCCAACAGGCACACAGCTTCAGTGTAAGACATTTGTAATACAATTTCTTCATCAAAGTCAGGAATTCGGATGAGTTGGTATTCTACACGTACCAATGGTCGCCAATGCATCAGCCGGAGAAAGAGTCAGATGAACTGGTTCACCCTCATCAACCACCAACCACGTTGGAAAATCTGCCATTTCAAAGCACGACGCCCATCAGAAGAGACAAATCTTTGGTTGTGCCCTGCAGAGGCTGACAATATTGGCCTCCTTTCAGTATGGAAACCCAAAGAGAGAATGTAAACAATACCCAATTATACTTATCACTCGCGAGAAACTATTTTTGCATGTGAGCCAAAATCACATGTAAAAATCAATGAGCTAACTCTAAATTGCTTTTAGAAAGCGGACTCTAAGGACAACAATCCTCTAACCGCTTAACATTCACAGGTATCGACATAAGTGGGCTCTAGCGACCACAACTGCTTAACCCTAAAAAATGCAGGATTAATGGCTTTTAAATGACCAATTTGAATTGATCATTATGTGAAAAATATGGTTCACATGGGGTCAATTCTCATATCACCAGAATCAGCGAAGACCATGTCACGTGTTGACAAATTTAAAAGAAAATTGGACCAAAAAAGTCCCCATTTGACCTACTCAAAACTGCTTAAAACTAAAAGACCAAGGATTCATGGTTTCAAATGACCCAGTCGATTGATCATATTGTGGAAAATATGGTTCAGATGGGACCAAATTTCATACCACCAGAATCAGCAAAGAACATTCCACGTGTTTGTTATATAATAAACAGAATTGGACAAAAGAAAATCCCCCAATGACCTACTCAAAAATACTAAACTGGTCAAGATCAGAATCTACATACCAATACGCCATGATGTGTTGTTGTCATTGGGAAGGATGGCGCGAAGTGGTGGAGCAAGATTACTGGCAACAGCCACAACACCAGCCAAACCCAGATAGGCCGAAATAAAAGTGCGGATGTCGAGATTGGGGAAGAAGCGCAGAACAGCATAGAATCCAAAGAGAGACACTGAACACAACAACGGAGCTGCCAGTCCTTGCTTGAACGAGACATTCTGTGGAGGCTTCTTCCCTAAACTGTAAACAACCAGCACACCTCAGATCGAACTGTCAATTTACAAGTAGAGCATACAATCAACAAGCTTTTAAAAACACAAGTGGAGCATACAATCAACGTCGCCAAACTTGCTTCATGTTAGGATAGCTATTGGATAGCTACTGGAAAAGGCCAATTTCGTTACATTGGTGCGATTCAGAGCGTCAAAGTTGTGACACTCAACTTCAGCAATCTCGAGAACCTAAAAATTTTGGTTTCAAGTGCCAATGTAGTGAATATCCACAAATATAACGAAATTGACGTCTGCAAGCAATCATATATACATATTTTTTTCAGCATAATTAGGGTTTTCAATGTAGAGAACGGGGTATCTCCCCATGATTGAGCTACAATACTGAATTGCTGAAAAGTCTACTTTTACTGAAAACCCTGTTTCCTGTTCAGTCTGCATCACTCTTTGAACCTCTGACTCTTGCAATGGATGCATTTCTCAATCAAAGAGAAGTGAGGTAGAAGCTCCGTTAACCAGAGTACATTGGGGGCTCCATTGACCATACCAGTGAACTTTGATTTGTTCGAAGCGTGAAAACACTTCACCTATTAACATCTATTTTGCTCAATACAAAAATAAATTTTCAAAATTTTAGGTGGTTCAAGTGTCTAGATTGTTGTAGGGGAAAGGCTCAAAGTTCACCTGCATGGGTAATGGAACCTCTCCCTTACTGTATGCTTCCTGTATAGTGAATGGAAACGTTACATTACCTGCGATGGCTGCCAACGTAGACAGTCCACACCGCCAGAAAGAGGAAGTAAAAAGCACCCGACCACTGATACCCACCTAGCGGCAGAATGGTTCCGATAGGCACCGCAGCAAGCAGAAGCGAATATGCTATCTGCATTCAAATCCAAAACCAGATTGTTCTTTAGGGCTTTCTCCAGACACAGAAAGAATTTACTTGTTACTTCGGGTCGAACTCCACTATTTTGTATGTTTGTAAAGTGATACACACTAAATAATCCCCCACCACAATCGTATTGAGAACGAAGGTAACGAAACCCATGAACATAGGAATTGCTGTCATTGAGGCCAGAACACAAGGCCGAAACCCTAATTAGTTTTACCAGCTCTTGGTTGGTCTTGGTCCATTGCCACCCATCCCTAACGACGACGTCCATGTTTATCAACTCCTCCCCAGGCTCCCCAATCTCAGCCTCGTCCTCGTCGACAGGCAGGGCTCTGCATTGGAAGTCACACCCTCTACCATGGTTGCTAATACAAGAGTTGACAAGGGATGGAGTGGTTGCAGTCTTTGCCCTACCGTGGGTTCTTTTACATTCGAATTCGGGACTAATTCCCTTGGAACAGAGAATTACTCGCGACAGAGAGTTGTAATGGAATTGGCAAGTGGTAGCAGGTTTGGGGTTCTTGAGCCGCAGAGATGAAGTGCTAATATTGCAACTAGTACTGCTCTGTAACTGAAAGAGAAAACTACTTCTGGAAGTTCGCTGCAACGTCAAGGGGTTGTATGCGAGTGACTTCATCCTTCACAGCAATCCTGTCACTAGGAATACTAGGCTCACAACCACCGCATGGATTGAAAAAAAGCTTCCCCAACACAGAGAGTTCAATTCTTGGCTTCCAGATTAAAAAGATTCAATTAGCTCCCCCTGCCTCAAATTTTACGAAATTCCGGACCAAACACACCAGCAAACTCGCAGAGTGCGACTGCAGCAAGTTCACAGGTGCAAATTTGGCGACACTGTAAGCAGAAATGTAAGTCACCATGAAGTTCAAAATGGGTTCAAAATGGATTCTACATGAGAGATTGGGGTCTAGGAATCTGAGAGTATCAAGAGGGCTTGTCCACTGATCTGAGCCTCATCTGCTACATACGTGGAACCATGACAGCGGTGAGATCCGAGATCCAATGGTGGAGAATTTCATGAGCAGATTCTTGGGTGTCAGTGTGAACAGACCTAAACATTGCCATCTTTGTTGTACACGGCCCCGAAATTGCTTCCCTTTTATCCACATAATCACTGCAATCGGTGCTTGCTTCCTATATTTGCTAAAAGCTTGCTGAGGGACTTTCGTTTTGGAGAATTTGTGGTGGGGTTGCAGCGAGTTTTTTAGCTATGGCGTTCGTTGTAGGTAGGACAGGGCCAATTGGTGCCACTGGGTCATCGTCAATTGCGTCGTGCTTCTTTGGCAATGCGATGGCGAAAAAATTCGTGACATTGCGAAGCATAAATGCTGCGCGCGGTGTGTCTGTGGCCGAGGTGAGATACCCTTGACCTCAATTCTTAAGGGGTTAAGGCTCATTTGTGTTTAGAATGCTGTAATTGGGTTATGACGTTAATTTCAAGCGCTGTGCTTGGGAATTGGATAACAGCAAATTTTTCTTGGAAGGTTTGGGATTTAGCTATTGGGATGCTCAGGTGTTGCAGCGTTTTAGGGTTTAGATTGCACATTGTTAAGTCGCTATACAATTTGATGTTTCTCCGCTGTGGGAATTTTTTTTAATGAATGGGACGTCTGTTGACAGGTTAGAGCGAGTGCGAGGGTTGTGGTGACGAGGGAGCATGGAAAGAACGGAAAACTTATGAAGGCTTTGGTGCGTTCCTTGAACTTCTTCATGGACTGTCTACCCAAGACATTGACTGCATACTTCCCATTCTTCATGTTGCTCTTAGCAGAATTGGTGAATGAATTTTTGTTCATTATGTAAGAAAGTTGGTTGCACTGTATCCACAGTAGTCGATTACACAATTGCAAGAAACTTTATTTTATGACCATCTCTGTTACTCTTTATGCAAGTGACAATAAACTTTGTGGTGAAGGGGAAGCACTTGATTTTAACGAAGTTTTGGATGTTTATAACTAAAAAACATTTTCGTTAAAAATCACAAGATATACATGATTCATGGTTACAATTTCTTGTACGAGGTTTATGACTCAATTGTCAATAGTTGTAAAAATTTCATATGATTTAACACAATTTTGAATTTGCTCAGTCGTTTTAAACTTGGGCTGTGTGGGATGGTTGTAATGGATTTGCTTTGAGTGGAAAGTAGTTGATGTCATTGTTGTTGGACTAGTGCAGGAAAAGCGGGGGATTCAATGTTTAGAGCTGCCTTTAATTGAGCATAGGGATGGACCAGATCTACCTCAGCTTGTTCAAACCCTTCGTGGTACTTCAGCGTTTTTTGTCACTCAATTCCCTCCACGAAAGAATAGTTGTGCTCGTTTGTGCAGTGCTCGCCTAAAGCATTTCTTCCAGTTACAAAATGCTCCAGAGTCCATAGAGAGAACATTTCTGCTTCACGTTAGCAATTTGATGGAAGGGCTCAATGTTGTTGCAGAGGTGAAATTTGAGTGGATCATTGTAACCTCACCAGAAGCAGCTACAGTTTTTCTGCAAGCGTGGAGGTTGGTTCTCGTAACCCTAACCTATTCTTCTTTTAAGATCCCTCCTTTATACTTACTATAGGGTCCTCTAAAATAGGACTTCGTTGTCTTCAATACCTAATAGAACACCAGGTCTGCACAGCGGGTCCTCTGGAGAAGTTCTAACTTCTGCCAAGGTCTTGAGCAGGGAAGCAGGGTGTCCGAAAGTACGCATTGCTGTTGTTGGTGCTGGCACGGGTGAACTCTTCCAGAACGTGAAGGAAGGGTCAGGTCTCTTAGAAGTTGCGTTCACTCCTTCAAAAGGTCTGTATTTTTGTTGGAATTTTGCGAAATCATTTTTAATTCCCTGCTGCAATTTCATGATTTTCATTGATCAGCAGTTATTTTTTCTAGGCTGGGGTTGGATTCAGTAGACCTTTATGTATTTGTTGTGCAATGTACATATTTGGGCCCTGATTTAGTGTTTCCAGGGACTAAGAATTCTAATTCCTCTTCGTGTCAACAGCAACTGCGAAGGTTCTAGCAAGTGAGCTCCCCAAAATAGGTGATGGGGACAACCATGTGTTGTATCCTGCATCCCTTAAAGCCGGTGATGATTTAGGTATGGATCTAATCCCTCGAACTCAATCAATGATGTGCAAAAGCACCATAGCTGATGTGTATGTATGAGCAATTATGCTACGTATTTAGACAGCAATTTCTCTGGATACGGGAATAAGCAGAATTTCTTAATAATAGAACCATTTAAGTAAACGGTCACGCTATGCACTTACCTCCCTTGTTTAGGCTAGTTTGCACTACATTGGACCAGCATACCCAGCATACTCTAGGGTTTCTTCCCTCCAAGCCCAATGCTTCAGGATGCATTTTGAAGTCCCAAATGGATCTCACACCCTATGGAGTGGAGTCTTTAGGGTTTAGGACTTCATTACCTTTAATATCCCATAGTACTCTGCGTTCTATATACGACTGTCCCCTTTGTGCAGATTGCGTCACAAGTGTTTAGCACAGCCTTAAGGATAACATGTACACTGTACCGATGCATCACTCTTCCATGATTAACGGAACGTGTGTTGCAATCTATCCTCACCATCGATTATTTAAAGTTGTGCAGCAACTGGGCTTACGGAGCGAGGTTTCCTTGTGTTGCGGATGAACACATACTCTACGGTACAGTTCTGTTCTTCCCTGAACCATATCGTGGTATGCAGTTAACTGAAACGATGTTTCCTTTCTAATCATGGGTTTTTAGTGCCTGCACTGACGATGTTCTAGTGTTATTATGCAGGAAACTGTTCGGAATCTGGATGAAGCTGCCATTGCTTCTGCTGCTACAGCACCCGTAGCTACATTTGCGTCTCCTACAGCTGTGAGGTGCGTGCTTTTCTTCCATTTTTGTTCTTTTCAGAAAGTTCTCTCAAATTTGACCAATTGGAATGGGTATATTATCATTTGCCAGGGCAAGAAATGGCAACACATATTGATACATTAATTACAAAATTTATTCAGCAAGTACTCAGCGATAGTTTTACTAGTAGAGAACCCACCTCAGAAGGGTTCTAGTCGTATTCGATTGGCCAGTTTTTTCGTTAAAATGGCCTTCTCTTGCAACTCGAAGAGTGTCCGTTGAAAATTCCTTAAGTGGCGTTACAATTGTCAAGGTTTCTTGAACACCTCCTAGAGGGGTTTCTACTAGTGTCTTTTACAAGAAAAATTGAATAGCCTACGTTTTTGTGTTCATGCAGGGCCTGGATGGAACTCGTGGCAGAACCAAGGAATTGGGATGGAGCCGCTGCTTGCATCGGGAGTACATCAGCAAACGCTGCTTCAAAAGCAGGCTTGCAGAAAATTTATCATCCAGAGAGTCCTGGAATAGAGGGGTGCGTAAGGACTTCACATTCTTGCTTCTTTTGTGTATATTAAAGTGTTGCTAACAGACATTGTTTCAACAGCTTCAACCCTTCAAAAGCCCATATCCTTTTTGAATTTTTACATATTTTTGCTTACATCTTCGTACAAAACTATTATTTTCCTCATTTACATAAAATTGGTGATGAGTATGGTTGTTTTTTAAATATTTAAGTACTACTTTTAATGAATGAGACTTCCATGTGAACGAAACATGACCCTGAAGAACATGGACTTGGGTGTGCTTAGGAGTAAATGACCCTTTACTGTTGTATAGTTGAACGTCATGGTGCAATGAATCATCGTTGTCATATGGATGCAGATGGGTGGAGAGCATCATGGAAGCTCTGGAGGCTCAGAAGTTGGAGGCAAATGCTTTCTAATTACTTGGTTCGTTGACAACTTATTAAGTGTCTGCTAATAAGGTTGAGAGTTCCTGCGTTTTTGCATTTATCTCTGGATTTAACATCTGTCCATCAATTTTGTACACTGCTGTCAAGGACGCTGTCAAGGACCTTAAGTGTTCGTGAGTATATGAGGACACTTGCACAACACCTTTCCCGACACTGTATTATAGCGACAGAGGCTTTGAGCTTGGCTGCAGGAGCACCTGGTCTATGTAGACCGTGTGATAGATTCCAGAACTGCAAAATGCGTATTAATGGAATCTTTCTTTGAAATTTTGACTTGATGGCATCGCCCACGACTTACCAAGTATAGTTTTAAAATTGAAAGACCCGCTGTAATTGCAATGTAAGAGGATATCACTATAGTTAACCCCTAAATGCCCAAAGGCTTGTTTTGAGCTTCTTGGAATTTGCTCTAAGTTGAACTAAATGTCAACATTTTGTTAAGCTTTTGATAAGTTGTATCAATTTTTTTGGATTTGTAACCGTACAAATTCAAACTAGATGTGTTAAAGATCTCATGGGAAAAGAAAATACAACAATATTACTTATGGAGTGAAAGATTATAATGTTTGATCATGAGGGTGTTAAAACTATGAAAGTCTTTCAATTCTCTTTTTGCATGCCAAATCTAAAAAGTTGGTGACCAAAAAAATACAAGGTTAAAGGGCCTAATATGTATAACCTCAATTAATTTATAGCTTCTTAAAATCTACTTTATAATTTTTTTAAATGAATTTTGAATGTGATTTTTTCTCCAAGATCTAGTGTATTTGAGGCTCATTTCCAAAAGCTTTCAACACTACGGGAAGTCAAGATTGCAATGGGTACCTTTGGACAAAATCTTGAATAGAAAAATCACTATCATTTATTTTCAAGATTGGATTTTTGATGCCAAAATTAGACTTCAAGAAGAACTTTCTAAAAATATAAACTATTAAAAATAGCAATTTGGTTAGGTTTTATTTAACTTTAAAGTTTTGCAAACACCACATTTTGATGTCTTGGGCATTTAAGGATTAAGGTGGGTACCCCCAAAATGGTCGCTTTTTGCTACTGTGTCTATTGGATAGTTACTATTATTAGACTAATTGGTCAAATTTTCATATTATCTTGTTGCCATGCATTTGGAAAAAAATAAACCCTCAAAGGGGCCTTGAGTTTGTTGACAATGGGAACAATAGGGAGCAGGGAACATCAAGTTGGAAAAAAAAATTCTTTTTTTTGTTAGCAAACTAGAGAGCTAGATTAGTGCTATACAATTCATTTAAATAATTTTAAAAGTATTTTAAAATTTAATAATAAAAGAAATACAAAATTGCAATTTTTTGAATTTAATGTAGCATTAAAGTAAACCAACCTATTGTGGTCAGAATTAGGAGTTTAGCCACATGCTATTCTTGAAATTTTTCAATTTTTTCCCACGTACAGGCAAGTGTGAAAAATAATAAGAGAAATTGAAATTGTATTTTTTCAACAAAGTATGAATTTGTTATGAATTTTTGAAGTGTTCAGCCCAAAAGAGTCTATAGATCATCCCATCACCAACAAAATCTGACTCCACAATGCTCATGTCATTCATCCAAAGTAGTTATGAATATTTTCTAAAAAGGAAGGACTAAAAAGTCATTTTTGACATTGAATTGCCTCTAAAAAGTTGAAGCCTCCTAATGAGGTCACTAATCAATCCATGATTGTCATTTCTTACATGCACTAAAGCCAAAATTTCACATAATGAAAAAAAAAACTCCCTAGTTGACCACAATGGGTCATCTAACCATAATGAGCTGGTTTACTTTAGTGTGACCACATCAGACTACTATTTTTGAATTGATTTGTTTATTATTTATTATTTATTTAAATATTTAAAAATACTTATTATCATCAATTTTTCAATATTTTCAATATTTTAATCTATTTTTAATGTGGCCACTATTCATCATTGATGATGAACAGTGGCCAAAGGAGTTATAAGTTCCATTGAAGTGAACTTTCATTGTGAAGTAGGCCCTTTGAAGGTTAATTTTTTTCCTAATGTGAAAGGAAGTTCCAATGCATTAAAGAATGTGACATTTGGATACCATATGCTAAACTTATGAAGGATCAAAGTTCTTTTTGGTAGATGTTCTAAAATTGTTTCTTCAACATAAGTATGTATTGACTAGTGTACCTTGTGTTGTTGCCACTGTGAGTGAAATTCATCATGAAAGCAAATTCCACCTCCAAAGTTGAACCAAGGGGAAGTGTATGGAACCGCTAACCTACAATACCTCCAAGCAATAAACCTTCCTATGATATATTGTGGCTAGTTTTGATCTAAATGACAATTAGTGAAAAGGGGCAACCCTTCTCATTTATCCAAAATAACCTTTTAAACCATTTTCCATCCCCTGATTGGACTATGTAATAGATTAGGACCTCACCTACTGCAAATCCACTTCAAATGCGCCATTTGAAGCATAAAATGACCCTAAATTGGATCCTTCCAACTAATTCCTGTACATCATGATGTATCCAAATCCTTCCATTGACATGCATTGCCTTACATTTATCTCTTCCGTTTATTGTTTTCACTTCAAGGTTAAGAATTTGCTCTTTTATGACATGCATAGTGGTTCCTTCATTGTAAGCACTACCCCCCTAACCCTAACTTTGGTCCAATTAGGGCAGGACTTCCGCACTTGTCCTAAAACTTTAAAAACTTAATTCACATGCATAATCAACCATTCTCAAGCACTTCATGCAACAACCATTGCATTCACCACCTTTATTATAGTCATATGCAATAAAAATTGCAAGCACCCAATGACCAAGGTGAAAAATTACATCAAAACCTCCAATTGAACCCCTTCCTAGGGGCAGAAGACACCCTGTTGGAAAACTGGCTACCACTATCTCCCTCAAGCTAACTTTGTCTTGCATCATCTCAAAAAAATTTAGCTCCAAATTTTTTGTTGTTTCCCTCAAGAAGCCCTCTGAAGTTGTTGCTCTTGATCCGCTATGGTTGCAAACCTCCTTGCACAAAAATGGACGCCAATTCTTCACGCTAGCTCCAAATGAGTTGAGGAATTTTTTTTTGGAAAGCTAACTTCAAGGCACACTCGCCCTTTATATTTCAGCTCCATTGGTTGCACCAATCACCTACAGCAACCTGCCAAAGTTGGCAATCTTTGCCAAACCCCCAAAATCCTAACTCTCTTCCATTTTTCTCAAACAATTTCCAATCCAACCTCCCCCACCTAGCATTTTCACCCATTTCCCTTCCTAAATTAGTGAAACCTACTCCACAAATTGTCTAATTCTTCCTCCTAACCCATTCCCTTCTTCATTCTAACAATTTTTTTTTTGTATTTGCTCCCCAGTTTTTACCACACTCCAAAAAAAATATTTTTCTCCAAAGAGGAAAGAAAGGAAGAAACTAAAACAAAAACAACCCTAAAAACTTACCTAATTAAAACTCAACGGCTTAATTTGCTAATGACATTCATCCAACTCTATTTTACTGAAAAAAAAATGCTATTTTAGTGCAAAATCCGCCAATATAGTGCAGACTGCGCTATTTTGGCGGGGAGTGCGCCAATTTAGCGATGACTACGCTAAATTGGCATAGGACCTCCAAAATTACTGTTTTGGGTCTTTAAATTTATGTAGACTCACTATTTTTGCGATTTCTTCACTATTTGGGGGGTTTTCCACTATCCTAATGTTTTCCACATAGTTTTAAATTTTACTAATCTATTTTGGATAATGTTTTTATAGTAGTGACTGCTTCGTAGTTCCTATTTTTTTTCTAGTATTATTTTTAACCATCGGCCTAATTTGGTTACTTTGCCAAATTTTACTTAGGGCCTTTTCAATCTCAATTTCCTATTTTTTCCCTAGACCTTTGCCTACTTTTTTTTATCTAATTCCTTATTCTAATTTTTCTACCTTTCCTTCTAACATTTCTAGTGTTAAACCTTGGAAAATTCCTAACGGACAAATTAGGCTTATTTAGCCTTCCTTCTACCTCCACATATGTAATTGAGTATATTTGGGGGGATTTTTTAATACTTTGAATGTTATGAACCACTATGGTGGTTCACAAGGTTTAGTTTTTTAATTCAATAAAACTTTAAAACTCAATAATTTTTACACTGTAGTGTGAGACATTGCATTCTTGCTATGACTTGCTATGAGTAGAAAGCTTTATGCACACAAGAGTGCAAGGGCTTTGTTTCGTGGTGTATGGACATATGACCTAGAATTTATGATTTTTTCAAAATAAAAGGTAATTTATCTGAATTTCCAAATTTATAAAAACTTTGAAATTCCATAATTTTCTCACGTTTTGTCCAAACTCTATGAAACAAAGTCTATAAACCCTTGCTTGCAAAGAGTTTTTAAGTGGTACCAAGAACACACCAGATCCCATACACTTTGTTAGATCTCAATGTATCAAACAAAATAAACAAAACAAAACAACCAACCTAATTTAAGGTATAGACTAGTGTATCCAGTGTTGTTGCCATAATCAAAATAAAAAATAATTTTAGATTTTTAAATCTAAAAATTCAATATCATTTATAAACGAAGGAGTGCAAGGGCTTGTTTTGAAGAGTTTGAACATGCTATGTGAAAGCTATGGTTATTACAAAATAGAAGATAATATAATTCAATTTTTTTAATTTAAAAAAATCTATAACTTTCACAATAAAGATCCAAATGCCACAAAATTGTCTCAAATAGAAAGCTTTACACATTCATATTTAAAACTAAAAAATAGTTTTCAATTTTATTCTTGCACTTTTTCATCCATATTTAGAGACTTCATCTATATTTTAATTAGAAATGGAAATTTTTTAGAAAATTTAAAAGGGTTGGAAAAACAAATTACTTTTATCTGGTGAAAAATAAAGATTTTGTTTTCAATTTGTGCAATTCGGCCCTATAGTGCCAAAAAAGGTTTGATTGCAATAGATTATGTGATTAAGATTATAAATATAAACATAAATTTTTACCTCATTTTTCACCTTGAATTTCTTCATGAAATTTTCTAAACTTTTGAGATTTTTAAATACATGTTCTAACCACTATGAAATTTTTTATTTCAAAAATTTCAAAAAATTTGTAGTTTCAAAATTTGCAATCAAACATGTCAAAAATCTCACAACTTATTGGAAAAACTTGTCTTGTACATTAAATATATATAATTTGGATTTTGTTCACTTGTTTTTGCCAAATCAAAGGCAAAACTAAAATGACTTTCAGTCACATTTTTGGGTTGCTAAAACTTTGAAAAAAAATATGATTGCAAATATGACTATCAATCATATTTTTCCTTTGTATTTAATGGGCATATAACATATACTTGTTGGGAATGTCAAAGTATTTTATAAGGAACATGTTTTGGAAACACCTAGTCATATGTATTAGTCATATTTTTGCATGTGACTATGTATAGTCATACTTTATAATCACATTTTTATAAAAGTTTCATTTTTTTCTTGGACAGCCCCTAAAAATTAGGGCAATTAAAAAAAATATAAAAATACTATTGTTCAAAATTTTAAAATCCTAGTTAGAGGATTTTGAAATCCTAACCATCACTTTTTAAAATTTTGAAATCCTAATAGTCATTTTTTAGGATTTTAAAACCCTAACTTTTACGTCTTTAAGGTATTGAAACCCTAGCTACCACTTCATATGCATTTTCTTCCTTATCATTTGTTTCTTTCTAACTCTTACTTCTTGCTTCTTATTGTGTTTTCTCTTTTGTTTTTTGTTGTTGTCTCTTGGTTATTGCTTCTTAGTTGTTATCTCTTAGTTGTTCCTTCTTAATTGTTGTCTCTTGGTTGTTGCTTCTTAGTTGTTATGAGTCTCTTAGTTGTTGCCTCTTAATTGTTGTGAGCCTCTTAATTGTTACCTCTTAGTTGTTGTTTATTAGTTGTTGTTAGTCTCTTAGTTGTTGCTTCTTAGTTGTTGTCTCTTAATTTTTGTTTACTAGTTGTTGTTGCTTCTTAGTTGTTCCTTCTTAGTTGTTGTCTTTAGTTGTATCTTAAATTTTTTGCTTCTTATTGTCTTTTAGATCTTGTTTTTTATTGTTTTTTAATTCTTGCTTCTTTTTTCCTCTTGTTGCACCTTAATTCATATTATTTTTGCTCTTTTTTGCCTTTTACTTATTGCCTCTTGTTGCTTTTTGTTGCATCTTAGCTTTTATTTGTTACTACCTCTTAGCACTTGCTACCTTATACTTCTTATTTTTTTCATCTCTGTTATTATTCTCTTTTATTTCTTGTAATTTCTAAAAACATAGTTGTTTGGGTTGTTTTTCACCTTCAACTTGTGCTACATATTTGTGTTGCCATAAAGCTTTGAAGATTAATCTTTATTATTCATTCACTAAAATTGACTTCCTTGATTGTGTATGTAAGCACCAAAAAGTTGGAGCAAAGTCATTGAAAGCTATTTACAATACAATAGAATCAACGGCTTCACATTATTGTAAGTAATATGGACCTTACAAATATGTATGAATATTCAATCATAGAATGAATCATTGTAATATTTCTATTGTGTTTTGTATTAGTGACTAATAAATGTCTTTGAAAAGATTTACATTTTTTTTACATTTTCCTTTTTCAATATGAATACTTCTTATACATCTTGTAAATCATGTATACTCATTTTTAATTGCATAAATTCTTTTATTTAGTAGTTAAACCATATTGATGTACAATTATATAATTACATTCAGTCACAAAATTATCAATGGCATTCAATTGAATTGCTATATGAACCAAAATATGATTCACAATAGTCATATTCCACATCAACCAAAAATATCGCTTACACAAGTCATATTCCAAATTAACCAAATTATGACTCATAAGAGTCACATTCAACATTAATAAAAAACATGACTCATAAGAATCACATTCAATATCAACAAAAAAATACAACTTACAATTGTCATATTACACATCAACAAAAAATATGACTCACTATAGTCATATTCCACATCAATTAAAAAATATGACTACACATAGTGATGTGCTACGTTAACCAAAATGTGATTCATCGTAGTCATATGCCACATAGGATTTTTTTCCTTGCCTGGGCACCTCAAGAAAAAGTCAAATTGTAAAGGTGGTCAACATGTACGCCACGTAGGCAAAATACAATAAATTATACCCAAAAAAAATGACTAAAAATGTGACTCAAAAAAAATGTGACTAGTTAGTAATGATTAGACCAAGTCATATTTTGAGTCATTTACAGTGATTTCTACTTTAGTCATATTTTTCAATATTATGACTGACTATAGTCATATTGTGCAATCATAAAATACACATTTTGTTGTAGTGAATTTTGAAAGTCATCTATCAAATAAATTTTGGCGTCAAGGTCCTTCAAGAATTAAACCATGTGTGATTTCTTAATTAATTTAAAAACAATTGAAACATTTTTCATCAAAAAACATTCAAAACAATCATTCTACTGCAAAGAACCAAAAACCACAAAAAATGTTTTTTTTGCAAATTTAAGTATTTAACTATAGGATCTTGTACTAAACTATGGTAGTATAAGAATATATGGAAGAAATTTCAAAAGCTTTGACCATGTAGATTACTAAATATTTGCATTTAACCCCTTATGATCCAAGCAACCATTTTTTGGCTGCTATCCTTCTTCTTTAGTTTCTTGTTCTCAAATTTTGATTTTCTTAAAGTAAAAAATATTTCTAAAAAATAGAATACATTATAAATCAAGTGGCAGTAGTTTCATCAAATTCTAAGTTAAACAAAGTTAAGTGGTGTGATTATTGTAGTTTATTACTCATTTTGAAGGGGTTGTTTTGGGCATGGACAAAAGAGTTAGCCAACCAATGTGATTGTTGTCCACTTTAAAAGTTTTAGATCCACCTTGAAAAAAGCAAGTCCAAAGAGTCCCATTCTTTTTTTTCTAACAAACACTGCTTTCATTTCACTGACCATTGTGCATTGCAAACTCTACCATAAATTGAAAAATGCTTGGAATGTTGTGAAATTTTACATGTACATTTTAACTCTTTTATCTTTCATTGAGCATAAAAAATTCATTATTTCAAAATATTTTCACAAAGATAGGTTCCTTCAAAGTGTGTTGCCATGTATTTCCATTGACCCCCAAAAAACTTCAAACTTAAATATCTCCTAAAATATGCAGTCAAATAATCTAAATTTTTTTGAAGTACTCACTCTTATTGTGAAATTCAAGATTCTAAAATTATATTTTGTACTATCTCAAGAAAAAATGAGAAAAAACTTGCTCAAGTTCTTAGCAGTTTTGCCCCATTTTGAAGTACATCCCCTTGGGTCATTAGGGGTTAAAGTGAAGAAAACATTTTGTTGTACACTTTGCTCAATTAGATTATGCGACTTTGAATTGTCTTAATATAAAATAAATAAAAAATTGATTTTCATTCTTTAAGAAAATGTTAAGAAGAAATAGGTACGAGATAGAAGGAAAAATTAAATCATTAATAACTTTAAGATGGAATGGAAACATGCTAATTTCAATGGTGAGATTGTCCTAGCAAGCATAAGAAACTTCATGGAGATTTTTTTGGTCTTAAAATTGAGAAAATTAAATCCAAAAACAAATCTAACACATTATTTTTTCAAGAAGGTTCTATGATTGCCTTGGAGACCAATGGAAATAAAAATTATACTCTCCTAAAGCAAATATGTTTTTTTATCTTAAAAAAAAATTCAAAAAAACATGCATGTAGTCTAGATTTTTGTCTACTCCGCAAACACCCAAGACTATAGTATAGGGGTTAAAAATCCAAGGAATGATCAAATAGTCTAATGCACTGTAACTAAAATTACTTTTTAAAAAAGAAATGTCTTATAATCTTAATTCTAATGGAAAATATAGCTAGAACAACCCATTGATTTTAGGAAAAGGAATCACTCACTTATCCAATTTCTAATTTTTGTCCAACACATGTGGATGCAATAAAACAAGCATGCAATGCCCATCTTATCTTAGTATGTTGGCTCAACAAGAAACACGCTTTCACTGAAGGTAAACATAACATATAGCTTAAAGCATTACAATATCCATTTTCTGTTGCATTTGCTTAAAGCATAGGCTCATATAATGTGCTTAAAGCATTTATTATTCACTCAACAAACCACTATTAGTACTTTTGCATTATCAAACAAACACATGTCTCTACATTTTTTTATAGCATTACTAAACTAATTTGCTTAAAGCCATTTTATCTAAACAATCCAACTACAATCTTCTCTCCTGACTAGTTTACTATCAAACCACACAATTGCTTTAAGCTTTTACAACCACAAGGCCATCAATTTCTAAGACTCCTTCACACACTCTTTATCAATCTAAACACATAGATATTAATATAGCTTCAAGCTAAACTTAGAATTCACTTATCCAATTCCAAATACACTCATAGTTTTTTATTTTATCTAATCATTGGAATTTTTGCAAACAAATACACCATCTAAACATTTACTTGATATAAATTTCTTTACTGATATACACTCAAATCAACATTAAAAAAAAATATGAATTGTGAAAAAGGCCATTTGACTTTTGGCTACAATACAAAAATACAAGGAGAATAAAAATTAAAAAATTAAAAAAATTGATTTTTTTTCAAAAAAAATAAAATTAAAAATTAAAAATATTTTTGAAATTGCCAATCTGACATGACACTATCAGATTTCAATTTTTTTTTAACCCAGAAATGACGACGAGGCCATTTTGTGGCTTTTGGATGAACGTTTCTTGAACTGTAGAGAGCTAGGAAGCAATTTTTCATCCACTTTTTTCTTGTTGACCTTCCATGTTGGGTTATGAAGATAATCTAGTTGAGTTTGGAGTTATGCTATTGTTTGTCTTCACATAAATGAGAAGTTCCAATAAAAAACGGATCACAAAATATGCTATTTTAGTGTATTTTAGAAAGTTGTTGCTCCTTGCATTAAATCTGAAATTTCTCTACAAAAATGATGTTTTTTGAATTTAAGACCAACTAACAAAATAAAGTTCATTCACTCTAGTTTCTACTCCAATTTGAATTCTGAAAAAATTCCTAATATTCAATTTTTTATTGCAGTTTGAACTTTGGATGTATTTTCAATGTCTACTACTTTCTAATTATAGAATGTCACGGAAAATGAGTTTACACCATGTTGTTCATTACTATAATATGCACACATGGTGAAATTTTCAGATTTTTTGAAATAATTTCTATTTGATATGATTTTTCTTCATTATATCTACAAAAATTCACAAAAAAATCAATTATTTACAAAAAAATCTAAAATTTTGGTGCAACAAAGAAGACATTTTGTTTCATCTCTGAAAAATAAATTAAAATTTTTTCATACATATCTTGTTGCAAAATGGCAACAAATTGAGTGATGACAGTGAGGCTTGAAATCAACGGTCATAGGTCCATCATTTAGGGGTTAAATATGTTTTCCTATAATTGCAAGGTTGCCATGCAATTTGGCAACCTTTTGTAAGGTTCAAATTTTTTGTAATGCCAACTTTAAGCCACAATATCAATTTCAACCATAATACTTAAAGCTCATTCATAGTAGACTCAATGTACTCGCTTCAAACATACAACACATACAAATATGCATATCGAGATGCATATTCAACATTCAACATATTCAATGTATAAAGTGCACACAAATTGGTTCAACCATTCACCATAAATTATCACAAGCATTTGCTTAAAGCTACAATTCTCTCTCAAACAATTTCTTCCAAACTTTAACAAGATCACACACTGCTCCAAACTTATCCAAAAAAATAAAATGATTCAATCAAAACACTTACACATAAACAACAACAATAAGCACAAAAAATAAGTAGTTTTTCTCATAGAAAAATTGCACACAACATACAAACAATGCCCAATCATTGGGACTTGAACTTCAAATGAAACACATACACAAAGTTGTCCAACCATTGGGACTTACACACACTTCAAAATATATGCTTAAAGCTTTTATTACATAAATATATTATCCAAAAAAATCACATAAGTGTTCTAAAACTCGCACACACTCATACATGAAAAGAAGTGAGAGGAGAAAAGAATGAAAAGGGGAGAACAACTTTATCTCTACAACTTAAGCATCTCTCCAAATCCACATTAGTTTACCCATTAAGAACTCAACAATTGCACACTCTTAGAATCTTACAGTAATTCCTCAAATCAATTAACATTTAAGTTTCTATAACCAAGTGCAATATAAACTCTATTCAAACATCAAAACAAAAAAATCTTTATTTACAATTTTTACACTCATAACATCAAAAATTGAAATTGTAGGACCCTACCCAAACATTCATTTGTCCTCCAAAGAGACAATAGAACTATAGTGGTTAATATTTTTTTAATAGTTTTCTTGAATTGCGTGATGGTAAAAGGTATTTCAAACACAATAGTATTTAAAGGGAATTTTTTTGCCACAAATGGCCAACTTTTTTCCCCCTTATCATTGAGGCTATCTTTAGTTAAGGATTTATTACTTTAATTTGACTTTGTCAAAAATACTTGTAATATGAAAACTCCAATAACATTTTGGAACTTTCAAGGACTAGGATCCTTTGCCTTCCATCTACTAGGGCCTCTACTCTTACTTTTGCATGTTGTAGTCAAGACCTAGGTCAAGGTTGGCATTCCCTACCAAAAGTTATACCACATTGAGTTCAAAAAGTAGTTTGTCAAGCATCACAAAAAAATCACAAAATATCCAAATAAAATTTTAAAATTTGAATTGCCCATAGAAAAATACTTTTGCCTACATGGAATGATTTGATTCATTCCATTTAAATTAGGTGATAAGAAAGTTATAACTCAAAGTCTTGTTTTTTTACAATTTGAGCATTTTTTTTTAAAAAATGACTCATAGCATTCATTTTTTAACTCATTTTTCACAATTTTTCAAGAAAAAATTCCACATGGTTTAATTTTTTAGCTAGGACAATCTCACAATTGCAATTAGTGTATTTTGATTCCATCTTAAAACTATTAAAGATTTAGTTTTTGCAACTATACTTCTCTAAATCTCTTACTTACTTCTATAAAACAATTTCTTAAAGAATGAAAATTAAATGATTTAAAAAAATATGTATATTACCTAAGAATTCCAACTCAATTCTTCACTACAAAAAACTTTATTTCAAAATCTATAATGCAAATATTTTAAGTTAAAATGATTAAAAATTAAAAATTAAAAATTGTTTTCTTCACATCAAACATAGATATATATATGCAATCAATGAAAGTTTTTGAACAAATTTCCACACATTCTTATACTTGTCTAATTCAAGATCCTATAATTAGACATACAAACAAAAAATAAAATTTTAAAAATAAGTTTTGCACCTTACAATAGAAATGGCCATTTTGAGTGTTTTTTGCCCTCCAAAAGGCCTTGGTCCTTGATCGACAAGAACTAATTAACTATAGATTCTAGTTACACCTATCTATTTTGCAACACTTTGAAACTCTGTAGTTCACAAATAAGGTGTCCAAATAATGCAAAAGAAGAGGCAAGATGCTAAACCCATAACACGAAGTAGGACTAGCAAGGTGAAAACATAAGAATTTCACCCTAGGAAAAATGCAGGAATTTTTTGTATTTCACACATGAAAATTTGGCAAATTTGGAATTCACATTTGCAATTAAAGACCCCTAAATAGTTAGGAGAGGTCAAGAACATACCCTAAACATGACACAAAATAGGAGACAAAATTTTACTTTTATCCTTGAGAACCTGTGTTTTTCACCTTGCTCATCCCACTTCATGGGATGGATTTTGCTTCATGCAAAGAAGTGCATCTTATGCAAATTCCTACTCCTTCAACTTCCACCAAGATCCAACAATCACGTAGACAAATTTACTCCCATATTGTGGAAACCCCCAAAACCGTCAATACAAGTAATTTTGCATAGTTTGAGGCACCTCTTCCTAAAAATAATATTATGTAGTATTAGCAAGTGAAAATCATGAATATTTTTAAAAATTATATTTTTGGGATATGGTATTTAATTTCTATGATTTTTCAAAGTACAAGCTCCCTAGACCACGAAACTGTCACATAGGTGAACCCTAAATCAAAATTTGCAAAAACTAGTGGTCAACAAATCAAAGTGAAATATGTGTCCTTTAAATGTGTCAATAAATTAGAGTTAAGTATGTATCCTTCAAATGCTTCAACAAATTAAATGAAGTATATCCTCCAAATGCGTCAACAAATTATAGTTACCCCCTAAAGGACCAACATGCATTTTTTGGCAACATGGAAATTTTAGGTAGGTACGTGTGACTAGAGATTTTTATATTTTAGGCTTAAATTTTAATACAAGATGGGGATGAGGAATATCTTTCATATGCACTAAATTTCATGACATTTGGAAATATGTGTCAAAAGTTATAGCCGAGTATGTTATTTTTTTTGTAAATGGATAGTCTAGGTACATTTATAAAAATTGATTTTTTCATTTAAAATTTTTTTGAAATTGGTTTTCTAGAATTATATATACGTGGAAAGATTTGAATCATTCCCTTTTGATCAATGAGTAAAAAGTTATGAGGAGTTTTAGTTTGCAGACAGTTATGGATTCTCTCCTCTAAAATAAACTTTGGAGTACTTTATTTTACTCAATATCCAATATTTTTTGAAAAAAATAAAATCATAGGATGTAGATTGTTTATTGCAACATTGCAACCATTGGAATTGGCATTATCATTTCCATAACTAAATTCTTAACAATTTTGTATTTTAAATCATTCTCTATTTCTTTCTACTTACTAATTTTTTTCCTATATGTTGTACAATTCCAAATAATTTGAAATTTTTCAAGCACGTAGCCAACTTGACTTGAAGAATGAATCCAAAGAAGCATCACTATTTTGGACATTTTTTAATACAAATGTGAGCTTGCAAATTGCAGCTGCCCGGTTTTGCACACAGCCAAAAAAAAGATTTCTGTGAATTCAAAAGCTCATATCTTGCAATCCACGTGGTGGAAATTTCTGAATTTTTTCCCATATGCTCTCAAGTTAGCATACTACAAGATCCTATGGTTATGTGTGTCCAGAAATGTTTTTTTTTCTTTCAAAATTTAGTACTTGCAATAGAAATGGCAGTTTTGGAGCATTTGGGGTGAAAACATAGTCACAGTCCTTTATAGGTCAAGTATTGCGTCCTTCAAATGCTTCAACGGATCAAAATTAAGTATTGCGTCCTTCAAATGCTTCCACGGGTCAGAGTTAAGTATTGCGTCCTTCAAATGCTTCCACGGGTCAGAGTTAAGTATTGCGTCCTTCAAATACTTCAACGGGTCAGAGTTAAGTATTGTGTCCTTCAAATGCGTCAACGAATCAAAGTGAAGCATTTGAAGTACACATTAATGGAGGCCTAGGGACACATTTAGTACTAGTCTAGCGTACAAGAATGGGAACAAGGATGCTTTTGGGTGTTTCTACCTTTCATTCCTTGTTTGTTTGGACGTTTGTACGGTCGGCCCGTCGTGTCCCGTCCGCCCGTCCGCCCACTTGTCCCTCCATCGGATGCATTGTGGTGTAGTGACCTTTGTGTTCATGTCTGCTTGGATAAGCCTTTATTAACTTGACTTAGAAGTGGAAGTGGTGGTGAAGTCTCCCTCCCTCCCTCCGTCGTCTGCCTTCCCTTGGCTTGGCAGTCAGAACTCAGAACTCAGAACTCAGAAGGGGTGTCCTTCAATCATGTCTGGAGCTGTCGTCCCTGTATGATCGGCACTCAGGTACCGAGGAATATTGGCAGCTCAGTGTTGGCGTTCCAAGTGAAATAAGTACTACTTCCGCCCTCCATAAAAGTGAGCTCCGTCATGCTGATACCGGTACTGCACCATCTGAAGGCCGGTAACGCAAGGCAAGATGAGGTGAGGGAGTGTGAGGGGAGGGAGGGGTACCGGTACCTCGCCCGTTGCAACTCCCAAATCCCAGTGCACATGGGCCCAAGAGGAACTGAAGTGTCAGGCTCCACAGTGAAAATCTCTCTTTCATTATTCGGCATTCCAAACCAATAAAATAAACGAATGAATCGAGCGACGAGCCGACGACGGACGGACTGCAGAGAAGTATTAATCAGGGCACCAGTTGGAAAATGGATGGCTGCCTGCCTGCCTGCCCTCAGTGCCCTGCCTGCCGGGGGGGTACCGGCCTTATCTTAGATGCGGAAAAAATGTCGGTTGCAGACGAACTGAAGGTAGGTGCACCCCAAAAACGCCACTGTTTTGCTACCCAGCCTATTTTCTATTTACTAGACTGGTCGAATTTTCATATGTTCTTGTTGGCAAGTGAGAGGAGGTTCCAACGCACCAGAGAACGTGGCATTTGGATACTGTATGCAAAAGTTATGAAGGAACAAAGTTTGATTCTGAAAGTGTTTCTTCCACATAGGTACAGAACTGATTTTGGAGATGTACATATGGTGTAGATGGCGGTTTAAGGTCAGTGGCACATTGGGGTGTACCTACCTTAACACTAAAGGTAGTGGATCCCTTCCAATCACTTGACCCCTTTCCAATCACTTAACCTCTAAAGGTCCAAGGGCCATTTTTTTTGTCAAAGAACCACTCAAAACTGGATGCATCCGCTCAAGGAAGCAAACAAAATTTAGAATCTAACCGTAGGATCTTGTACTTTACTTGTTTGAGATCATGTGGTAAATTATTTTTTGAAGTTTGCCCATGTAGAATGAGAGATATTAGCATTCAAAGTTTATTTTATTTTTATAAACAATTTTGTTTCCCAAAATCCATTTTGTTTCCCAAGGGGACGATGGGCCTTTAGGGATTAAGCAATTTAATCAGCATATTTGTAGTACGAGTATGATGAAGGAAAAAATTCTTTGTTTAGAGAAATAGATTTTAGAAGTATTTCATATTTTTCTACAATTTTTGCTTCAAAAACAAAATTATTGTGAATTTTTTTTGTGGAGATTCCGTTCAATCCATTTTGTTATATAGGTCACCACATTTCTAATCATAGGTAGGTTACAAAATCAACAATGCTTCAATTGTGACTTCTAATGTACATCTTGTGATCATCAAATGCTTTCAATGTACACCTCTTGGACATTTGTGATGTTCATGCTTTGGGTTGTCACTTCAACTACAATTGATTGAAAACATGGGTGGTTGGTCAAAAAAGGGTTAGCTACCTTAAGCTGGAGACATATCCAATTTCCATCCACAATTCCATTACCATGTGTTTGTTCTCTCACGGAGGATGATCATAAACAAGGAGAAATTTTAGAGGGAATCGTACTATATAACATACTTGAAATATATTAAATAATCTATGACTAACATATAATAAATTGAATCATCTTTTATATGAATTTTGAAGCTTTATGTTACTTTCAAGTTATGAAATTCTTATCCAATTCCATCCACAATTTTAGTACTATCCATTCTCTTAGGTAGGACAATTATCAAACCAGAAGCATTCAAAGAGAAAGTTTTATAGGGAAATGGAAGGAACATGCTTGAAATATAAATATTCAAAAATATGTGACTAATATATAATAAGTTAAAATTATTTGTCATATGAATTGGAAGCCTTTATGTTATTTTCAAAGTTTTTTTTAATTCTTACATGCTAAGCATGAAATGGCACCCTAGGCTTGGATTGTAGCTTAATTTTCTAAGATTTGCATCAATGGATCCTCTAAGTGTATTCTATGAAGTTACAAAAAAATCTTTAAATGTTCTTATTCTTTTTTTATCCAAGGAAAAATGAAATAATATTCAAAGGATTGAGTAATTGGTGCAAGACTAGAAGTAGGTGACAAGTAATGCACTTTCCAAACTCCCTCAATGGATCATGATAGATTGATAGACTTGTTTAGTAGAAGATAATCTATAAAAGACTTGCCAATAATGAAGTTGTGAAGCTTTAATAAATTAATTTCCTTTACTAAGCCCCATTTAAGCAACATAACTTACTAAATAAAAATTCTTTTTTTTTTCAAATGAAATCACATGCCTCCTATATAGAATAGACACTTTATTTTCATTAATTAGTTTTGAGAATTTTGTAGGATGGACATGTTTAATCAATTTAATCCAATATTTTGTTAAAAAGTTAAATTTATTAGTAGGTACATATCCACATTGTTGAATTCAATTTACATCAAATTAGTACATGGGTTCTTGTACATGGTAATAGGCTTTTGAAACTGGATATTTAGTTATAGGTTTTTATAGGATTAATGAAAACAATGTTATCCTTTTAGTAGGATAAAATTGGATTGTTGAATGCATAGTTATATAGTGTCAATAAGAATGAGAGGCAGGTCTTATAGAAGAAGTATCTAGATTCTCCAACTTACTATTCAACTTCACTAATTATTTTGTAAAAAATTATCTCATTTTTCTACTAGAACAAAATAATTTATTCATTTCAAACCTTAATGAAAGACATTTCCTATTTTTCATGTATCCATTAAACAAATAAAAACAAAAATTATATTTGTAGAAATTTTTTATGTTCATACTACGGAAATCATTTGATAAGTCTTGCACTAGTTGAATTAACCTAAAAGTTTAAAAAGTGTCAAAGACAAAAAGTGTCCATTAAATGACTTTTAGAAAAATAATCAAAACAAAGAATGTACCTATTCATCTTGGAATTTGATCATTTTTTGCTAACTATCTTGATGATAGGGCCATATTTTTACAAGGCTTACCCAATTTAGATGTTAAGGCCAAAAAGTGAACAATACATGACTTTCAATATAACAATAGAAATGAGAATGTTGAAATCAATTATATGCATCATGGTGTCTTTGGATAAATATTTTGAACCTAAACACACATCATACAACTCTAATATATAAATTGAATACATTGTCTTATTTAACAAATATTTCAAATCCAAGGGCATCAAGATGTAACAGTGGTTCATATTGCAACCTAGAATATATTCTCTCTACAATGGCTAATGCATTTCTATACATTTAGTTCCCAAAAATATTTAAATTTATATAATGAAAACCAACATCATTTGCATATTTGTCAAATTGCAAATATTTTAAATTCTATAAATATCAACTTCCTTCAATTTTTGTGTACAACAATCTCAAATGATGTATACTAACATGCCAAAATACAAATTTTTTTTGAGTTCTAAATAAAATTGACAAAATATAAAGTAATTCCAAATTATTAGAGCACAAAACCAAGTTATAGACATGGCTAACTTTGAAATTAATTTTATTTTGAATCAAAACTAATTTTTCTTCGAACTTCAATAATAATGTATTATATGTTGCATACTACAACTTTTGTATATAGGTGATTGTAAGAATTGGTGGTTGATTTTGGTGTAACACATAGTGTGAAGTACTTGTCTTTTACTATAACATGAAGCCTATCAACTTGAATTTTTTTTTGAAGATGTATATTTGGATAGTTATCAAAATCCTTTATTTTTCAAGAATTAAGAGAATCATTTCATATTTAAAAGTCAATCTTGTTAATTTGTCACACTTTGAGTTCAAGGTTTTTTAGTATTAAATGAGTCTTCAAAATTAATGATTTAAAGTTGAAATTTTTGTGGTCTATTTTTTCACTAAATGAACATATTCCTACCAAAGGGCATCTAAAAATATATTATTTAATGTCCTCCACATTCATGCAAATAGGACTCCCTTGCATATGCACTTTTGAATACTGTTGATGGTTTCAAGATTATTCTTTTGGTGAAATCTCTTTACCACAAAAGCATTCCAAATGTCTAATTTTTATTTTTATATATTTTTTCCTATTTTATACAAATTAAAATGTCAAAATATCTATTTTCTTGAGATTATGCACTTTCATTAGAAGACATTTGAGGCCTCAACAGGGCCGTTTTAGTCCTGTTCCCCCCATAGCGACGGAACAGCCAGCTATCAGGAAAAAAAATTCAAAAAAATAAATAAATAAAATTTAGTTCTTAGAATGCCAAAAAAAGTTGAATTAAAAAAAAATCCAAAAATGATGTGGCAGGGTCTCGACCACATTAGCACGCTGCACTGTCACTACTGCAGCGCACTGTGGAGAGTTCCTTGCCATGATAACTAGCGGCCCTATAGAGGCCTCAAATGTCTTCTAATGTCTAGTTTTCCTATATAGTAAATTTTTCTATGCTTTTCCTTACTATCATACCTTCTTCTTAACTCCTTAAGGCCCAATAACTTTTTGAAGATGAAGGTTTTCAATGAATTGCTCTACTTTGATATTTTTTTACATGTGGATGTGCTTGAAAGCTTTAATTTTAATTGTACAAAAGTAAAGACTACTTTGTCTTGTATGCATGTAATTAATTGTGAATTTTTTTTATTTTTTTATTTTTAGATTATAAAAATTATGGATGATCAACTTGATAGGCCAAAAATGCAGCTTTGGGGGAAGAAAAATTATAAAAAAATGAATAATTCTTTTTTATCCCTCCCCGCAAATTGTATTGGAATTTAACGCAAATTTAGTATTTTTTTAGTTTAAAATTTGAAAAATGATCCTACAAAAATTTAAAAAATGTATATATGCGTTAATTTTTTTAATTTAATAATTGATATTATTAGCATATTGTTTGGAACGCATATTGTTTGTTTTAGAAAAATTGGAATCATTCTAATCATTTTGTGTTCTTAATCATACGAGATTGAACCTTTCATTTTTTAAATTGCTAAAATTAAAAATTTGAATTTTTTTTCTAGACCTAGTTTGTTTGGGCAGAGTAAAGACTAGCTAGAAATGTCTAAGAAACTTTTTTTGCATACCTACTATTCCTTTCACTGGAAAAACATTAAGTTTGCTTCTTTTTCTATTAAACTACATTTCCTAAATAAAATTTTAAATACTTCTCAAATTCAAATTTTGAAAATAAAAAATGCAAAAGTATAAAAACTTATTATTCTACAACATCCTAGTGTATGAAATGTTGAGATTTGTTTTGCCCTACCAAAAATTTGCCATTGAAAATTTGAGGTGGACACATTGTGTCTTCTTGGTTCTTGAGGGGTTAAAGCCTTAAAGATGTATACAATGGTCTTATTTTTATATTTAAAAAAACATCTTTAATTTTATAGTACACCCCCTAAAAACATGAAAATTGTCCAAAGGCTACAAATCAACCAATAATTCTTGCATTTATCCATATTACTTTTGGACTTTGCCCATTGATGCTTATAGTATGGTTGTTTGGATGAAAAGAAATTCAAGTCCATATTTAGTTTTGTTTGTTATTATACATCCATTTAAAAAATTTTATATTTTTTGTGCATATTTTGTATTTGATACACTTTTTCTTCAAAACTTCACTGTAATTTAAATATCTTATAAAAAATTAAACATTTATGAAATATATTAAACATTTGATTTCATTTCTAACAATTAAAACAAAAAAATCTATTCGCATATAGTATCAAATAAAAGGATGCTCAATAGAAGATTTTAACCCCTAAATGCTCAAGCAAGGTCTTCCTTCCCAAATCACCTCCAAATTGTAGTTTTTAAAATGAAAAATATAATATAAAAGTATAATTTTTCTTAGAATCTTTTTTGAAAAATCTAATTACATGATCTTATTCATCACTATCAAATAAGTCTCCAATTCTTAAAGACTTTGATTGTATAGATTTTAAAATATCTTCAATCACAATTCAATTTTTGAAAAAAAAAATGTTTTGCCCTAGACAAAATGATTTATATTTCAAATTTTTATAATAGAAGAGTTTGATGTTTTTTTACCAAATGCAGTTATAAATAGTTAAAAACATGCATGCGAATTTTCACAAGGGTTGGACCAAAGCAAACCATTGTTCTCAGAGCCTTGTAATCAAGTGAGGTACATTGGGAAAACAATAATTTCACAGTTTGAGTGTTTGACGATGCCCATCCAAATTCACTATATGTTCTAATCAATCACTCAATCGACCCTTTAACCATTTACACACTCTTAAAATTTCTTTCTTGGGATGGCTTTGAATTGGCTACATTTTTCTCGCAAGATAATCTACAATGCAAAATATTTCTTGGAATGTTTGACTTTGAAAAATCACCCAAGACAGAGTTTTTATCCAAGTCAAATATTGTTCTTGGCTATGTTAACCCTAAATGCCCAAGGCCTGTTTTGAGCTTCTTGGAATTTGCTCTAAATTGAACAAAATGCCAACATTTTGATAAGTTGTATCAATTTCTTTGGATTTGTAACCGTACAAATTCAAATTAGACATGTTAGAGATCTCATGGGAAAAGAAAACATAACAATATCACTTATGGAGTGAAAGATTATAATGTTTGACCACAAGGGTGTTAAAACTATGAAAATCTTTCAATTCTCTTTTTACATGTCAAATCTAAAAAGTTGGTGACCAAAAAAATACGAGGTTAAAGGGCCTAACATGTATAACCCCAATTAATTTATGGATTCTTAAAATCTATTCTATAATTTTTTTAAATGAATTTTGAATGTGATTTTTTCTCCAAGATCTAGTGTATTTGAGGCTCATTTCCAAGAGTTATCAACACTACAGGAAGTCAAGATTGCAATGGGTACCCTTGGACAAGAAAAATCACTATCATTTATTTTTAGAATTGGATTTTTGATACTAAAATTAGACTCCAAGAATAACTTTCCAAAAATATAAAATACTAAAAATAGCAACTTGGTTAGCTTATATTTAACTTTGAAGTTTTTTGCATACACCAGATTGACAGATTTTGGTGCCTCGGGCATTTTAGGGGTTAAGATAACTTGACAATCTGCATGAGAAAAATATGAATGTTCAAATTAATTAGGGTTTAAATAATCCAGCAGCCCCTGGAGTTGGGTAGCGATCATAAAATGGTGGGTAGGGCCATTTGGGGGTTTACTAATATGAAGGTTTGACTCCACGGCCTCGTGGGCTCCGTCCGTCCGTCCTTCAAGGTCGGGTTAACTGACTTCAAGCTAGCTTTCCGTCAGATGTACCGTCAGTACCGTTCTGTGACTCCAATGCAAGGAGTACTATCACTACTATGACTCGAAGGAAACTCGATCTAAGTTAAGTAACGGACCTGCCTGGCCAAGGGCCTCATCAATGTCTTCACCACACAATCTGCGCTAAATTCAGCGGAGCAGGTAATGAATCCCACAACATACAAATAGAAACACCGCCGAGGAAGGACGGAGCCCCTGCATGATGAAAAAACTGTCAGACCTCGCAGTCAGTCAGATCGAAAGGCGATCGATGGCGAAATGGATCTGGTCGATCAGTCTGCACACCAGGTCGGAAGCCCGACCCTGCGGCTCACTCAGAGCAGGGGTTTTACTCGAACACCATACATTCCTCCACTCTCGATATAGCAGTAGATAAAATTGCTTGTCAAACTTCTAGCTCCATATTCTGAAAACCATACATATCTACAGCTCTGTTTTGGATGAATGTACACTCACAAGTCAAAAGAATCTGTTCTGTTTTGAGAGTTCAGCATCGTGGACGCAATGAACACGATCTCAATTGAACCGGCATTACCACTCAATCTCAATTGAACGTATTATTCCCACCAGGACCTTTAAGGTATGTTCGCACTTGGTGTTAAAGAGTGTTGTTACGGAGGGTCTTAAGAATGAATTCAGATCTACATCTAGACTGGATTCGCACTACAAACATCAACCCCAACACCAAGTGTGAACATACCTTCAGTGGTCAACTGTAGCTGTTTCATTGGCATGTAAGTTAAGTTCATGATATACTCCCCCTGCCTCAAAATCCGGTCTTATTTTGAGGCAGAGGGAGTACTGTATAACCTCCCTTGCGCCTGAGCTCTTGGATGAATAACTAAGATTTCGTCCCCATTTTCCATGTTTCATCCAGGATCTAGGGATACTGTAGCTTGACACGTAGGTACAGCTTCGTTCGTTCGTGCGTCCCTCCCTCCAGCTAGCGAAGGTCACTTTTAGACTGCACTGTCCCAAATAATTGAAAAAAAAAACCCTGCCCCCGACACGCCAATACGACTACCCCTAATTTTCTCCCCACGTCAACTTAATTAATTCCGGCATGATTGAGCCTTGCGGTAATTAAGTCCAGGCAAGTGACGAGATTCCTACGGACAAACGCTTGGTTCCAAGCTGGGCGGGGAGACGCACGAGCCTCCCTTTACTAACGACTGCGCCAATGCTTGCATTGCTGCAGCGGAGTATAATGCCTGAAGGCACTTGAAGGGAGCGGTACCATGATTGGGGCGTTGGAGGGGACCGGATAGAGGGCTGTGGGCATCAAAGCATTCATGTCCTAGACCAGGTCTGGCGTAATCTAGTAACACCTAGCTCAATTACTCTTTCGCTCAGTGAACCAACAGACAGGCTCTGGTACAAAAGCTAGCTCCTTCAATGCTCCAAATCGGGATCCGACCATATCCTTCAATGCTTCAAGGTCATGATAGAGAGAGAGAGCGCGCTAGCTACGGAAAGTTGCGTTTGAACTGCAGCCCATATATTGGCTCCACTCTGAGCTTGTAAGACCTGGGCTGTGTCCCGGCCCGGTTGTGCGTGCAGATACACGCGTATAGGCCGGATTACATGCACTCCTGCATCCGATCCTAGCCAGGCATACAAGCATTATTTTTTATATTGTCTTAGGCGTATCTAGCTAGCTAACGCGCTCGAATCTGATAGCTTCTTGGAAGTCGTAGCTAGCTAGCTTGCGACGACCCGCCGCTTTCTAGCACTTCGTAGCATTTCACGCCACTTCGATTCTGTAGCTTTTTGACTACGTGGTCGATGTATATATGTCGCCGTAGACTTCACCAGGCTAGCTAGTTAGGAGTTTGTGTTCGACACTCCAGCTGGGACTGTTGGACACCAGTATGGAATCTTGGAAGTACTGCTTCTGCTCTTCATTGGCCAGCGGCTAGCTCGATTTCCGAGGTTCAAGGAGAACCTGAGAACTGCTCATGTGGGATTCTGTGGGATTTCACTATTTTGAAAGCCTGGGTGAGTGGATTTATCTTAGTTTTCACCAAGTCCTCTGAGTTGTGATGGAGAATGACGTACGTTAAATTTTCTGTTTGCGAGCGAGCAAGAAAATCAGTGCAGCTCGATGGAGAATTTGAGATGAATAATCCATTCTATAGAATTGCCAGTGATGGCAATTACACGAGCTTTCTTGAGTTGTAGAACTCTAAGCCAACCTCGAGGGTCTGAACGACTCTTCGTGTCCACCTTTTGTGATTCAACCTCAATAGAGTTTGCACAGCCCTGTTCAGGCGAGCAAAGAGAGACTTGTCCCCAAAGAGAGATAAGCTAAATCTGCGATTCAACGTTAGTGCCTTTGTAGCCAGTGACTTCCATTTTAGGTCTGAAATTGGATTTGGCATTTATTAGATAGGGTTGCATGAGATTGCATCCAAATCACGTTTCTTAAGCCAATGTCACGGAAGCAAATTAGAACGCGTCCGGAGAGTAGTGCTACTCTCACCAGACACAAGCTGGTATCGAATGCGCGACAGTTAAGCCTATCAGTATTGGCTTGGAAGCGTGAAGATTCAATTACACCTGACCTAACTCTAAAACGACTCGGAAACATATCAAATATACCAGCAGAAGTAGGTACGGTATACTTAGCTACGTTGATCGATTGAAACCAATTGTGATAGTTGATCGAGGAGCTAGCTAGGGTTTATCAAAAATTATCAAGAGTACATATACATTCGAAGTGCTTATAGCCGAAACTCGATCCGACTACCACAAGAATTAATTATCCTGAGACGCACCTAGCTAGCTAGATATCCTTATCATGATCAACCAGCTAGACCAGGCTCTTAGATGATTGAATTAGATATAAGGGTTTGCCAAGTCCGTGCATCATGGCACGATCTGAAGACGAAAGCCCCAACCCGTTCCTCGTGTTTGAAGACCACGACTAC
The DNA here is from genome assembly GCA_950106755.1 of Climacium dendroides. Classification (NCBI taxonomy): domain Eukaryota; kingdom Viridiplantae; phylum Streptophyta; class Bryopsida; order Hypnales; family Climaciaceae; genus Climacium; species Climacium dendroides. The sequence continues at coordinate 32,622,904 of OX467086.1, forward strand.
AGTGACCCTGCATCCTGTATGAAACCATGTGCCGCCCAAAACGAATCCACCAGCGGCTATCCTGAAGACTTCGCCAGCGCAAGCTCAGCGGGACCTGAACAGAGGCCAGCATATGAAGAAATGACAACGCAGCTCCAGCACTGCGAGAATATTAATTACTCTTGGACGAAAGCGCTGCTTCTGGACTGCGCAAGAGCCGTGGCGGAGGAGGACACACCTCGAATTCAGAGCCTCATGTGGACCTTGAACGAGAATGCCTCCCCTTACGGCGACTCCGACCAACGCATGGCCTCGTACTTTGTTCAAGCGCTTTTCAGCAGGGTCACGGGGACGGGGGCTCGGTGCCTCCAGAGCCTCGGAGCTGCAGCGGAGAAAACGTTTTGCTTCGAATCCATGAGGAACATGATTCTGGAGTTTCAGGTACTTCATGCTTAATTACATCAATCAATGTATATATTTTGCTTGCTAAATCAGATCGATTCCTGCATATATTTCTGTACCAGAAAACGTACTAACGCAGCTAGAATCCAACACATGATATACATAGGGCTCAAACCGGCCCATGAATTGACTCTTTGAAACCTATGAACATCACCACTTTTCATGGGTCAATTGGATACTTGGATCCGATCTGTGGAACTATATTGAGACTAATGCAATTTAATTGGATCGGTCGAGATGGACCTACAGCGCATTCATTTTATCAATGACAGTTAATCAGATCTGTAAATATCGCTTCACACCTCAAGTTTTCATTGACTGAGCAAATTCAAGATCCCCTTCAATGATTTAAAACTTTTACAATTATATATATAATTATTTGACAAACTGCAATTGAGTCGATTTCAAACCATCCTTATGAAAAATGGTACGTAGGCACGTAGTAGTTCAAAAATAATCATATCTGAGTATCTTGTGACCTACATATGATGCATGAAGTGATGAATGTCCAAAATTTCGTGATCAGAAAATTAAAATGTGTTTTGCCTTCAAACGTCATGTGTTTCGAATTGAATGAATGTCATTTGTTTAAAAAAAATATGAGTGTCGATCAGTCTACAAGTATGCAGATCGACGCTTAGTTCATTTCAGCATCCTAGAGAGTGAAGTTAGGTCACTTGCAATTCCACAAACGATGACAATGTGGTTAAAGTGCGGAAGGGAACCCAATCAGTTTGTTTTTTTAATTGAAGAAATCGTTCCTCCAGCAAGCACTTCTGCAGTTCGTTAGTGGTAAGCACTAGAGCGCAGTATTGCCAGTAGACATGAAGGCGAATTGCAGAAGTGCTTGCTGGAGTAAATTGTACTTCATCTCTAGTACACATGCAGTGCCGGTCTGGTTCATGTGGACATTTGAGTAATTCACTACTAATTCAACTTGCCCTTTTAGCAGCGTAAGTCCTGTTGCAACGTTGGGACGTTGCTGATAATATTCTAATGTACGTGATTCCAAAGTTGACATTCCATGTTTCTACTAAACATTGTCCAAAACAAATCAATCAATGTTTTGGTGCATTATTGTTTAATTACTGAAAACTTGTTGCATGTAACTTGTTTATATAAGCCTGGTCCATAATTCTGCATGTTTGCTGAAAAGTGAAAACGTTGCATATAGCTAAAAGCGTACTAGCTGAAAATTTTTGAGCTACATGCCTCGTTTTTAGCTACATGCCAATCTTGGAGCAATCAATCAGTCATGATTCTGAACATTGGTTCACCCAAGCGATTCATATGAGTAGCTAAAGAAGTTGCTCCAAAACGTTGCGAAACCCTTCAAAATCCTAGCTAGTAAATCTACTTGCGCAATTCATTCTCTAAATATTATTCCAAATGTACATGTGCAGGATGCCAGCCCCTGGACCACCTTCGGTCACGTCGCCGGCAACGGTGCCTTACTCGAAGCCATGGAAGGCGAGTCCAAGATCCACATCATCGACATCTCCAGCACCTTCTGCACCCAATGGCCCACTTTCCTGGAAGCTCTCGCCACTCGTCCCGACGAAACCCCTCACGTCCGCCTAACAGCCATCGTGATTTCCCCGGAAGCCACCGCCCTGGTGGTGATGCAGCAAGTCACTCTCCGACTGCACCGCTTCGCCCGCCTCATGGGCGTGCCGTTCCAGAGCGAGGTCTTGCACCAGTCGGCGTTGGCGGATCTGGACTTGGCGGTGCTGAATCTGAAAGAGGATGAGGCGCTGGCGATTAATTGTATTCAGACGTTGCATCATGTGTCGGAGGGAGCGGAGGGGGTGGACGAGGAGGGGCGGAGTGCGAGGGATCGACTGCTGGATACGTTTCGGAATGCCAAACCCAAGGTAAGAAAAGTTCTATACATGATTGTCGGAGATATATATATTAATATATTATTCTGGAGTTAATTAATTTGATTAGTTTACTGTGCTGGGGAATCACTCACATTATTCAAACCTCAATTTCAATAATTTGGCGCATGTTTAGTAAGTAATTAAATTGGCGCTGTGAAACTTCAAGCATGGAAAGAATAAAACTGATTTAGACAGCCCGCTTGCTTGCGATGTCAAGGATAGATGAAATGCAATTTTCGTATGAGTACGTTTGCGTTACTATTGGCACAGCGTAAACCTCACAGTGCGCATGGAATACCGTCAACTGAACGAAATTGACGTTATGATACTTCATAACATTTTTGAAAGGAGATTACATTTGACTTCATCACACTGTAGCTAGTAAAAAATTAGGATCGGAAGGCATCTCAAAACTTACGTAAATTGGTTTAAACTGTATGCATGAAATCAATCCTAATTTGAGTTCATGGAATGATCTGAATGAATTTACAGTACAAGGATCCACCATTAATTTTACCTTTGTATCAATGATAACTTGATAATCAGTCACCGTTGCACAAGGTGATAGCATCATATTCCATACAAGAAAGAATTATTAGATCGATGCTTCACTCTTCTGGCATCTTTGAACTTTGATTCACATTCATTTATTTTTTCACGTTAATTTGGAGAACTGTATAGACTGAAGTAAGTCTCTACCATCAATCATGTCAACAGCTCATCCCCATAAAATGAAAGCCCCCAATTAAACTGGCACCTGTGAGCATGTACAATTATTCTCAAAGGAGCACCTGCATGTGAGCATGTACAATTATTCAAGTAGCATGCATGCATGCAAGTTGTTGCACACCATAAATAATTCGTCTTGACATTCTTAGTAAGGCATATATTGATTTACTCCAATTCACATTAATCTTGTTTTTAGTATGAACCTCGAGATGCATGGTTGAATGCACATAAATACTTAGAGAACTAGTAAGACTTAGAATGGACCATGTTAGTACTGGTTGTCTGTCTTAATACTGTTATTTCGTACTTTCAGTGAATGATGGATTAAAAATTATATTACTTGATCAATAGATGACTTCATTGGAATCTAGACAGTGGATATATATTACTTAGATTGAATTGGATCGACGATACATCGACTAATGGCCAGGGCCGCATGGTCTTTCTTTGGTGTAGATGCTGGTCCTGGTGGAGGATGAAGCTAACCTGGTGTGGCCAGCAGATTTTGTGGGCTGCTTTGGAGAGGCCCTCCGATTCTACGCGCTCTTCTTTGAGTCCCTGGAAGCCAGCTTCCCTCGTGCCAGCCCCACCCGCCTCACGCTGGAAAGGACCTGCGCCAGAAAGCTCGTGAGCCTGCTCAGCTGCGACCCAGCAGAAAGTCGAGAAAGGCAGGAGACGGGCGCCAGATGGGACGCGCGGATGCGGCAGGCAGGGTTCCAGCCCGCCACCTTCAGTCCCGACGTCGTGGACGACGTCCAAGCGCTCCTCAAACGGTAATTAAGTATACGAACTCACATTAATTTTCAGTCGATCATTAACCGCATAATTATAGATGCATGAGGATCGATTTGTTTGATTCGTAACAATATATATATCCATCACCAATCTCGGTCTCGATCTGGTGACATTGAATTTTTTATGATTGAATGAATTGCAAGTAATTTCAAGCTAGTTACAGGTTACCTTTGTACAAGGTAGAATCGAATGGCAGACCCTATGCCATGTTTAATGTACATACATGTCCAAGTTGTGTTTCAAAGTTGAAGGACAGAATGTACTATTATGAATTTTACAATTAAAATTTTGAAAGTAGATCGAACAGGATCATCTGGCAGGGAGAGCTAGCTCAAATGGTTTTGACAGAGACTGTCTTGAGAAGGCTAATTAAGTTTTAGGACATAAAGCTGAGTTGACTGAACTCTGTAATCCAAGTGCGTACAGTTATTATTCTGTGGTTCAATTGTTCAGTGCTTACATTGAATGTAGTATTATGTGTTTGGATCTTCGACCTCCCAATCAATCAATGTTCTAACGCATTCGCAATGGGTTCCCTTATTATACTTAGTATTATTGTAGACTAGATAATACTTGAGAGCCAAGAGACTTGAGAGCATTATTAATCATGTATCGACATAAATTAGCCTCAGACATGACTGTTATGCACGTCCCAGATCCTTTTTCCTTCCGGGACTCTTTCTGGGACGGAGTCTAAATGTTGACTAATACATTAATTGTCATGGTCTGAGTGTACCTAGCTTGCTTTGTTTTTATCTGGGTTTCATCAACCAAATTCCACTGCTAGCTGGACATGGCTAATATATAACAGAGCACGCACATGCCACGGTGATTGCGATCGGTTTTTCCAGGTACAAGAAGGGGTGGGGTCTTGACACCGTCGACAACCGACTTTACCTCACCTGGAAGGAGCAGGCCGTCATTTGCAGCACTGCTTGGAAGCTCATCACAAGCCCGTCATAGTAATTCTAGCTCTAAAGTATATCTGAGCGACTGTTAATTAATTAGAGACAGGGAACGTTTGACGTTCAATTCATTCATTCATTCACCTCACGTGTAGTGTAGGAGCACAAGTACAACCAGTGAACTGCCAGTAGAACAAATGTTCACTGCTAAAGGCCTAGGAATTGAAGAATTAATTAAATAGGTAATACTGCAACAGCTGAGGATGAGTGATTAACATATTCACAATTAAATTAGAACAATTTTGAGTTGACAGCATTCAATTATTCGGGGTTCAAACTACAATTTGAAGCTCTCCTCCTGCTACCAGGAAGTCAATTTCTGGGGATCAGAGATGGCAGTAGGCCATGAATTGTAAACAGTTGAGTCGACGTAACTAGCTGACCCACGCGAACTCTGATTCAATATTGTCAATTCGAGTATTTAATGGATTCTGCCTTGAACCCTGTTTTAATTTCATATTGCTGGCGGGGCTTTAACTCGGGTGGGGGGTGTTATTTTAATTAACTGAGGTGATGAGTGACCTGTTCAAGACCACACCAGCTAGCACAAGACAATCTGACAAGAGATCATGTAAAGATTAAAGTCTAATGACGTGCAAATAATGCCTTAGAAAATGAGTGAGGGATGTGTGCATTTCAACTATTTAATTAAGTCAGTCATTCAATTCACTGATTCTTAAACTTTGCTCTTGATTCCATTGCCAACTGGTGGGCTGAATAGAATAAAATAAACTTAATAGATAAAATTTTCATTTCTGTACTGTTGTCATTCCTGCTCCGTGTGCAACTGCCTCAACCACTACCAAATATTTGCAAACATTCTCCTTTGTTCTATTGGTTGAGGACAGAAATTTGTACATGACACGGGTCCTGGCAAGCAGAATTTGGGCTGTCTACTTGCCTCCGGATTTGCGGCCTGCTCAGAGTTGCTATGCAACGTGTTTCCTGAAAGTTTGGGGGTCCGTTTCAATGACTGAGGCAAACGTGCAAATTAAGTAAAAGAGACTGATTTGGTGAAGTGAACGCAGTGCTTGTATGTCATGAGTTTGGATGTAACAACCGGTAATTAATTCAGAACTTGGAAGCTCAAACCTTGTTTTTCAAAAACAGACCGAGGTATGTTGTCACTGCAACATTGCCTTAAATAAGATTTCCCACAATTAGTCAGCAAATACTGATTCCCGCCTCGAAGTAAATACTTGGACCTACAGTGGCCACTCAGCTTGAAGAAGAAATAGAGGACAAGACGCAACAAACCCTGGCAACTCAAGTTATTGGAAAAAGATTTGTTTAGTTTCCTCCGTAGATTTTTCTTGTTCACATCAAATTCGTTAAATGGAAAAAATTTCAGATTCGCCCTTCCCAGGCTCGTCTTACTAGAAGTTACTGAATCTTCACCCATCCTAGATTTTAAAGCTCCGAGCACTTGAAAGTAGTACTTTTGGCATGTTAAAAAGTGCCAAGATTAACTGATAGTGCTTCCAAGTGGTTCGTAGATGTTGGCTTGGATTGACCAATAATGTAAGCACTCATAATTGTACTCCCTACCTGGTTGCATCGTGATGAATAACCCATCTTCATTTTCAGAACCTAGATCTATGATTGTCATTCTTCTGTTAAATCTCAAAGGACAAGTACGTATGACTATCTTACCTGATTGTGATGGAGCTTGCAGGCAGACTCTTGGCTCTCTTACATTTTTCTCCCCTAAAGCGTTGTAGACGCTCAGAGAATGAGCTGTAAACTAGCCTAGCCTGCTATTACGAGTCACGACACGTGCACTCCCTTGTACTTGTACAAAGACCGTCCTTAAAAGGAAGGTTTTCTGACAGCATCTCATCAACATTATGCACCGCATGAATCACTCCCAAGTCCCAAACCAAAACACTTTGCGTTCACATCCATGTCACATGGAAACCAGGCTGTAGCAGCAGCCTGCTGTCGGTGGTCAACAGAGCGTCGTCTGGTCAATGACTCGGCCGTCTGCATAAATGGGAAAGAAACTCAAGTCTCCAAAATTTACGTTTGGATTCTGACTAACTTGCGAACTTCCTGTCTGTACCTGCACAGTACACTGAGTGGGTTGGCTTGCGTGAATCGCATGCCTTGCACGCCAAAGCTCAATATATAGCACCCAGAATTGACCACACAGGGACTTAGCAATTATGGAAAAGAAGACCATTCTCCAGTTGGCGACTCAATACTTTCTTCATGAATTTCTAGTTTGGATGAAACTAATCGAAGCTTAACCAGTCTTCCCAGAAGTACCCCTAATAAATCTAGGAAATACTAAACGGATACACGTTGCAAAAAGTTCGATCAAGGACACTGAAATTAGGTCACTGATTTGCTACGACGTCTGTAAATTGAACTCTGCGCTCTAATATCTTGCAATTTGGGGTAGATATATCAGTTTGCCTATGTAACATTTGTAGGTATCTGAATTTCAGAAAAGGTGTCGACTTACGGAGAAATGTTGAGTCTATATTTATTTTACTTGCTCAACAAGCAAGATCCAAATTTGGTTAATGGAAAAATTCTCATTACGTATGCAATTTCAAAGTAGCAGGTTGTGGGCCAGTACAAGTAACAATGAACGACAAGATTTCTATACAGAGGCGTGGCCATACTTAGAAAGTTAGCCCAGCGCTGCTTACACCACTTGCCACTAAGTCCTACCAACTGTGTGAAAAGATGAATCGCAATTAGGAAAACAAGGTCAATATGAGAGACAAGAACAGGTCGCCAGAAGTTTCACTAGACATCATCCACCTTAATTTTCTTCACGCAGTGCAAACACAAACGAAGAAAACCCCTCAACCACAAAGGAACAACACCCCCAAATCCATTCAACAAACGAGGCAACTTCGACCAATTCGAGAGCTTGACGTGAGCAAAGAGGCAGAACCTTTGTTCCACATTCAAATACATTAATGGTAATACACAATCTCAAAGAGCCCTCATAAGAAAACGATGAAGCTCATCCTCAAAACTAAAAACGCTCATCCTGCCGGCTGCTAAACCTAACCTCCTACATTACGCATTCACAGAGACCTATCAAAACTGGTACATCAGATCCTATACATATGATACAGAACACTGCTGCAAGTGGCTCAACATAGCCGTGCCACATTAGTGTTCGCTTATCCACAGAAGTTATTGAAGGCAAATTAACATTCTTTTCCTTTGACGACATATCCAGAGCCACCCGAAAAAAAAACTGTTCAGTATCGGATGGCGTGGGTGTCACTGGCGTCCGGATGGCAAGACTCTTGCACCCAAATCTTGTGCAACAACTTGAGCAGCTGCGAGGCTTTTCTTTTCGCCCTTGCAGTGCAATCGCTCTGGATGAGTAACAAGAGCTTCGTAGGTGCGCCGTGAGCCACCGCGGCCTCGCGCATGGCTATGGAGTCGCTGCACACGGAGCTTAAGGTTCCAGTTGCGTACTCTGTCCCGCGGTCGGAGACTTTGAGAATCAGCTCGACTAGTATCGGGACTGCAAGGGCGTGGTCGATGATGGCCGCTTTGCCTTCCTCGGTGGTGCAGAGAAGCTCGAGAGTTGCCAAAGCTTTCTCGGCGGAGGCTGACCGCGCTCGAGGGAGCATCTCTAGGAGAGACGCAGCCGCGCCCACTTCTACGGCCCTGGGGAGTAACACGAAGAAATTCGGGGTTAGCACAACACAATTCATGCAGAATTTAGTACAGAGTGCATAAAAACGACACACCAATCCCTAGTTCTAACGATTACAACCACAAAGATCTTAAGAGTAATATAATGACGTTTTAAGTTGCTCTCCAGACTAGCGTGCAATCCTATTACTTCGAACAATTGGTTAGGATAAACGCCGAAGCTTTGATCAGCTATGGAACCGATCAAAGCAAGCCCTAGAAGTGACGAAAGTACACTCAAACGACTACATTATGACCTTTAAAACGACGTTGTGGAGAATCCTGCATATTTGCCACAACATTATTGGATGTGGCACACTTCAATCAGATTCAACGTGAAAATGTTGGGGCCCAGAGTGTTAAGATTGAATAGGACAGTGTGCGAATTAACTTGATGACCAAAGCGACGTTGAATCTCTCACATCGAGCACAAAAGCAGACTATATTGGGACCCTGGTATGAAAACAGTGAAGAGGTTTGAATGTAAATGAATGTAACGGGTACGAATAAACACTTACCGACGTCGATTTTCTTGGTGCAAGCACAACGCCAGCAACGTCCTCGTCGCCAGCTTCACAAGCTTCAAATGCTTCTCATCCCTCAACATCTCATTCAACGCTTCCATCACCCCCCTCCCCCTTTCCCCCATCGTCCCCTTGAACCCCTCCTCCAACGACAACTTCTCCAGCAACAATCCCCCTTTCTCTCTCGCCTCCTGCCTCCCCTTCCTCACAAACCACATCACCACACCCAAAAACTCGGGAGTCGCCATCTCCCTCACCGCAACTTCATCAAATTCCGCCAACGCCGCTAGGCAACTCAAGCTCTCTTCCAGAACATGACGCTCATCATCCACCGCAAGGTCACTGGAGAGTAAGAATGGAATCAAAGAGGAGGCCACTCCTGAGGAGGAAAGAAGCTCCCTGGAGTCGTGGGTGCTACTTAGTTTGCTGTTTAGGGCACCGATCGTCGTCTTCGTGATGTTTCCTTCTTTGATTTCCGTCAAGAGGTCCTCCAAATCGGGGTAGACGGAGCTGGAGCTGTTGGCGGAGCTAGTGGAAGAGGATGGGGAGCTTGAAATGGGGCCCGAGATTGGAATGTTGTCGGTGTGATCTATGGGCGCCATGTCGTTGCAGTGAAGGATTGTTTTGGAATGGCGAAGCAGAAGCTCAGTGGGCATGATAGGGTGTTGCAAGTCTGGGAAGTCGGGGTTTCTCGCTGGGGGTGTGCGTGGGCTTAGGACGGAACTCGCGCAATTGCCGAACATGCCGCAGATGAAGAGCTGGCCGCGGGCTTGCTGCAGCCGCGCGTTTTGCTTCGGGTTGCGCATCTTGACGTTGTCGCCGGTTGTCGTGCCCACCATCAAGAGCTCGCAACCTCTTCCAATTCCACAGACGCGCTATGTGCAAATCCTTAAGTCGAAATCACTCCAGAAATCCAACCAAAAAACACAATACTACCAAAAATCGAATTCCTACACGAAAAATATCAAATATCAGAAACTATCAATATATCAATGCCGAATCTATCACAGCCAAGCTCCTCCGCGATAGCCCCTGTTTCTTATCGATACCACACCTTCGCTGTTGCAGCATTGTCACTCCGAAACACTGAGACTCCTAGCAAGCTATGCCGAATTTCAAACGCACACCGGAATTGATTCCTTGCTAGCTAGCTAGCTGGCTGGCTTGCTTGCTTGCTTCTCTGCTTGCATACTAATCCTACAGCAAGGTGCCACCTTTGGTCGCCCACGTCAAGATTCAAGTACTCGAAAAGTCTGGGAATGAGCGGGACATGCGCGCAGCAGTTGCCACGGCTCTGCGTTTGTGCCAGTGAGCTTAGCTAGTGAGTACCCTTACAACTTCCAAATGCGTGAGTGTGAGTGACTGAGTGGCAGGGATTGAAGCTAGGTGCACAGGACAGGCGACGGAGATCTTATGAAGGGGACGGGGAGCTAGTGAATTACGTTTCTAGCCAGACAGGGTCACAGGCTCACAGGGCGGGGGGGGGGGGGGGGGAGACGGGAGCTTGACTGTACTTAACATTAAACTTCTCTTCAATGAGCCGAAATTTGGTTTTAATACCTGGAAGTCTGGAAGGGTCCGCCTGTGTGATTCAAAGCGGACTGATGAGGAACGCCAAAAAGCGGGGGGACCCAAAGCGTGTGTACGATTCGAAACCTCGCCTTGGGAAGGGGGACTGTTGGGTCCGCGATTTGTCTGTTGACTGGGACCCTGACTGGGCTGACTGAACTGAACGGGAGGACTGACTCCACTGACTGCAACGGGCTGGTGTCGGTCTGTAAATGTCTGCTCTTGCTTAGCTCGGCTTCAGACCTTCAGTTCAGCCCCGCTTTGAAAAGCTGATGGCATTCGGCAGTAAAGGCAAGCCTTTATTTGTGTAAGTAAAAAAAAGGGGATGGGGGGGAAGAAAGAAGAAAAAAGAAGAAGAAGAAGGATGGCATCAGTTGAGACTGTTTTGTTTTGTTTGATATGGTGAAATCTCCAAAACCATGTGTTCCCTTGTCGCGCTTTTGGTACAGTTGGTAAGCTCTCTACAAGGAGGGGTGTGCAAGCTTTGTTTTGTGGTGTTCCGACTCACAATGTGAAAGTTATGAATTTTTGAGTTATTTTTTAATTTAAAAATAAAAATTTATTTTTATTTTTATTTATGAAATTTTATTTTTTTTTATTTGTTATTTGTGGACATTAATGAGGGCTTAGCCATCACTTTTGACATCTCAACAATGGTATAAGGCACTCTAATGAAAATGAAATTCCAATTGCCTATTCTAAATGCGTGCTTTGCATTTGATAACAAATGCATGTTTTGGAGAACATGGTATATGGTATGAAACACTTATTATATATTTACACCAATGTATATTTATCACCAAACTATAGTAGCTCATTATATAATGCAATGCTTAGGATATAAAAGTAAAAATAAAAGTAAAATAGTATAAAATATAAATATTGTGACAAATTGCATGATATTAGAAAGGAAAAGAAAAAAAGATAAGGAAAAGTATAAAATAATAAATAAATAACAAATAAACAAACAAGTAGTGAATCACAAGATTCTCTATCTAAATATACATGTATAACTTTTGTACATCTCTTTTCATATGATCTATAATAAAAATTTACACATCACGATTCTACTACATTCTTATAAATGATGGGCCTTGACTAGTGACTTTGCCACGTGTTTCACTTTCATTACCCTATACAATTTTTGAAATTTTGAACCATTGCACACCATTGCTATGTCTCTGTCTATATGTAGAGATAATAAACATGAGCTTGAGATTGAATAGTTATGCTATGGCATCATGGCAATTTCTTGGATGGAGCCAAAGGTTGCAAAAAAGTTTCTTGTGCCTTTTTTTGTATTATCTTTTTTGTAATTAATAAATTCATTTTTCTTCAAAAAAAAATAGATAGTACATAGGTTTTCACATAGAATAGTCTAGCCTAGGTCAATTCGTCAATCCATCCATGCTTTCTTTTATATCATAGATAGAATATGAGCATGAATTAAGAAAGGACATATCTAGAGAGAAAATATCTAGAAGAAGACATTGGAAAAAGTGCTAAGTTGTTGAACATGTGTCATTCTATGAATTTAGCATATTGTGTGCTCATTATATTCTTTGAACATGACTTATGCTTGAATTGTGAGTGAATCCTAATATCAATTCTTGATGCCTTCGTCATATGAACTTTGAAATCTCTTCTCTCCTCATTTTTGTTTCAAGTTTCACTTTTGCTTATTTTTTGTTTTATTTGATTAGAGATACATTTTTCCTATTGGCATTCAATTTTTCAATGAGTTTCTATTTAATTGCAATATTAACCACTAAATGTCCAAGGCCATTTTTGAGCGTCTTGGAATTTGCTTTAAATTCAACATAAAGATAAAATTTTGATAAATTTTATCAAATTTCTTTAAATTACAACCATACAAATTTAAACTAAACATGTTAGAGATCACATGGAAAAAAGGGACACAACTAGATCACTTATAGTTTGAACAGTTATAATGTTTGATTATGAGGGTGTTCAAATTGTGAAAGTGATTTGAAGTCTTTCAATCCTCTTTTCACATGTCTATCCTAAAAAATTGATCACAAAAAAAATATGAGGTTAACGAGTATAACATGCATAATTTCAATCAATTTGTAGCTACTTAAAATCTACTCTACAATTTTTTAAATGAATTTTTAATTTAATTTTTTCTCCCAAATATGTATATTGAGGCTCATTTCCAAGATCTTTCAACACTAAAAATCAAGATTTGCAATGGACACCCTTGTACACAATTTTTTTTTAAATCATAAATCATTCATCTTCAAAATTGGATTTTTGATGCTAAAACTAAACTTCAAAAAGAATTTTCCAAAAATATAAACCACTCAAAACAATAACTTGGTTAGGTTTAATTTACCTTCAAAAGTATTGTCAACACTAAAGTTTGGTGCCTTAGGCATTGAGGGGGACATGACTAGTGACCTCAATCAAAAAAGCTTTTGAGCTTCAATGATAAAGTGCTTTAGTGCTCACATTGGGAACTTCTATCTTAAAGGGTGTAAAATCATCACAAAAAGTGACTATTTCAAGGGGGTCAATCATGTTGTGGTTGTCTTAAGGTAAACCAACCTATGACAAACAAACCACCCATGGCTGGGACCTAAGAAATGACCCATTAGAGTCTTACATCAATCCATGACAAAAAAATTCTAATAAATGAGATGAAGACTACAATAAATTGGTTAGTGACCAAAACCAATGCCTTGGATGATGGTAATAGAGTTATTAGTGGTTGTTTTAGAAATTCATCACAAGAAGTGATTTTTAATTCCTTCATGTTAGTGGCCATATTAGGAGATGTTGTAGCCATGTTGAGAATATTGTGACTACTTTAAGTGGTAAGATGACCATTATAGATACATTTTTTGTTGGTTTTGGGATAATCTTAAAACTATTTTGGAGTGATCATGCAACATACTTCAAAAATTCATAACAAATTCAATTGTTCTCTTTGTTTCTTACATTTGTCTTTGTATGAAAAAAAATCAGATTTTTTTACTAATGGCAAAAGGAGAAAACAACTTGTTTTGCCTTAACAACTTTCTTTATCTTATTTTGTCCAAAAAAAATTCAATTGCTCTCTTCATTTTTTACATTTGTTTTTGTGTGGAAAAAAATCTGATTTTTTTGCTAATGACAAAAGGAGAAAACAACTCAATGTTCTACCTTGTCATAGGCCGGTTTATCTTACATTCAACCATTTTTATTCCCATTCAAGACTTCCAAAAAAAATGGTCAATTCATTCCATTGTAAGACTATGACCACTTTAGATGAATACTGTGATCTTCATGGATTCACTTAGAGCATCTCCTACCACCTTTCAAATACCCAGACCCATTAAAATTGATTGCTTATCATCCAAAAATTAGGAGGGGCGGGATATTTGGAGGGTGGCAAGAGATGCTCTTAACTTACATACATTTCGTTGGCTCTGCATATTTTGTTGTAGGACTTGAACATCAGTCTTTCACCCTCATGTGGGTAAAACTCCAAGGTAAGGTACGTACACCCAAACATAACAAGAGTCATTTATAGACACCTAGAATAATCCCTAAACTAAAATGTAGGTGGACCCAATGTTGACAAATGAATTTCCATGAATGTATCACAATGATGGAGTTTGGTTTTGTGTTGGCCAATAAAATGAGCGTGATACAAGCTTAGGGGCTATTGCTTTCAAGTATTTCCGTATCCACTTTGGAGTTAGTCTATTGCCCATAGTAGGTGCATCTATGCACTTGTTTTCACAAATTCATATTATATTCACACAAGCTCGAAAAATTACAAAACCAAGTTTGTTGGTTTCCGAAACCATTTCTTGACAAAAACATATATCATTTTTATTTTGTACCCAGTACCCTCACTTTCCACAAATGTCTCATGACGATGGGGCTTGGTCTTGTGTTGGCCAATAAAATGAGCATGATACAAGCTTAGGGTACGTTGCTTTCAGGTATTTATATGTCCACTTTGGAGTTAGTCTATTGTCCATAGCAGGTGCATCTACACACTTGTTTTTCACAAATTCATATTATATTCACACAAGCAATTTAGTTGGTTTCCTAAACCCGATTCCTAACCAACATGTATCATTTTTATTTCATACCTACCCTCCAGCTCTGAAAGCCCTGCCAATCTTGAATAAGTGCCCCATTTAGGTGCGTAGTGCAATTGTGCGAAGACGCTCCTCTTTTCCTTTGCAGTGCAGCGGAGTGAGTGAGTCGTTTGATTGTGGCTGGTCAAACTTGGGGTTGGGCTGCAAGCTGGGTCACTCCGGTGGGTAGTAAAGGTCTGAAGATTCAAGCGGTTGGTGCATCATTATTGGGTTTTCTTCCCCCCCTACTTTTTTTTTCCTCCTCCTACCAGTGTGATTTCAATTTGTGCTCGGTGGAGTTCAGTTGTCCCTGTAAGGTAGGTACACCCAAATGTGCCACTAACCCTAAACCGCCATCTATACTGTATGTACATCTCCAAATTCAGTTCTGTACCTAAGTATGTGGAAGAAACGCTTTCAGAACCAAACTTTGTTCCTTAATAACTTTTGCATACAGTATCCAAATGCCATGTATTTTGGTGCGTTGGAACCTCCTTTCACTTGCCAACAAGAACATATGAAAATTTGACCCGTCTAGTAACAAAAAATAGGCTCAGTAGCAAAAAGTGGCAGTTTTGGGTGTACCTACCTCATGCAACAGCCATGCAACTTGCAGGCCGGCCGCCTTATTAAGTGATTAGAATTGGGGTGGGTCGAAATGGAGCAATGGAGCTGCTGCTCCTGCTGCCTCTGGTCAAACGTCAAAGTCAGAGATCGTCAACCCAAAGGGGGGCTGTGAGTGAGTGGGGACGATCAGTGTTGTCCATTTCCGCACTGATTTGGTGCGCCACTCAAGAATGGCCATCTTTCTAGAGATGCACTCACAACAACTGATTTGGTACACTTGGGAGCAAAATGGTTCACTGCCGGAGGGACTCATGGCTTGGGGGTGAGCTTCAAGGGCTCTAACTAGGGTCAGAATTAGGAGTTTGACCTCATGTTGTTGCTGCTGGTGAAATTTTTCAATTTTTTCACCCACATTAACATTACAAAAAAATTTAGGCTTTAGGCCTCCGGAGGGCTGTTAACCCCTGAGCGCCCCAGCGTCCCAAATGTGGCCTCCTACTATGAGACATTTGACCATTATAATGTCCCAGGTTGTATGGTGAAAACTTTCACAAATTTCTCCAAAGATGCCCTCCTTACCTATCTTGCAATCTAAACGGTCATGTCTCTTGGATCTTATTTTTTAATCGGTGGGGTCTACTTGAGTGGCAATTTGTAGCTTGCTTTTGGAATTTGCATTGTGCGCTCAGGGGTTAAGGTTTTGATTTTTGGCATGCTGCAATGCAAGTACAAGAAAAAATTGAAAAAAAAATATTAAAAAAATATTAAAAATTACTAAAACCTGACATGGCACCAATAGAGCCACATTAGTTGTTGTCATTAAAAAATTAAAAAAAATTTAAAGAATAGTTTTATTTCCTCTATAATTGCACCGGGAGGTTCAAAACTCGTGGCCCTCCAAAGGCCTGAAATTTTTTGTAATGTATACAAGTGTAAGAATAGTGACAACAATTGAAATTATATTTTTTTTATTTGACAAAGTATGAATTTACTATGAATTTTTGAAGTGTTTAATGCATCACAGTGCAAACTACCTTAAAACCAACAAAATTTGAATCCAGCATGCTCATTTTTTTCATCTAAAGTAGTCATAGTATTGTTTAATATGAAAGGCCTAAAAAGTCAATTTTTACAATGAATTCACACTAAAAAGCTAAAAGTTCCTAATGAAGTCACTAATCACTCTATTACTGTCATGGAAAACATGCATTGTAGCCAAAATTTCTCATATTGAAAAAATCCACGATGGGACATTCCCTAGGTGTCTACTATGGGTCATTTGACCATAATGGGTTGTTCTACCTTAGTGTGCCTTGTGCCATTGCCAAAGTCAAAATAAAAGTAAAAGTAACTTCTTAATTTTTATAATTTAGAAGAATTTCAAAATTCAATAAAATAATCAAAATAATAGCTATTCAAACCATATAACACTTGGTCCTTAAGGTTGGCAAAAAATAATTTTAAAAATAAATTCTATAATGTAATAATTTATGAATATTGAACACTTCATTTTAAAACTATGAATTTTTGGACTACCCTTGAGTGAAACACTCATAATTATGTTAGTATGGATTCATGGTGTTTTGGTTATGGCATGAAAGAAGTTATAGTTTTGTGCATTTGAATGTTATATAAAATTGTATTGCAAAGGTATTAATGGCCAAATTTTATAAATAACATATAATATTGTACCAAATAAAAACTTGTATTCAAATTAGAAACAAAATGAAGGGTCATAAATATTGAGTTGTTTTAGAATTTTATATAATATAATTGGGTAGGAGGAAAAGATAATTTCAAAAATAATCCCCCATGAAAAATATCCACTTAAGACAAGTATTTGATGAAAACAACGCATAGTGACCCATGAGCTTTATTCTTGCTCCCACCATTCTCCTTCCCTTATCAATAAATTGGGACTTTCTTCTTTTTTATAAAAATGCTCTTAATATATATATTTTTTTCTCTTTCCTTTTATAATGTGAAAACATCTATTTGAGGTTGGTTCGTTGGCTTTGCATTGAGTCAAGAATTTATGAAAAATCACTTGAATTGTGAGACTCGTGACGAGGCTTGTTAAGGACCAAATGTAGACTAATATCAAAGGTATGGATGGAGATGCTTTAAGACCAAAGTTGTTTATTACAAATATGGGAGGCAAGCTTTGTTGTACTTTAATACTCCCCATGGTTTCTATAGTATCCAATGCCACACTTGGTTCAACGTAGGAAGGTAGGCTAGAACCCTCAACTCTTGAAAAATAACCTTCATTGAGCCCCTCAAATCTCCAATTGCAAGCCACTTTTTGAGGAGGGTGACAATGCTCTAAACTAGGGTTTTACAAGTTAAAGCATCTCCACTATTTCACTAGAAAGGGGCTTAGATTGGTCCATGTTGAGCTCAGTCTCCTAGATCTCCCCCCCCCCGCAGACATGTCAAAGAAAAAAAATATGGCTTCTATAAAATGAGCCCTCACCCTTCCATCTTGACAAGTCCTCCCATGATCTCTTCACTAATAATTTAGATTCTACTAGTTTGAATAAGTTTTTGTAACTTTTTTTGAAATGTCCAACAAATTAGCAACTCTCACCAATGAGAGTGCAAAGCTATAGTACCCATTCCGGTAATTAAGTTGAATACCGCAGAGATATGAAGAAAAAAAGGTGGAAAACAACTATGTTGGTGGAGCTTCAAAGGATAGTTGAACCCGTAGAAAAGCCATTCGACAAGGCAGTTTCTTTGAGAAAGGGTGATCTCACCTCAACAAAATTACAATTTAACCCTAGAAAGGGCCTAAAAGCCCTTTACAGCCGTTTAAATATATTATGAATACGGTGGTATTGGACCAGAAAAACATTGACCAAATATTGTTCAATACAAAGTAAATTAATCATCATCATAGTACGTAAATAACAACGTATCACAACTCATACAATAAACTACAAATGAAAAGTTATAAATAAGGCTAAATACGAGTTGTAGCAAGGGACTCCAAGGGCCCTTCCCTTTCAAAGGTTCAAATGGACGAGAATCACAGGATGTGGGGGTGCAGAATTATCCTTCCTCACACTCTCATGGCTTTGCAAGTTTGCAACCACCAACCTCGGTTAACCCTGAGCGCCACAATACCTCAACTCAAAACTCAAAGATCTCCTTGTTTGACCATTATAATCTTTTTAACGGTACGGTAAAAGGACATGTCCTTTTTCCTATAGCTCCGGCCCTATCTCTACTATCAATCGGTACAATCAATTTATGTGGATCTCATTTTACATGATAGTTTGATTGGAATGAACTGAAAAGGGTTTGAATTTTGGCAAATACAATCTGGGTGCTCAAGAGTTAAGGTAGGGGGTTGTAAAAGCAATTTGGTACATTTTGCCACTAACATGTACCAGACGTGTACATTTCAGAAGGGCGTCGCTTTTAGAAATCACCGTGTTTTCAACTTCAAAAATTCATAACTAATTCCATGAAGCTCCAAAAAATATGAAACGACTTGGGTTAGATGCCGATTCCATTTTTCTTACCACGAAAATTTACTGAAAATTATTTTAAGCAGTTTAGCTTCCCCAACCGTACCCAACTTCACCTGGGATAGAGTCCTACTTAGTCCTCCATGTGCTTAGTCAAGTCAAACCACTCTGCAGAGGAGCTCACAGTGAGTTTAAGTTAAGTTACTCCCTGTAGGCATTTCTGCAAGCAATAACCAATTCCATTTATGGTGGGGCTTGTTGTACGCAAGCTCACAGTACTCCTAATCAATCCGTTCCTTCCCCGGGCATTGGGAGAAGGCACCCAACCCAACCAGCAGGGTCCAGCCAGCCGTCACCCCAATTCCAGTAGAGGCTTGCATGCCCTCACACTAGTGGTGCATTTATGGAGGGATTAGTTCAGATAGGCTAAAATCGTCTGACAGCAGCGACAAATCGCCAGAAAAGAAAAAACCCTGCCCCAATTCAAATGGAGTGGGGCAAGGGCCGGCCTGCACTTGGAAATCTCACTCTACTAATGGCTAATGATTCCAGTCTGGAAGTTGGATGATACTCATCACTTGTGCAAGACCGAGGGAGGCACGGATTTCCCAGTTAGCCTAGAACTGAATAATTCCCACCCCTCCCCAACTCCCTCTCAACTCAAATTCGATGGACGGACGGACGGAGAGGATCTGCCCCCTACTGACAGATGGGTCAATGATATATCCACATAGTCGCACTTGTCAAGCAGGAAGAGAGGGCCTCAACCCCAAACTCAAAAATGCTTTGGCGTGGCCATTTATTATATAATTTTTTTAATTTAAAAAAAAAAAACTAAAAAATAGAGAGAGAGAAAATGCTTATTGATACTTCTGAAGTGTGTCCTTTTCTACTGCCATAGCCTAGGAAGAAAAAAAAACTGACTGATCTAAGCATTTGCAGCCCGACAGTGAGATACACATATATTCAGATAGTTATTACTATAACTTATTCAAATGTCGTCTACCATGGCTGTATATGACACAAGATTGGGGTTGGTTGAATAATCTCGTTGCATGGGCAGGGTACCCAAGGAATTCCAGCAAGTTTTTCAACTTAACCCTTAAAATGAC
The DNA here is from genome assembly GCA_950106755.1 of Climacium dendroides. Classification (NCBI taxonomy): domain Eukaryota; kingdom Viridiplantae; phylum Streptophyta; class Bryopsida; order Hypnales; family Climaciaceae; genus Climacium; species Climacium dendroides. The sequence goes on from OX467086.1 coordinate 32,642,728, forward strand.
GCTGAGGATGTTTTCGGGCCAATGAATGACAATAATCTCTCTGTAGGACAGAAGAGGGCAACTGTTCATCCTTCAAATTTTGTGGGGAAAGGGAACGTCTGTTATAGTAGCTTGTCTTCCAATGAGTGCTTTTTCATTTTTTTTTTGAAGCCAACAATTCACATGGTACCCAAATAGATGATTTCCAAGATGAATCGCTTGTCATTTAAAAGTTGACATATCTAAGGGTTGGCTTCCATGTAGAGTCAAGGCCGTTGAAGCCCACCAATCTACGATGGAGTGGGGAGTTTGATTTTTCTAGTCCCCATTCTATTGTTGATCGGTGGGGTTCACCAACCCCTAACTCTACATGGAAGCCGACCACTACTTGAGATTGTGGTGAATCCAATTAAGCTTAACTCCTAAGAGTTTTGAGGATCATATTTTGGATGGTGAATGAGGAGCTTTAGGATGATGTTTTGACTACATAGTTTTCATTCATGCAAAGTAATATTTAAATGTTTTGAAAGATAACATTCCTTGATGACCAATTTGATAATTGTAAAATGGGATAAATAATTTTTGTATCCAAAGATAAAGTCAATAGATGGATGCTTCTATCTTTGGGGAAGAAATTTTATTCAAAAAATCCTAACTTTATATATATATATATATATATATATATATCTGTGTGTGTCTATTAAATCTTGTTTAGCTATTCTATTGTGTCTAAATGAGGTCTAAAATTCTATTTTAAATACAATTCCTACTTTTAATTTTGACTTAACTATGAGCGGTCAAGCTCCTACTAATTCTAATTTATATCTCCCAAATGGGTTGTTCTACCTCCTACCATATGTATATAGAGAACTTCTCAACTCAATTGATAATTCAAGTTAAGATGGAGATGCTTTGGAAGCAATGTGAGGTGATGAATTGAAAGTTAAATTTTTTATAGTTTGTCTTTCAAGCAAAGAAACTACCTCACATTGCACCACACTTGGTGCCTTTTTTTGGTGCGCTCACCATGGGACACATGAAAAGCCACATGCCAAACCAATATTTGGTGTTTCAAAGTGTTGTAACTTTTGCATCCAATGTCTGAATTCAATAAAACTTGTTGGAAAATTTGCACTATTTTTTTAAGTTTATGTGGTAAAATTTTTAGATCAATTCAAGATTTAATGATTTCTTGAAAGTGAATCGAAGTTCACAACTTCAATTTGAGTTCACCAAATTGCATTTGAAGGCTACAACTTTGGGGGCTTGTATCTCCTTCATCCAATGTTTGTTTTCAATAAAATTTGTTGGATGATGTTTCACTTGAAGTCTAGTTACTGTGGTAAATTTTTCATGTGAATCCAAGTTATTTCGAATGTTTGGGAGCAATTCAAAATCTCAACATTTTGGATTACACTAAACTTTGGTAGGCAACATGTTTCTTCTTCGTACAATGTCCGTTTCCAATTAAAAAAAATTGGAAAAGTTGCACATACTAGTCTAGTTTATGTGGCTAAAATTTCATATCGAGCCAAGAAGTTATGAGTGATTGAGAAACATTTTAGTAAAAGGAGGTTCAACCCTAGATGTGTTTTTTTCAACTTTTCTTGCTATTTTTTTGACATTTGAAAGCCATTTTGCAAACATAATGAGTCAATTCAATGATGTTTTTTTTTCATCAATGTGTTTGTACGCTAGTTTTGAATCACTTTGTAGTGTAAAGTTTTTTCATTTGAGTAGGTTTAAGAATCAAATTTTGTGTTGCTAAGAAAATTTTAGCATCCTTTTTCAACACTAAAACATCAATTCTATGTGGTCAAATGACTCCAAATTTGATTCATGTCATCTACAACACATACACTACAGGATTGTATGGTTGAGTCCTCTATAACTTAGTGGAATTTTGAACTATAACATTTCAAAAACAATGTTAATTTTAAACTCAAACAGGCCTTTAAGGCCAGGTTAGGCAATGAGGGGTTAACACCCATGCAGCTGAGTGTGGAGATTTTTTTGTACTGTACACTGTAGGCCAATTGTGGCTTCTAACATGGTTTAGGGTTGAAGCTTACTTGTACCCATTGAGACAGCTTTCTCTGCACCTGGTCTCTCTCAGGATGCACACTTTCTCTTGGACTGTCCTTCCTCCTGTCCAGCATCCCACCAGACGAAGGCCTTGCCTTGACCAAAAACATCACTTTCTGGTAAAAAAAGGTAATAAGTCATGTTATGCAAAGGTGGGATTATTGAGCTTTATGGCAGGTGTGCAGAAAGAGTGAGAATGTTTTCACTTCAATGATATCATAGGCTCCCAAACAGGCCCACACCTGAACCAACTGGTACACCATTGTGATACCGTAAATCAGTATAAAAATTCCTTCTTCACTCTCCCCAAATTTAACAAAACATTCTCTCATACACCAAATTAACAAGACATTCTCCGATACAGCCCTACCTGTGGGTATCCCCCATCCAGTCCATCAACTGAACAACACTGTTGAACTTGGTCGTCACTCCGTTTTGAAACACTTTGAAAACTCAGATTTGAAGGCTCACAGCTCCTCCAATGAATGAAACCTCACTTCTATCTTGACCATAGATTTGTCGCTATTGTCAGATGATTTTAGCCTACCTGAACTAATCCCTCCATAAATGCGCCACTAGTGTGAGGGCATGCAAGACTCTACTGTTTTAAAAAACAACTGACTTGAATGGATGGAAAAAACAAATGGCAAAATTAGGGCAATGGACTTGCTTGCAGCTGCAGTGGCTTGAATTTCTCCTAAATCCGTCAGTTTTGGGTGCTGGAAAAGAAGTCGACAAGTGTACTGCACACTGAGTTCTCGAACACTGGCAGGTTCTTGTACTGGCATTGATTGCTTCCTATGGAATGTTTACGTTGGACCACCTTTTTTTTCCTCCCCTCCCCCCACCCCACTCAGCAATTTTCTGAGAGCGGCCGGCCAGGTTCCCCACCCTCCCATCCACAATGGCAACTGCGGCTTGTCTTTAGCCTGTGGGAGATAGTGTTTGCACCTTCCTTGCAGAATTACACACATGTCGCCCCCCCTCCCCTTCCCTTCCCTTGGCACCCTGCCAGCCTCGTTCAATAATGTGCTCCACCGTGTCACCATTATTCAAAGTTATTCAACTCTCGTCGCTTGAGTTTCAGTTGACCTCCATGGCATTCCAAGTCCCGCCCCTCGCAGAGCAACTGGCACGTGCCGGCCAGGGGTGAAGAGGATGAAATGGAAGGGATGGAATTGGCCTGTGCAACACATCCATCCATCCGTCCGTCCGGTGAGCTGGGACTGACGAGAATTGGGGATTGGTGGGGGGGTGCACACTTGCTGAACTTGACTCACCATAACTTAACTTAAAGTTAGACCTTGACCAAATGTGTCAAATTGCACCCGTCAATGAGGGTAGGGGGTCCATAAATTGTCCACCTAAGAGTCGGTACTGAAATCTGGGGAGGTGAAGCTTCTAGAAACAAAAAAATTCAGTAATTTTTTCATTGAAATATTTTCTAGTAAGTTTTCCTTGAAAGACAAGTGGAATTGGCATCTAATCCAAGTTGTTTCATATTTTTTGGAGCTTTGTGGAATTAGTTATGGAATTTTGGAGTTGAAATGGCATAGGGCTCTAAAATCGCTGACCCCCTAAAATGTCCATTGGTTGTACATTGTTGAAGGCTATGAAAAAGCAACAAGTACAAATAGTGTATAGTACATTTGAGGAGGTAGGTGATTTTAGAGCTTGTGCGCTTTTAGAACCTCCTACTTTAGTTTTTAAATCAACAAGGGCTCTAAATGGTTTGAGTGTGTGCATGGTGGTCATTTTTTTTAAGGGTGTTGCACACTGTGTTTGAAGTCTCAAGCCCCATTGAATTCTCAAAATTTGATTGGTGAGGAGGTGAAAATTAGAACTCAAGGCTTTACTCTACACTGTAGGTCCCCACATCACTTCAAGACACCTAAATGGCAATACTTATTGGAAGTTTGGGCGCCAAGGAAGTGGAACTTGGAGGGAAGTGAAAATTGGGTTTAGTAAAAGTAGAGACCCGACTTGTCCTCTAAGTGCCAACTATAGTTTTGAATATAAAATTATGAGAAATACACCATGAGAATCACCTTCATTGATTGAAATTATATCCAAATTTGTTTGAAGGTGATATGATGCTTAAAGTGTCCCAAAAAATGACCACAATCATATTCCACATCAGCAAAAAAATATGACTAAATGGAGTCATATGCCACGTAAGATTTTTTTACTTTATCCGGGTAGCTCAAGGAAAAGTCAAGCCTCCAAGGATAGTTGAAGTATACATCACGTTGACAAAATATAGCTAATTATGGGTAATTATACCTCTAAACCCATATGACCGCCAATATGACTGATGTTCAAAGCGACTTGTTGGTAATCACTCAACCTAGTCATGTTGTGAGTCATCTATAGTAATTTCTATGTGAGTGATATTTTTTGATTTTATGACTCATTGCAATCATATTATGCAGTCATAGAACGCTGGATTTCTAGTAGTGTGGACAACTATACTACAAATTGTTTTTGATATGTAAGAAAGGCCCCTAACCACCCTATTCAAGAACGTTATGTAATGCAAGCTTTTGAAAAAGTTTATACTGTTTATTTATTGTGCTTAAAAAAATTGACCTTAGTATCTTCATTTCATACACTTAAAGCATCCTCAATGGGGACTCTAAGTACAGACATTAAAAAGAGAGATTTTTGAAGTCACTATGTTAGTTTCATGATTTTGGGGTCACTCTTGCATTAGGCCATACATCCACAATCCATCATCTATTTGGTACAGGCTAGGACAACAAGATGGTCCATGGCGACTAAAGAGTTCATTTGTAGAATGTTGCAATCATGTACAATTTAATTTATTTATTTTTAGCTATCACAAAATTTTCTTGAGTAATGAACAATCCATTCGAAAAATAAGAAATGTGCAATGCGGGAGATGGCATTTGATGTGCCTCAAGACTAAGAAAACAACTAGGTAGTGAAGTAACATGATAGCTAATTGGATTCAAATTTTTGAACTCCATCTAGGTTTTACCCAATCTACATTGCCTATATTATAGAGAGTTACAATAGGATATTTAAGTTAGCTTATGAACAAATTTGATGAAACATTACTCTTCCTTGAGTACAAGTAAGAGCAACTCCATCGCAAACTTTAAGGCAATTGGAGAGGTGACACTTTTGAGGTCCAATGCATCATTGCTATTGTTGTCTCCTTTTTATGGAGAGATGCTACAATGCTCTACCCATGATATTCGTGAGGGCTTTTGAGTCCATGCGAGAGCTCACACAACTACTTACAAGCCATGTGTCAATCAAAGAAGGAGCAACATTTGTGTGAGTTGGAGCAACATTGGCAAGAGGGGAGCGACATTTACGAAAGGGTCCTAGTAGGAACAAAGTTACAACCAACCCCTTTTTTTGGTACCATGGGGTCAGATTGCACCATTTCAATTTTTTTTTTTTTTTTTGCCAAAAAAAATAATTTTTTTTTTCTAGAAATTTCCCATTTCTATTTAACCCCTAAAAGCCCAAGGGGTTTGAATAAAACACAAATGTGTTATAAAATATAAGTTCTATAACTTTTTTGAAGGTTGCATCAAAGAAGATAGTGTGAAGCATGAAAAGTAGAAAGTATCCGTATGGTCAAAATTTTAAAACTATTTTTTTATTTATCTTCAAATTAATTTCGAAGATATAACTTCAAAAATTTATCAAAAATACAATGTCTATTTTTAGACTTGAATTTTTTTGATTGGTCAAAATTGTGATTTCTATTGATTTGTAAAAAAATGCATAAGATTTAGTAACGAGAACACCAACACTTTCCCCAAATAGTAAGTTTTTCAACACGAGGTCAATTCTAAACACTTTGTGCTATTTCTCTTATAATTTTTGTTTGACCATAGTGATCTTAGTCTTGTATAAAAGTATTGAAAGATAGTCTAATCTTTAAAAAATTTAAAAAAATTTAATCATTATTATTATATTTGCTTAAAAATGTTGCATGAAGTTAAACAACAACCCCAAAAATGGTCACTTGAGCATGTAGGGGTGAAAATGTGGATGAAGATGCAAAATGTGGATGAAAAAGTATATGAAATAACTGGTAAGTATTTTTTGGTTCAAAAGATGAATGAATGTAGAAATACAGTGCTTCATCAAATTTTGAGTGATCATGGCTACCTTGGGACTTTCTGAAAAAAATAAAAAAAGGGCTGGTTATCGTGACTGTTCCAAAAGATGCGGAAGTGGCCATGGGGCTTGAGAGCATCTCCACCAGCACTTCCGTTTCTCTATCTGTTTACTGAGCTTGGGACATCAAATAGGGATGAGACCTCGCGAGTTCTCCATATGAGCCTCTAAAAACATAATTGGAGAAGAGTTTTACAGAAATCTATATATTTTAGAGATACAAGTTTTGGATAAAGGTTGGTGCAATGAAGTTTTTGTATCTCTATCGGCATATGAGGTCTTCTCCCTAGGAGCATCCCCACCAGTGAGTTCCGTATCTTTAAAGCTTCAGGGAGAGGACCTCATATGCAGATAGAGATATAGAAATTTCACTGCACCAACCTTTCTCCAAAACCTGTATCTCTAAAATATATAGATTTCTATAAAACTCTTCTCCAGTTATGTTTCTAGAGGCTCATATGGAGAACTCGCGAGGTCTCATCCCTATTTGATGTCCCAAGCTCAGTAAACAGATAGAGAAATGGAAGAGTTGGTGGAGATGCTCTAAAGCTTTAAGGATACGGAACTAGCTGGTGGGGATGCTCTGACCCTTGAAATGCCTTTTCACGTCCCATGTGAAGTTGAAGCGGTGGAGATGCTCTATCAGCGAGTCCCGTGAAACCATGTGCTGCCACGTCGCTTTTTCACCAAACTCGGTGAGGAGTGCGACTCCCTCTACATTGATCAGTGAACAAGTCAGCAGTCCAGTATGCGCCCAGGTGGCGTTCACACATCACTCCACGTCACAGGCCACGTCAGCATACACGCCAATATATCCTCATCCATCACTGAAACAGAATCCGTCATATAGCTCAACAGAATCATTTATCATTCATCCATGACCGTCGTCAACAGATTCTGAATCCTGCGCACTACATTCTCCCCGCGTTACCGCACAGGGTCGCTCGATTGCAGCACATGTGCCGCCAATCCTTTTCTCACACTCTTCGACACCTGGATGGCCACAACTCCAGTTACCTGAACTGAAAAGGCAAGCTCGCAACGAAATTCAAAAACATTGAACCCAACTAGTTCCCTGTTCTGCACTCAAGTCAAGCTCGCCCACGGCAGTCAATCCCAATGTGCGCAGTTGCCACTTCAAAGTCTCACGGGTTGCGTTTTCTCTTCCAGTTGAGAATTGTGTGTTTCGAATTGAGGATATTGTCGGTTTTGCACTAGTGGTGGTCGAGTCGAGCTTGAAATTAGGGTTGGAGAGGATTGGAAGAAATGCCGTTCTGCGTGGTGAAGAATTTGGCTGTAGATCAACAGGACGTGCGACCCTCGACTGTGGAGATTTTTTACCAACTTTACGGGTATGGCGACATCAAGGTGTTGCTGATTCCTGGTACAGGGCTCATCTCTCGAATGTGACACTCCTTTACATGATAGATTTTATGTTTGTACCGTAATCACGCGGGATGGCGTCCGAAGAACGTGCTTGCGTTCTAGTTCAGTTTCAGTTTCAACGTTTTTCAATTTTATCTTGGAGGTTGTAGCCCAAGAACACTGGATGTTGAAAAGATCATAGAAATTTGCAAACTAGTTAGCAGAAACGCAGTCTGTAAATCCGAATCGGGAATGTTGAAGAATTCTCTGTAATAATTCTCTGCAACCAGAGACTTCAGAACTCATTCCTTTGAGGAATGGTTACGTGAAACCTTGACATTAGGGTTTTCCGAACGTGTCATGGCTATGGTTTTCTTGTGCTTCTGTTTCTTTAGGTTTTGGGGAGTTGAATTTGTGGTCGGGTTGCGTCAGGCGTGGCAGCGAATCATGCGGCTTGGGGACCCCAGGTGGAGGACTTGTGTGGGACCAATGTGCCGAATCGAGAGGATGCAGTAGGGTCTGGCTATGGCGAGGAAGGAGGGGAAGCAGGTGTATCAGGGAATGGAATTCAAGCGTGTGCGTTTGATAATCGAGGTGTTGGTCGAAGTTCAATGCCAGAGCACAAAAATCATTACAGGTTGGTATTTGCCATCACCGTGTCAGATATCCCTTTTGAAAGAATGATTTTTTGCTTTGGGATTTCTTTCATTTTTGTTAATAATAAACTTAAGGAGTATTGTAGATGTTGAATTTCTGATATCAGTCGTACGTAATCTTATCCTTTATGAGCTCCGTTTCATTGCTCACGGATGCTGATTGAGCTGGAAGCGAAACTGTTAGAAGTTTGATGTTGTGACTTGTGAATGATGAAACTTGTGTGTCGATGCACACATTGCAAATCGTAGGTTTGAACGATGTTTTCATTTAAGTACAATTGTTTGAGGAACTATTAGACAACATCTGAAACTGACTTTTTGGAATGATTCATGGGGAAGTCTTCCTCTGGTCACAGTGATCATGAGGTCGGGGTATGCGAATCTTACACTCTCTGTTCTGCGTTTTGCAGCACGTCAATAATGGCTAGGGATGCTTTGGCACTGATGGATCATCTTGGATGGGAAAGAGCCAATATAGTTGGACATTCTATGGGTAATCCTCAGTCTCATTTTTTTCTTTTGTATTTTTTCTAATGCTGCAGTTTTTCAATTGTAATTTGCGGTGTCCATGTCCATCTGAATCATGGTGTTGGGTGTTAGTCATCTGTGATGTCGCCTTGCATTATCAAATTAACTGTCAACCTTAATAGATGACCTATTGGACGTTATGGTCGAAAAATTGCAAATCTCCTTGCGAAGTTTAAGGGTTGCATCAGAGAGCATTGAATTTTCGGTTGACATGGAATTTCAGTAATTGATTTATTCCTTTGTTTTTAAGATTCATATTTGTGCATTTGTCAGAGCAGGGGGTATGATTGCATGTAAGTTGGCTAGCATTGCTCCAGAGCGAGTAATATCCTTGGCCATGCTTAGTACTACAGGAGGGGGTTACCAGTGTCTGCCAAAGGTTTGTTCCTTCCATGAAACTCCATGTGAGACATGAGCACAATGGTTCTAGTTGTGTAGGACATTCATAGTTTTTGAGTTCCTGTGCAGCATCGTTTGATCGCATTTGTCCACCTTTAGCAGACATTCGACTTTCTGGTTTGGCTGGGCAGGTTGACAAGACTATGATAAAGCTTGCGTACCGTTTTCTGCGCGCAAAGACTCCCGAGGAACGTGCTCATGTTGATCTTGACACCCATTACACACAGGTACTAAATTTTTTACCTAAGAGGTAGTCTTAAGAGCGGGGGTTGGGGTTTGAGAAATGCTACCTGTCTTTTTAGCCTACATTCAGGATGACTGAGGGTTTGTGATGGTGGTGGTGCAGGATTACCTGGATACTTTAGTTGGTGAGGAGTATAGGAGGGCTATACTTTATAAGGTAACTTTGGATCATGATGTCTTTTGGATATATAGTCAGAGCACTTTCACAATCTCTATGTGCACTGTCTGCAATCTTTATACAAAGTGTTTTTCTAAAGCAGCCTCTACAGTGATCTTGCAATCCATATCTATGGTGAGTATTCTGGCACTGACTTTCTCGATTGGGTTATAGGAGTACGTGACGAACCTTTCATCCAGTGGAATGCAACCTAAGCACGGGCTTGACGGACAATTTAATGCATGTTGGACTCACAGGGTTACATCTCGTGAACTCGACACAATACGATCAGCTGATGTCAGGGTGGTGGTTATTCATGGGAGGTTAGTAAGTAATGATTAGTACGAGTAATTCTTGTTTAAGCAGCTCCTTGTAACCGGTTTAGGCATTCTTGATTCAAATGCTCGGCTCTTATGTCTTAAATTTTTTTATAAAGTTTCGATGTTGGTTTGTGGGATACTGATCTCTACTTCGTTAATTGAGGCTTTTGGATAACAAGGATTTATCCTTAGAATACCTTTGGGACGTACTTGACTGCTTGAGCGTTGTTTCTGTTACGCAGAGGCGATATAGTTGCTCAAGTAAGACATGCCCGTAAAATTGCCGAGAAACTGCAGCCTGTGTCTCGCATGGTGGAACTTCCAGGCGGGCACTTGATTACGCATCAACATACCAAAGAGGTGACCATTTGTCTTTTATGTGTGACGGTGGTTTCTGTTTCTGTTTTGACTGTAGTCAGCCTCAATCTCTGGAGTTAGTGAGGTCGATAGAATCAATCATGCACCATTGATGCCTAGCGAAATAGGATTTAGTATTCCCAGGTTCCCAGAAATAGCCCCTTGAGTCATACCAGAGTTTTACCTCTTCACCTGAACTTTTTCTTGTCCAACAAGCGTGATTTAGAGTCCTAGCTTTGAAAAACTGAAATGTGAGCCAAGTATATATCTGATGAGATGTATGACATACATGCTTGAGATAGCAAAATAGCTGTTGTTATATACGTGTCGGTGAATGGTACAGGTGAATGAAGTGTTATTGGCTGCCTTTAAAGATGAGTTGGCCCCGTCTTATTCCGAATGCGGCAGCGATGAACCCTTAAAAGGGAAAGGTGAAGCTGCTTTTCCAACCTCTTGTACATATTGACTCTGGTTACCAGTTTGTCTTAAAGATACCAAATCATGTTGCTTTTCATTTGTCTCCTTTGCTGATTGTTAGTGAACCATAGAGGTTCGTTGATGCCGTACATATGGTCTCTGTGAGTGCTTTCAGAGGTTGCGTGATTTTCTGCTCTAAAGAGTTGCCCTCTATGTGAGTATTTCATCGCTCTCACCTGTAACGTTTTGACACTTCCTAACAGGTTGGCAAATTTGGCAGAGAGGAGAGGCAGAAGATGGAGAAGCCACCTTCGGATTCCGCGGCACTTATTATGTGGGTTATGTTGTTAGAACAGTAGTTACATATTGGCCTCAATGGCTCTCACTAAAGTACGTCTTCCCCACTCTTTATTGGTCCCTTTATTGGGCTCTCAAGTATTTTTTTTCTGATTAATGGCAAACTCTTCAATGGTATTTCTAGCATTCGCCAGTTTGGCAGCTTCTGTTAGTTTTGCAGCATCTCGATTGCAAGCTCTACGAACGAAGCGATCAACTTCTCAGTTGCATTCTTTCTCTAGTTCTAGGTCCTTACATAGCTTCTGTATAAGTCCACTAGAATAAGCAAACACCTAGGCAACATTGCATACCGAAGAAAACAGTCAAGTATTAATGTCGTCATGGATTTCGAAGCCAAAAGGTTCGATAGTTGCCACAGATGTAATTTGCTTCTGCGAACTAAAAATTGAGTTGGACTACAATCTCTCCTTGTCAAAGAGGTACTGTGCTACAGCATCTTCAGATTGGTAATTATGACTTCGTTTTGCTAGCTGAAACTATGCTCGAGGAGCGTTGGTGATGATAGAGCTGCCGAGTTGTGTAGGCAAGGTAACCTTTTTGCTGCTGCAGATTCCAAGTCGCATTAGAAGGCCAAGTTTCACGTATCCACTTTGGTAATCCCGAAGGTCCTTGGGCTACAGTGTGACGGCGCCTACCAGCACCAGCCCGCTATACCTGTAGTCGAAATGGGCCTAGCATCAACAGCACTGCTGTAACACATGCGCAAAAGGTCAGCTTCTTACGTGGACCGACCTTTTTGTTGCAAACTACACCCAAACCTCTCTCATGATACTCTGTAATTGCACACCTTAGAATCTGTCGGACAATTTCCACATGCCAAGACTGCATTTCGGGGGCCCATTCGTCCCTTCGCAGCTGTGTCAATAGTGACATTGAAGTTTACTAAAAACGAACCTATTTTTTGCGTTGGTTTAGTACTGACATGACTAATGTGCCGGAAGTTAGTCTCGTGATCCGTTATCATCAACCTACCCTGACCCTTCACTCGGACTCATCATATACAGTAATTCCATCTGTATTTGGGTGTCAGTTGGATCAAACACGTGCTGCTCTCTTAGCCTTACTTGCGATTGAGCTTGAACCATCCCCCAGCTGGCAGCAGAGATGTTCTTGGATTCAGACCAATGGTCATACATCCGGTTTCTGTTTGCTTGGGTTGTTTCCGCATCCTGTTCCGGTTATCTTTTGGAAACTCCGAGGAAAATCCTTTGGGAACGATACAAGAGTCATTTGAACGGTGTTTAAGTCAAATTTAACACCTTCAGGAGGATTTGTGCTTCCTTGCGCTACGCCAGCATCAGACCTCTAATCGGAAAAGACTACCCGCTGAGTTTAAGCATATCACTAAGCGGAGGAGAAGAAACTAACCAAGATTTCCCTAGTAACGGCAAGCGAACCGGAAAGAGCCCAGCTTGAAAATCGTGGTGCCTCGCGCCTCGAATTGTAGTCTGGAAAAGGTCCCTCTGCGACGTGCCGGGCCCAAGTTCCCTGGAAAGGGACGTCATCGAGGGTGACAACCCCGTCCACGCCTGGAACGCGTCGCTCCACGAGGAGCTGTTACTGTCTGCGAGTCGGGCTGTTTGAGAATGCAGTCCTAAGCGGGAGGTAAATTCCTTCCAAGGTTAAATATGGGCAAAAAGACCGATAGCGAACAAGTACCGCGAGGGAAAGATGAAAAGGACTTTGAAAAGAGAGTTTAAAAGTGCTTGAAATTGCTGGGAGGGAAGCGAATGGAAGCTACGGGTACGCCCCGGTTGGATGTGGAACGGCTGTGGCTGGTCCGCCGCTCAACGCGGGGCGCTGGTCGCCATGGCGTCGGGACAAGAGCAGGGATTCGCTTCCTGCCTGTGCCGGTGCGGTGGCCAGCATGCGCCTTCTGGCGTGGGTTCGCTCAACTGCATGCTCGGCATGCTCGGGACGCTGGCATATTGAGCTACACTAAATAGTGAAATTAGGTTGTCTGAACAATTAGGTTGCCTTACTTAGGAAAGTTACCTCATGACTCACTACTCGTCCAGATGGAGGCACAAGCAATTCTCTAAACCCGAGTCATGAACCAGTGCACCAACCCATGCAACACACATGGTTCCTACATTATTGCATCCATATACACTAACTGTACATATTTATATAGTGCGGAATGTCGAGAATTTAGTGTGGGGCAACCTAATTTCACTATTTAGTGTAGTCATGTCCCTCAGAGAGGCCCCAAAGGAAAGTAGATTAGATGCGAAGAATTTAATTATTGACTACTAATTTAATAATTGGATCATCTCATAAAGTACCTTGTTCATAGGTTTCATCTTTATAAGGTCAACTCTTAAAGGATCAAGTGTTTCTTCAACATATAGTTGAAAATTGGGTAGGATCATATACAAAGTGAACTTTTAATGGGTGCTTTCAAAAATTTGATTAAAAAAATGGGACATTATTTTATCCCCTTCATGGAAATCACAAAAAGAACCAATCAAATCCTTAGATGAAAAGTTATTTTTCTGGAATAAATCCAAGCTATTTGAACAATTTTGGCAATTGCGTTTTCTTTTTGAGTTTGGCATTTAGATAAATAACATGATATAGCATATTATTTTGTTGAAAATAATAATAATTTCATACAAAATATCATTATAAGAGAAGTTAAATTCTTCTAACCTTGTCAAGAAATTTTGAAAGAGAACATTTTTTTTACATTGTAAATACTATTATTACAAAATTTGTGCCTTCAAAGTTCTTGAAAGTTTTCTTACATATTTCAAATTTTTATAATTTTCCTAGGTTTTCTAACATTTTAGCATTTGGTTTCAAATAAAATTTTTCTTCATTTCACAAGAAAACATCAAAAACTACAAAAAATTGTCACATTGTCACATTTATTTTAGTGCCATATTCCCTCCTTGGATTGTAGACTTTAGAGTAAGCTAAAACCCATTTATTTTAAATTTTTGCATGAGTGTATTGACCTAGAAAAATTTATAGACTTCAATAGTGAAGGGATGCTAATTTATGAAGAGTAAATATTTACTCCAAGAATGGGGATGAAAGTTTGATGACCTTGTTTGGCAAGAATGGAAAAAAAAAAATGATTTCAAACATTACAATCTTTCAATCCACCTAGTAAAATGGTCTAAATTTTTACCATACATTTACATAATAGTATACAAAATTTATTATGATAATAACTCAATAAAAAAAGTTTAATCTTCAAATTTGAAAAATACAATTAAAATTAGTATTTTTTTGACAATTTCTCTTTAAAATTAGGCAATAGGCCCTACTTTTTAAAAGAATTTAGTCTACAAAAATATTAAATGCTTTTGGAACTTAAAAATATACTATGAATGTAGATGTTCCTAGGTAAAGCAAATGTGTTATGCATTAATTTGAAGTTGAATTCAAGGTTTCCAATTCCTTTTAGTATATTTTTTTGTATTATTTTACTGAATTAAAAAAAAAAATCTTTGATTACAATGCATGATGCTTCGAAGGAAGCACTACAACGTTTTAATATTTCAAGGCCTTTATGTCAAACATAGTTAAGCTAGTGACTTTTCCAAAGCAAGTGTTAATTACAGTCATGAAAAGAAGAATGAAGCTTGAGGAGGAATGTGAATTCGCCAACAATCAGCCAAAACCAGCGAAAAATATAAAACAATAATAAATACAATAAAATTCAGCAAACTACAAGACTTACAAAATTTTGAAATTTGATGTGGCCAAGAAACTACCACATCACATTTGATTATTTAATTGATTATTATATATTTTCTTTAAATTAAAAAATACATTATTTTAAAACTATTTTGATGAACTTTACAATTCTTACTATTTTTGAATTGTATAATATTCTGGCCAACACGGTGGTGGTTCATACCTTGGAGAACCTCCTTGAGGCAACCCTCCCGTGGCTTCCTTTTCATTCTAATGAGAACAATCCATCATGGGCAGAATTAGGAATTTGTCCACATGCCATTGCTGAATTAAAAAGTTAAAAAATTAAAAATCCACATAAAGACAAGTAAGAAGAACGGTGAGAGCAATTGAAATTATACTGTTTTGACAAAGTATGAATTTCTGAAGTGTGTGTGTCACAAGCTTGTCCAGTAAGTTCCGGAGAAAGTAGGGCCAACCATTCAGTTTCTCACACAAGTGATCTCCTCGGATGGAACGTCATTGCTTGAAGCAATCCTCACCCTGGAGTAAAGTTGAAGCCAGGAGGCCATCACGTTTTCCTCACTGGGCTTTCTGAGCCACATTTCAAGGAAATGGAACTCTTCTAACCAGATAAATAATTCTCGTTCTTTGGTGGAACCAGCGAACTGTACGTGGAGCGTCTGCTCATTCATGGTTCCACATCAGTGCCCACATAGAAAGCGACACTAGAACTACATACCCCTCAAACAAATTTGGACCGTTTCACACTCTTCCAAACACTTCGAATGTGTTGACAAAAGAGAAAAAAAGAAGTTGCACAAATCTCCACGATTGCCTTTCAGCAGATTCGAGTTCAAACATCAAGGTCTGCAAACGCACGGAAAGATAGCTGCGCAAGAAGACGTATGTCAATTGCCAAACGGTTTCAATAAGCTTACCATCATGGAGAACGGCAGTCACTATTTCAGACCACATCGGAGTTGGTAATCTCTGTATTTGCCCTGCAAAGATAATTTCTCACCTTCGTAGCATAACCTTCAATATCAATAATTCCCATTACAAAATTAAAAGAAATTTAACAAACAACTAAGATATCAAGCAACTGCAGCGCAAAAAATACGTCATTGCACCAGCTTAAGATCTACAAATGGAACACCTTCAGCTGACTCAGATCACATAGGTACGTAGCCATTGCAGCTTCACAGAAATAGAAAGCAAATACTAATGCCAGTGAGAAGCTACCACTGTTCAATGAAAAAACACCATGCAAATAAATGAAGTTCACCACTGCCTCCATCAATTCAGATAAAACCATAACAAAGAATGTTCAAATTCACTGTTTAGTTTTTGATTTCCCGACTACAGCTCTTTCGGCCTATAAGTCTCAGTTAGGGTCCATCTTAGAACCAACTAATTGGCGATGCGAACCTTGTAACATTGGGATTTTCCTAGAGGATTTCGGCTAACCACACCACAAAGCCGTGAAGACCTCTTCACTGACACCGTGACTCCACTCTTCTCGTAGGAAGTACTCGTTCCGAGTCATTTTATTTGCACGAGGAACGTGAAAAATGCTAAAGTAAGCTTCACAATGAGCCAAAGCAAACTACAGTCGATAGATAGATAGATCATGACATATTTATGCAGCTGCGATAAACCTGTCAGCACCATCAGCACCAAATGTGGTAGAGGTTGCCAATGTTACCAAATGAAGAAAAAATTGCAGGACGAGAAGTAATGATATATATGACAGCCAACTAAAGAAACACAACTTCACGCAGTCGCAGAGATTGGAGGAGTCGAAATCTGAAAACTGGG
Source organism: Climacium dendroides (assembly GCA_950106755.1). Classification (NCBI taxonomy): domain Eukaryota; kingdom Viridiplantae; phylum Streptophyta; class Bryopsida; order Hypnales; family Climaciaceae; genus Climacium; species Climacium dendroides. The sequence goes on from OX467086.1 coordinate 32,659,221, forward strand.
GCAGATTAGGGGTGAGACACATCTACCTTGCATAATCGGTAGAGATATGTCGTTGTAAGTTGATCCATTACACGAACCTTGCTTGCAGAATGGTTCAGGCACTTCGCGTGGATTTGCAGAAGCTATCCAGTTAGGTGTCACTGTAACAAGTGATACGAGCAATGATGCACTATCACAGTGATGTTGCGTGCAGAAAGCATAATATTACGCCAGAAATCTCACCCATAGTATGCCTTGAAGTTGAGCCTCCTGAATGACGGGCTGAATTACAACTAGCTTGATGCTCCCATGCCGATAATTCACGTCAACACATGATTTGGTGAGTGGGGCAAGTGCTGCAAAGGGACACCGCCCCCTGAAATGCACGCCGCTGGAAAATTCTCTCCATACAACATACCCTCGGCGTCTCCTGAGTAACACTCACCCACCGACTTGGCATGCTGGACGATTTCCGCCTGTAAAGTTCCGGGAAACATGTGCCTGAGCATTGTACTAATTCACACCACCAGCATCAATGAGGAAAGGATTTCATTAATAGTTTAAAAGAAGCTAACGTTGCATAATGTAGAAATAAGTCACAACGACATAATGGATAACACACACAATAAATAACAGAGGTGCAACGTCTTCCTCTACCTGAAGTTACAATTTCGTAGCCGCAGACCAAGTTCGGTGCTTAACAAAGACAGGAGTCATGCATACGACGGCCTCAAATGTTGCCCGAGGAAATCACTTCATGTACAGTATAGTACTTTCCTGCACATCGCTCCTCTCCTCCGAAAGGCTCAAAGCGTGAAACGTGAAACGACTGCACCAGACAAGTCTCCACACCAAAAACTCGACAATACCGAACACTTCACCCACTCCAATCTCATAACTCTCTAAAAGGGCTCTGAAACAATCGATCTCGAGCTCAAACCAAAAATCAGGCACGAAAAATGAAAAAGTAGAAACGCTACGGTAATGACATTTGCAGAGAGTATGAGAGTCGGAATTCCGTCATGAAGGAAGCAAGTGCACACAAGGAGCTGGGTTTGAGAGGTGAAACGATAGAGACGACTCTTAAGCCCGAATCTTCTCTGGACAAACGTCGATCTCAACCTCGGGGCTCATTTTACCGCTGATAACTTGGCTGGATTGTTCCATGCATGAAGCAAGAAATGTGACGTCCACGTTTGCTCATCAATAGAGATAGTTGAGATACACCCCTGCACCACGCCTAGTGATTTCTGCTGAATTGAAATCAACATCAAGGTCCGCAATCGCATTGAAGAACAGCAGCACACAGCAAAATGTATGCTGAGCAGTTCATCATACCATCATGGAGAACAGTAGTCAATATTTTCCAGACCACATCACAGTCGGGTTCTCTTCATAGAATTCGTCCAGCAAAGGAGGAGCCTGGCCTCTTTTGTGAGACCGGCAATGCCTACTGGACGCTGGCTAAAAATACAGCACTTGGGGGCACATATCTGTCCGGCAATGCCCAACTAAGAATATCGCACTTGTGCACATATCTGTGGCATGAGAAAAGTGCTCTTTCTCTTTCCTTTTGGCACAAACTAAACTTCATTTACAGCAATTGCAAATGAGCGATATCTCTCGTTCACTTGCATTTCAGTGCAAAGGCATGCCACGATTATGCAACGATAGAAACAATCAAGACGACAAGCGCTGACGCAAATCAATAAGCTGCGCCCCATGCGAGCAAGAGAATCTTCTGCAAGGACTGCCGAATATGATCTAAATCCCAGGAGCCGAATGCCTGCGAGGCTTAGTTCGAGGGCAGGGCCATGGAAAGAGCTTGGGTGGCAAAAGCAATGAGAGGGCCTTTGTCAGCATCAGCAGCAGTCGAAGATTGCTGCAGCGTTTGGTGCACTCTCGTGGCCAATTCAACCAACTGCTTCTTCAAAGTGTGCACCTGGGCCTCAGCTGCCTCCAGCTTCAGTTCCAGTTCTTCAGTCTCACTCGACGCCTCCGACGCTGTCAATGCGAATTCGTTGCTCCTGCCCAACCCCACAGGCATGCTAGTGCTTTGGGGATACCAATTCTGCTGCTCCAGCCAGGAGTTTTCAGAGCCTGACCTCAGGAGTCGGCGAGGCCTCCTAGGCAAGTATTCTCGCTCTTGCTGTTGCTGCACTCGCTCTCGGATGTCCGAGGCTGACGCATTCAGAAGGTCCCACATCCGAGGATTGTCACCATCGTCACCATCACGTCCAGACGCTCCCGAAGAGGCCAGAAACGCATAACGAGCTGCCTGTGCCGCCTGCGAGAGTGGCGGCAGCGCGGCGGAGGAATCCGGACGTGTAATCAGCGACGCGGACGCCACAGGTAACAACGTATCAAACTTCGTAAAATCCACGCAGCGACGGCCATTTGGGGACCGGAACACCATCGTCTCGTGCATGACGTCCTGCCGGATGTCCTTGGGCAAGTAAGAGTGCCTTGCTTGAAGCTTGCACGAGGTGGACGCGTCAACACCCTCCAACAGCACCAGAAGCTCGCAATCCGCATCCTCCAGATCACTGATGCTCAACCCATACAACGGGCTCGTGCTCGTAATGGGATGTTTCACTGCGCAAGGCAATCCTAGAAACACCTGGTTGCCACCAATCACGGGCAACGACGTGAAATGAAACACTGTCTCGTGATCGTCTGCGCTACCCCCGAGTGTGTTGTTGAACCCGATCAACAACCGCACAGTCGCCTCAATGATCTGGTGCTTCCGAATATTCGCAATACGCAAAGAAATCACAGGGACCCCATCTTCCTCGTGCATCGTACAATAACGACTGAAGATTATCGTCTGTGCACGCCGCGCAGGACGTGAGAATCGGACGTAAAACACGCCAAGCAAAGAATAAGCCACAAGCAAGCTTGCCAGTGACTGCACCACCACCATGATGTTGGTAAGGCGACAACTCGGGTCCGGGGTTAAGTCCCCACCATAGCCGATGGTCATAGACGTCTGGACACTGAACCAGAGAGCATGGTCGAACGTCAGCACTCCTGGAATGCAGTTGTTATTATACGCATCGTAATAGTAGGGCACTCCAAAGCCAACAAAGAGTAAGAAATAGTTCAGCATCAAGATGCCAATGAACCGTGGCGTGGGCATGTTCACTAAAGTATGAAATAAATCCCCCCAATACAAAAACGTCTTTGGTAGCCCCCTGGTTTCCACGTTCAACCGCCCCTTGTGATCCACCAAGGGCAGCTTCTGTGCCTTCCGCTGCCGCAATAACAACGTCCTCAAATCGCCCATCCCTCCTCCTTCAAACCCTGTCATCCTGCTTAACCCCTCCACACTCTCCCACGGCTCCCTTCGAAACTCTTCACCCTTCATCTCTCCCTAACTCGATTTCGCACAACCTTGGCCTCCACGAAACCTATGATCAAACCTCCGCCCTTGAATCAAAATCGCCGTCTCAAAAACTCGAACTCAAACGATAAATTACGACACTATTTCCGCCCCGAACAGACTTTCATAGACTGATGTATTCTGCTATATGTTGAGGACATCTGTGGGCAAATCTTGAGCAGAGAAGCCACGGCATGACTGGACATAGACTATTTTCAAAATGACACTCGCAAGCCCACACGACTTTGGCAAAGAGACGTCAACTAACAAACCAAATACACATCAAACATTTGTCTAGCTAAATAAATCAACAGAATAGTTGTTAATAGTTACTAATGATTATCCAAAGACATCTTGCAGCTTCAATCATACGAATTCTCATAATACTTACGATTGTGCAATTAGGACCTAGAAGCCTCAAGTCCTTTTCTCGCACTTTTAAGAGGTCAAATGCGATATTTATATTTTGAACAACACAAGCAAAATGGTCTTCACTGATTCAAAATTTCAAAGCGTCTGAGTTATATTCTTCACATAATGATCAATTAAATCGGTCATTTTAAAAGCATCTCGGTCCTTCAGAGGGTCAGAATCCACGTGTCATTCCACCGATACCTTAGCCTGACCAATTGGCTAACACAGGAGGTACGCATAACTGTACCAGATCACACGATAATTATGTACAAGTTAATTTCCTTGACATTGCTAAATATCGGCGACAAGCACTTACATTGCTTTACATTACTGGAGTGCAGGTAGGCCATCAATTCACTCCGGTCATGCGCTAGATCAAATACACCACCGAGTGGCTGCATCACAGAAACGACGTCAGAACCAAAGCAGCAGTAACACAACACCTTCAGTTGGAAAGACATGTAGTCAGACAGATATCGTCAAGCAAAATGACATCTGCACACGTCAAGACCAAAGTGTATATCCGCAGATCACACTCGTTCAGAATGCACTCATAATTTCACTCCTCCATGAACTTTGAAGTGAAAACGGCTTCAGCTTTAAATCCATGTTGTAATTCAATTAAAACTTGTTCTGCAACTTGATTAAGAGATTCTTGCGGACTCCATGCAAATTGAGTGACATCGTACACCCAATTGACGAAAACACAACCTCTCAAGAACCTACCCTTCGCAAAAACGATCCAATTGTGCAAATACGAGCCAATCTACGTACCTTACGGCACAGCTACAGAGCTACAATGGATTGAAACAACAAACACTTGTCAACAATCATCAGAACCGGAGCTTCTGATCTTCCAACACCAGAAACTTCCGGGCAAAACAGAACCATAAAAAGTCGACTGTCACAATTTCGCCGACCAATTCAATTTCTCCTCCTCCCACTACAAATTTCGAGGCTGCACAAATCCCGCAATTCGACATTAACATACAAACGACCCTCCCAAGCCCTAAACAGTTCCAAAAAACACCCAAAACAATTAGGGTTACAAAACCAAGAAAACGCACCTCGTTTGTTCCGAAGTCCCCTCTGCAAGTTTCCAACCCCAACAATTTCCGCCGACTTCCGTTATTACGGCTGAGCTTGAAACGCGAGTTCAGAATCATTGCACCGTGAAGGTCATCAACAAATTGAAAGATATGAACTCCTGAAGGACTGCGCCTTCTGAGGGGGGGGTTCTTCCGTAGGCCGGTTGTCTCGAACCGTGGTTTACTCCGTTTGCAACACACGGCACGCCATGCGTGACTGACTGAACTGAACGACTCCGTGATGAGTGCACGCTGGCTGCGGTGGCTGTGGCTGTGGCTTTAGATTTATTAGAGAAACGGAAGACCGTTGGACTACTGTCACACTTGCTACGAAATCGGGAGACTGAGGAAATCATCGTCCTCAGTTGGGGAACGAACAGTACACGTACTTAATGGTTTAAACGTGGGGGGCTGTGCGAATATGCGCGGCATACACGCACAATCCGTTCGCTGTTGCGGCGGTTCCGGCGTGACCGTCCTGGGCGGGGGCCGTACTGTACAAGGGTTTAAGCTTTTAAATATTTTGACTGCTTTGGACTGGTTCAGACTGTCTGAACCCAAAGGCCCACACTCAGACTCTCACTCTCACTCTCTCTCACTCAGAGTGTTTTTTTTTCTTTCTTTTTAGAAAGCCAGTGATCCCCCACCACTCATGCGGCCAGATTGCACCATTTTGAAATCAATGCCTACTTTTTGCAAGGTAAAAGTAATCTTTTTCACCAAAAAAATCTCATCTCTTTTTCAAATGTGGATCAAATTGCCAAATTTGGATGAAAAAGTGTGCAAATACAATTGCTATCCCAACCCTTTCTTAGAAAGTAAAAAAAAAAGGTTGTCTTGAGTGCAATGTAAATTTTTTGGATTTTTCCATATTGCCAATGAGGCGATCAACTATAGGATGAGAAAGCCTATTTTTCTATTTTTAACCCTTGAGGTTCTATTGTTTCCTTGAGGGACAAAATGGATTTCAGGCAGGCTCCTATGGTCTCAATATTTGTCGTGATTTTCTGATATTTTTTTCTTTTGTGAAGATAAAAAAGTGCATTAGCTTTCTGAAAACATAATTTTTATTTCAATCGGAACCAAAGAACAAAATTTATGGTACAAAGAGTCCTTTTTTTAGTTCAACAGGCAGATAAAAAAAACCTTCAAAGAAACTTTAATTAAAAGATTTTTAAAAAATTGTATAGGTTATATTTTTATAGATATGGAAGGCTTTGATTTATTCCATTTTGATTTGTTGTATAAAAGTTATGGACAATCTTGTTTTAGGAGCAATCTAAACTTCTTTTAGAAAAAATGACTTGCAAGATTCATTTTTTACCTCAATTTTTACAATTACAAAAAAAAATCATTAGATTAAGATCTCTTGCTAGAACAATCTCACCTTCAAGATTGTTGTATTTTCAACTCAATCTTAGAGCTATTAACAACTTAGATTTTCTTTCAATCTTGAACCTATTTCTACTTAACAATTTTTCAATGAGTGAAAATTAAGTGTTTTTTTCTTGGTTTTCTTTTCTTAGACTCTAAATTCAATTCTTCATTATATAAAATTAGAAATTCAATGTTACTCAAGCTGCTCCTACATTCTACAACCTCTTGTTTATAGCAATAGTCTCTTTACATTAGCTTTGGCCTCCATCCCCACTTTGGTATTATTTTGAGCCACATTTGTAGTTGAATTAGATTTTGGTACATAAATTTTACAATTCTACTTAGCCATTGTCATGAAACTTTTCCCAAAGCTACATTAGGAGAGTATAGTTCTATAATATTTTTAGGTATTTTCTATGAATAGAACAACTATGGAATAATAATCCCAAAGGTCTATCACACTTGGCATTTTTGGGTGGGGTAGTACTTTTGAGTGCCTTTTTTTTGGAGTTACAACTTAAAAGTTTTTCAATTTCATCTTATGCCCTCTTCAACTTTCCTTGTAGAAGGTTTTTGAAAAATAGCATTGCAAATTCTTTAGACTCTTACTTAAAAAGGTATGCAATTCAAGGTTTTGGATAGTTCATGAATGTTTGCAAATTCAACTTTTCTTTGTCACATGTCTCTCTAGGGAAATTCAAAATAATGGCCACAAATTTTTTTTTCTATACAATACCTCCATTTTTTTATAAATTCAATTGGGACATGTAATTTTTGGCTTTCTATAGACATCACAACTCTTCTGCCTCAATAATATCGGAGCACAATTTTAAGTATTGCAAAGTACTCAATTGATTCCACTAGAGATATCCTAGAAAAGAGGAAGGATGAAAAGAAATTTTCAGTTGTTTGTATGGGCAAATAGAAAGGAAACACTATCTATAGTGCAAAAAATCAAGAACTCAATTAGGTTGCTCAATAATATTCCAACTCAATTAGGAAATAATACTCAAATGTAGTTATGGTAGTTATATAATATTGATAGTACCAATTTCCAAAATTAATAAAATGCAACAAATAGTACAAGTGATTCTTGCAATGACCTATTCCATCAAGAAAGGTTGTCATTTATAAACATTTATATAAAAAGATAATGAAGGACAACTTGGTATTAGTTAGAGGCCCCTTACTTTGTCTAAATTTAAAAATGAATTCTAGGATTTGAGCTCTTTTCTAACCTACTCAAACGATATTTTGGAGCTTCTTCTTCACCAACGTTCAAGGGCAAGATATTTAGATGCACTCCCTCTATCTCTTTTAAGTTAAAAAAACTTTAGTCTTTCTCATTACATATTTTGAATTTTCTCTTAAGTGGTGATCTCTTTTTATTAATGCCTAAGCTCATTCCATAAAAGATCCATCTAGTTAGTTGTGCTTTTAAAATCTAAAGGAAAAAACTCTCAACAAGGCTAAACTTTTTAGCATTAGTTATCTAGTTTATCATTTTGGAATAGTACTTGCATGCACATTAGATTTGTTTTTTCCTAACATTAGCACCCACTACTCTACTTACATACTCCCATTCTCAACTTGATCCTTCTCAACAAGCAACAATAATCTTGTAATCTTTATTCTACACCAATGTTTATTTGGCAATGTTCAATTCAACATATTAGCTTGCCAAGGAAGTATTCATATAAACTCACTATGTTTTAGAGCTCTCCTTTAAACCTTAAAGGGTTTTTACTACGTTTTCACCAAAAATGCTCCAAAATTGCCATTTCTAGTATAAGTACCAAATTTTAGAAACAAATATATTTTGGGACACATGTAATTGTAGGATCTTGGATTATGCTAGTTTGAAAAGATGTGGAAATTCTTTTAGAAATTTCCACTTTGTACATTGCAAGATATTAGCATTTGAAGTGACAAAAATCCTTTTTTTGGCCTAGCAAAAAAATGGGCAGCTACACTTTATGACGAATCACATTTGTATGAAAAAATGACCATGGTGATGGTACTTTTTTGGATTCATTCTTGAAGGCAAGTTGGCTACATGTTTGAAAAAATTTAGATAATTTAGAATTGTATAACATATAAGAAAAAATAGTAACCAGAAAAAAATAGAGAATGATTCAAAATACTAAATTGATAAGAATTTAGTTATAAACTTGAAAAATGCCAGTTCCAATGGTTGTAATGTTGTAATAAACAATCTAAATTCTACAATTTTATTTTTTTCCAAAAAAATTGAAAATTGAGTTAAATAAAGGAATTCAAAGTTTATTTTAGAGTAGAGACTCCATAACTACTTGCAAACTAAAAAACCTTATAACTTTCATTGATTCAAAGCTTTCAACGTATATGTAAATCTAGAGAACCAATTTCAATTTTTTATTTCTTAAAAAAGTGATTTTCAAAAAAATTCTTGAACTACCCAAATTGCTTGCCGAGCAATGAAAATTACATATCATACAATAACTTTTTAACCATGTAGTCAAAAGTTGTGAAAATTGTTGGGCCTTAAAGCTACTCATTAATCACATGTTGTGTAAAAAGTTTAAAGAAAAAAATAAAAATTCCATTTGTTGTGAATTGTCCAAAATTGCTATGTTGGCAAAAAAATGCATTTTGGTTCTTTAGGAGTAATTCTACACCTCATTCAAGGATCATTTACACATCACAAGCAAAAGTGAATTTAAAAGATTTGTTCATATTACAAGCTTCCGACTCATTTTTTTGTTTTTTATTTGACACAAGTAAAGGAACCTTTATTGCAAGAAAAAATAAATACAAAACCCTGGGGGCAAGCAACCAAACAAAATTCCTACCTGTTTTAAGGAGGGTGAGTGAGAGCGAACAACAATTGGATAGCGCACCCGTTGGGGCCCTATTTGCCTTGTGGAAATTTGTCCCATGTAGGAAGATAGGAATTATGGGGATGCTTAAATTTTCAAAATTTTAATCTCAAAATTGAAGTTACAGTGAATTTGGGGAGCCAGAAAGTAATGTTACCCCATAGTCAATGTTTAGAGTATTCTAATTGGGATCATTGAAGAACTATTTTCTCGCTCACTACTTCCTACTTTTTTTGCTCACTACTTTGTAACTTGTGTCATGACCTTAAGGGAGCCGACCCATTTTCGATCAATTAAGCAATTTTACATATCTGGAGTGTTGTTTTCTTGAGTGGAGAAATTTTCCCATGTACAGAAATAGAGTTTAGAAGGATTCCATGTTTTCCTAGAATTTTATTTCTCAAAACATAATTACTACAAATTTTTTAGTTGAAGATTCTGTCCGACACATTCTTGTCATATAGTCCTCCTATTTCCAACTATAGATTGGTTGTAAAATCAACCAAGACTGCAGCCAATCATAATGTACCACGACTGCATTGGAGATTGTGCTACAATTAATGTCCTGCTTTCTCCTGCTGATTGGAAAGAGTGTAGTCTATATGACGGGAATGAGTCCCTGGTTGGGAATGGGTCACCTCCCTTATTAACTTAGTCCCAACCTTGAAAAGGAAAAAAAAATCATTTGAAGCTTGAGTTCCGACCTAAGGTTGAAAATAGCGCACCCTGGGTGTGGTTGACAACTGCCACTCAAGCAAAAGCTTACTCACAAAGGGACCACCTACTGTATAGTGGGGTACAGCTCAATTACGAATTCTTGCATTCACAGTGAAAAAAAAGTTCACTGCTGCCCACTTTGACGCCCTCCCGAGGGCTGAAAAATTAATATTTTCTCACGAATTTTTTTTTACAAGATCCTCTTTATGCTAATAACATATGTGCCAAATTTCAAGTCCAAAAAATTTATACAAAAAAAGATATTCAAACATGTACCAACATGTGTTGTTCAAAATTTTTTTTCACTAATACCAACTTTGACACCCTCCCAAAAATTGAAAAAAAAAGTTTTGGCCTTGAAATTTTTGGTGTAAGATAAACTTAGTGAAACTAACTTATGTACAAAATTTCAAGTTCAAAAAAATTTCCCACAAAGAGTAGTTCAACTTCTACCAACATGTGTAGTTATGAATTTTTTTTCCATAACAACACATGCTGGTAGATTTTGAATATATCTTTTTTTAAGTAAATCTTTTGGCCTTGAAATTTCACACACATATTACCAACATAGAGGTGATCTCATGCCAAAAATTTCATGGTACATAAACAATTTTTTTGCCCTTGGGAGGGTGTCAAAGTTGGGCCATAGTGAAATTGTTTCTCATGGCTACACCTATCAATTGGTAGAAGTTGAACTACTCTTTGTGGGAAATTTTTTTGAACTTGAAATTTTGCACATTAGTTAGTTTCACTAAGTTTATCTTACACCAAAAATTTCAAGGCCAAAACTTTTTTTTTCAATTTTTGGGAGGGTGTCAAAGTTGGTATTAGTGAAAAAAAATTTTGAACAACACATGTTGGTACATGTTTGAATATCTTTTTTTGTATAAATTTTTTGGACTTGAAATTTGGCACATATGTTATTAGCATAAAGAGGATCTTGTAAAAAAAAATTCGTGAGAAAATATTAATTTTTCAGCCCTCGGGAGGGCGTCAAAGTGGGCAGCAGTGAACTTTTTTTTCACTGTGAATGCAAGAATTCGTAATTGAGCTGTACCCCACTGTACATTGAGTACAGTAAAATTTAAAAGCAGATTGGGATCACTATTGTTATATTACTGTACTGAAATTCATAATAAAATAATTTTGAAATATGATAAAATTTGCTCAGTATTTTGAATGAAACGCATTTCATATGTGTTTATAAAATAATGCAAACCATCTTCAAAAATCATAAATTTCTCAACAAAAGTACACATTACAATAAGGATTTTTGGAATTCATTCTTTTTATAAAATTGATTTTTACTTTAGTATGCTCAGATATGGGACTATTTCCACTTTGTATTAGCTAGGAAGCCAAAGTACATAACATTGTTTACCAATGAAGATGCCTTCCCCAATTGGAGGTATAATTCTTCCCTATATACTTGGGGGAGGTTTTAGTTATAATCTTGAGTCACTAGTTGGTTGGCATAGAAAATGAGTCACTGTGTTGTCAATGTGATTCTTCGTCATTGGTTGTCACAGGTGTTTTCTTGATGGGGGGTTCTTGATTTTGGGGGAGAAAAAAGACCCCCAACAGTGAACATTAACAATGTTATATAGGAATTTTAAGACTAATTTGAAATTTGTGTAAGCTTTAGTTTGCAATGAGCTAGGCCATGAACTTGATGTAAACTTATGTGTGATTATGTAGTATTGTTAGAAGTGCACGTTTCCATTTAGGGGTCTTATCATAACTTCAATATTACGCATCAATTAATTGAACCATCTAACAACTCATGCACTCTTCTTTCCCTAATGTTTTGTCCACTCGATATAGTAATTAAGAGCTCCTAAAGAGCTTTAAAATCTACTTTCTTGAAGATTGAAAATTTTCATTTATTAACAACTATATTAGAAGTAGTGAACTTCCAAGTGTTGCCCATTAACTAGTAATAAAATTACTCTTAGTAGCATGCCATTTTGATTGCCACCTAGGTTCGGCATTTGCCAACACATGCAAGTGGAAATGTGCTTCCTTTTACTGGCCTTTTACAAGTCTAACATGGCCCCCCAAAGACCAAGTGGGAATGGACCCTAAGTGAATATGCTATAACATTATAATTGGATTTGACCATCAAGACTCTACTACATTATAGATGCTTGGTTCTTTAAGAGTTAATGAAAAATGTCATTAAATTCTATAACAAAAAAACATCAAGTTGTGTAATGAAAAATAATTTCAATTTATCCTTGCTTATGGGATATAGATATTATCACTGTTGCCTTCTAATTTTTAATTATAATCTTATGTGTACAAATTTTAATCCTTAAGTCGGTAATATGTAATCCACCCATCATGTTGTGTGCCACAATGAATTAGGATGAAGATTTGCCCCCCTTAAAGAAACATATATCAACAAAGTTTGAAATCTTAACCTCCTAAGTGTAATATTTTTGAGAATGAATTAGGATATTAATAAGGGCAACTTTATATCAAGGCCTAGGCCCAATTCCAAGTTGGCCCAATTTATAAATATAGAGCCAACTCAAATCATGCCCCAAAGTAGAAAAATTGGATCAAAGATACAGGGCCACCTAATTTTTATCATTTTGGCCCACATTTTTTGGTGCCAAAACAGTGCAACACAAATGACCATGTGATACAAAAGAAAATTGGATCAATATATAGCCTTTGGGCCCAAGTTATGGCCCAATTTAACTTCTAAAGTCTTAAAGTCCTAGTGGAGACTCTTGGGATTTTGTATAGGCTTGTGTGATTTCAATTTTGATATGATTTTTTGAATCTTTTTTTGAAGATAGAAAATCAAATTAGCTTTTAGAAAATATAATTTTTTTTCAATTGATGGCCAAGAACAAAAGTAAGTTATGGCATCCTAAGTTCAAAAAGTAGCTCTAGGACAACCCCAAAAAATTACAAGAAATTGGATTTTTTAAAATTTGGATTGTGTTTTCAAAGATTATATTTTTGTCTATATTTGAACCTTTGATTCATTCTATTTAGATTAGTGATGAGAAAGTTATGAACAATCTTGTTTTTTAGGCAATCTAAACATCTTCTTGAAAAAATAACATAAGATTCATGTTTGAATGCAATTTCTATTATTTTTCAAAAAAAATGTTAGATATGGTTAACTTTTCTTGCTAGAACAATCTCACCATTGGGATTATTGAAATTCATCTTAGATTTCCAATTCAATTCTTCAACATAAAAAATTAGTCATACAAATACTTTAAGTTAAAAAAGATTTAAAGTCAGAGAATCTAGTTGAGCAGGTATAAAAGAACTTGGTCTCTTCTCTTTATATGCAAAGTTCTCCAAAAAAATTCTATGCATTTTTATACTGATCTAGTGCAAAATATTACTACTATGGTTAGATGTGTAAAAAAATAACTAATTTTTTTTTACTCTTTGCAATAGAAATGAGTGATTTTTGATGGAGAAAAGTCCTTACGACTTTGGGGGTTAAGGATTCTAGCACCCCTATTAGTTGATTTTGGTGGTTTTAAAATCACGCCAAAATAAAGTGACCCTGGGAACACTCTTAAAAAAAAAAACTCTCAAACCGGCGATAGGTCAATACCGGGCACTTATGACCGTGGAAATACCAACAGCACGGTGATTAGCCCCTGCCCGCCCCTTTGCGCTTCCTTTGCTTTTCTTCGTTTGCCGCAAAAGATTGTCTCCCTCACGCTACAGCTGCAGTGGCAATGGCGCTCCGAATGGCAGTGCCGCTCTCCACATGCCCTCACACTTTCGCGGCTCCGTCACTCGTGACCAAACTGTGCACAATTGTCGCCGCAAACCGTCGTGGCTGCCATTTGCGAAGGCCACTCTGCCCCCAAAGCTTGCGACCTCGGACTAATGGGGGCCCGTGGATGCGCCCGTTTTCTGTGATGGCTTCTTCCTCAGGACCTGCTTCCCAGGTCGGCTTGCGAATTGCATTTGGTGATTTTCGTAGTTGCAATTCCGGTGATGTGAAATTCTTGCGACTTTTCTTGTTTTGGGATGGAATTCTGGATTGTCGTCCTTCGGAATTGTATGTCATCACGGGAATTCGAATAGGAATGCGAGTTTTGTGTGTAGGTTGCGCAATTTAGAGTCCTGGAGTTTATAGATTATAGCAAAATGAAAGTGACGTTTCTGTCAATTGACTTATTTATTGAATTTTGCTATTACTTCAAAATTGAAGTTTAAATTTGTTTTTATGTTTAGTTGATTTGAATGAGAAGCTGAAGATATTTTAGACTAACATACGTAGAAATGTGCATTTTGACACGCTTAAAATGAATAACCGTAACCATATGTTCTGGATTTAATGATAGGCATTTTTTGAATTTTTTTTAAGAGGTTTCATGCATCACTTAACTTTATTTGTTTTATGATTGGAAAACTCCAGGAGATGAATAACAAAATTTTGATAAAGGTCTCAGCTCTATGAAATTGTTATTATGTGGCACTATTTGTGATTTGAGAAGCTCCAGCAGGGCCTTCTAGGCATTTAGGGTTAACAAGGGATGTCTGGCGTTTTATTAGGATCATGAAATGTGTCCGTTTAGATTGAAGTTCTGAAAATTAGGTTTATTTTGTGAACTTAAAGTGTTTCCATTTGAACGGAAATCGAGTCTGGATATGTCATCTTAATGAACGACCACCAGGTGGTGCCTACTTCACAATCGTAGAGCTTTTCTGTGGCAGGGATCTTTGATTTATTATCATTACTTGTATGCAAGAAATGCTTTCTGGAATAATTGACGAGAGAGCAGTGTTTGCATTTGGCAGACGATGCCGAACGAGAAATTGGACGAGGAGACGAGGTGGTGGGAAGAAATTCGGGCCCATCAAGTAAGATTGTTATGCACAAGCACAGCGGCCCTAAGGACCAAGAGGTCCAAAATTGTGCCTCATGGTCATTTAGGAGTTTTGAATAGGGGACTTCCTTTGTCTAGTGTTGTTTCTTTTTTGACTTAAACATGCAATTTTCTTCGCTGATCCTGGCGATATAGTGTTTTACCCTACTTGAATTATGTTTTTTACAATAAGAGTAATGAATTGGTCATTATAAAACCATGGATCCATGGTCTTTTAGGGGTTAATCGTTTGCAATTGGCCTAGTCCAATTCGTGAAATGTTGTTTTCACTCAAACCGTACCGTGGTGCAGAAAGAGGCTGCACGATTGTCAAAAGTGGACGAATCCCGCACGCTTGTAGCGACTAGCTCGACTGCAACTCTGTCTACCATCTCTCAGGTGTGTTCATTTCCATGAAAAAGAGGATGAATTATTCGACCCTTCAAAGAGGGCGTTTTTGGAAACAAATTGATGACTTCTGCTCTGCACTCCTCGATACCAAGGAGTATATATACTGCTTTATGGGTGCCAGAATATATGGTCTCTTTATTTTATTTTCTCCAATCCAATTTGGCTCCAGCACGGAATTCGGTAAATAGGCACAGGACTTCTGAATATTGAGCACTAAGTGTATATTCTTATTGAGCAATTTTGCACCCAAATTATCATCCAAGATTATGCTTCTAACATCGTTTTTATTACGATGTTAGAAGCACAATCCATGTACTATTGAAGGACCTATTGGTGGTATGAGATAATGAGGTAAAACGACTCCTACTTCTCTGCAGACTTTTATCAGCTTGTTATCATCAATTGTTGTTGTTCAACGTTGATGGATGTTCGCAGAAATATGATGGGTTTCCTCTAGGGTCGATGGTTTTGTATGCGACCGACGACAGTGGCCGTCCTATCTTATCGATCAGTTCTCTCTCCCCTCACACTAAGGTTATTTCTGATGACCCCATGCATACTTTTGAGTGAATAGATTTTTGTCGTTTGTCTTTGTCTTAACTGGAGTTTCGAGGAGAAAAAGGTGTAATAGAGCTTTTATTATGTACTTACAGCAATAGAAGATTTTCATCTCAGAATACATAGAACTACAGTAACGACTTGTCCTTGTGCATTGCCGGTAAGATGCAACTCCTCACTCTATTGTGTGTATGTGCAGGATCTGGAAACAAATTCAAAATGCTCATTGCTTGTTGCTAGGGATTCAAGCGACATAAGCGATACTGTCGTCACTATTATAGGCGAAGCAGAAACAGTGAGTCCCTGCAGACAGCGCATTCGTGATGATATTCTTCAGAGAATTTTTGGAATAAGGGACTCGATTGAGAGAATCGGAATGTTGTGCAGATCTCCGATGCTGAATTGGAAAGTGTACGATCAGTATATTTGAGGAAGCATCCAGATGCTTTCTGGGTAAGGGTTCATTCCCCTTCTTACTTTGACATATATGTGCTGCTTGTAAATTCCTAAAATCGTTTCAGGTAGTTTTGCACCTTAGCGGATTCGACATTAATTATATTATTTTTTTAAACTTTGAATATTTTAGAAGAAAATTATTTTTGAAATTGGATTTAAGAAATAAATTAAATATTGACGATCTCTTGTTGAACTGCCGAGGTATTCGATATGTAATATATCTGCATGTTCCGTATTATGAGTCCACAACGTTGATTGCTTGTTGACAGGTAGACTTTGGAGATTTTAGTTTTTTCCGAATAACACCCAAGAAGATACGATTTCTTGCTGGATCGGCCACAGCTTTTGTTACATTTGGAGGTGGAGACAATAACCTGGAATGTGTTCTCTCTAGCTGCATTACAATGTCGAAATGGTGTTAAATTTGGAATTGAATAAGGTTTCTCTTACGATTTCATCATACAATTAAATTATCAGAAATTCTGTTTTGGGACTTCCGTTTTGAAATACCTCAATTTTTTGTCTGAATCTTGCAGAACTGGATGGGGAAGAATATCTCGCTGGAACTGTTGATCCTGTAGCGCATTTCACTGCACCCATTGCGGTACAGACGACAGTGCTCAAACCTTAAGGATGTTCGTGGTGTTCTATCTCTTACATGCTTCGCTTTTTCTTTCACACTCAGCTCACCTCAACATTGTTTTCAAAGTGTTTTTGTTAAATCGGGTGCAGGGACATATGAACCGAGACCATGCAGACCAAACAAAGGCAATTGCGGAAACGTCACTAGGAGTGAAGGTAGCAACTAACCATCTATTTTCTTGGAAGAAAATCGAGTTTTCTGTCTTGTTCAAAAGGTTCATTTTTGGACCATTCCCGTTGCGCCTCTTGTCATGACTCTGTTTTCTTACTAAGTGCAGATTGCTTATGCAAAGATACTGCAAGTGGATCGTTTAGGCTTCAATATTGAGGTAAGTTTACTTCAAAGGTCTTTTTGAAGATTCATTGAAGACTTGCATTTTGTACTTCGCTTTCTGAGTTTGTGGGTATCCAATGTTATTTATGAGGTTGCCACTCTTGATATCTCCTATACAGGCTGGCCATGATGGAAAACCAGTAAAGCTTCGAATTCCTTTTCCAAGACCTGCACAGGATAGGAAGTAAGTTCTCGAACTTGCGAGGGTCATCCACCATCAATTTGTAGCTAATCCCGTACCTTTTTTCGAGTTGAGCTTGAAGGGGTGCAGCCTAAAGTTTGGGTATGACAACGAAATGGTTGCAATTGTGTGATGAAGCTCCTCTGATTTTGATAATACACGATATCTGATTTTGCGGTGCTTGGATTTTGCAGGGACATCAAGACCTTGATAGTGGAAATGCTACAAGGAGCTGCATCCTAGATTAAATTCAAAGATTAATGAAACGCTCTACAGATCTATGTCGAGGACGCAAACTGCTGTCAACCTTTACTGCGAAGAGAATTGGAATTTAAATCAGAGCATGAACCAAAATAGGTAGGTATCTCAGGATCAGGCAGCAATGCAAAACAATGGCTTAACCCTGTAACGCCGGTGACACCAAGAATTGGCGTCGGGGTGATTTCGGATCAGCAGGTACACAAGGGAAAATATAGGTTTTTCTTCCTTTTACTGTTTTGGCAGTTGCTCGACTTACACTGTACTGTACAGCAGCAGTTCTAGCAAAGAACATCCTCTAAGAAGCGTGGGAACGTCCTCTGTGACAAAAGATTCTGCAAAAATGAACACGAGCCTTCACGACCCGATGGGGTTCTGGTGCACAAGCTTTCACTTTATGTTTTTAAAATTTGGGCCAGGCTGTTCAGAAGCAAAGACAGGGGCAACAGTAAAAAAAAATTTAAGAATTAGAGGGTGGTTGATATTTTATTTTCAAGGAAGATCCTAAGCACGCAGGAAGTCATTTGTAAAATGGGTGATTTTTACAATTTTTTGGGTTGTGATTTGTGATAGCTTCCATGTGTGTCATTCTCTTTTCTACATGAAAACAGATATCCATATCTCATATTAAAATTTCAGAGATATCATGACCAGCGTGTTTTTTGAGCAATTTATTGCTAAGGGAGGCAATCCATTTCTGAGCACTTAAGCAAATACACGTATCTGCAGGAAGGGTTTCTTCAGTGGGAGAATTTTCCCATGTGCAGAAGGTTTCCATAATTTTCCAGATTTTTATTTCTCAGAACATAATTACTATGAATTTTTTAGTTGTAGATTCTTTTCAACCCATAGTGGTCATATAGACCTTCCTATTTCCATCCACAAGTTGGTTGCAACACCCACCTAGGGTTGGTTGCAATATTGAGAGTTTTGGTTGTAGTATTGAGAGTCTTATAGCCAATCATAATGTGTTTTAACTATGTTGGGAATTGTGCCATAATTTATGATTGCTCATTTCTTTCTTGTATGGAAAGAGAGTAGCCTACATTGCTAGAATAGGAGGTGATTAAGAATGGATTGCCTTTCATAAGTCTCAGAGCACTTACCTCCAAATTTGAGCTACACTAAAGATGATATTTAGTGTTTAGTGGCATTTAGTGTTTTTACCCCCTACTAGCTACAACACTAAATCTAAACTTGTCCACAATTAGTATTAGACTTGAATGCGCCGCCTTCTTCCCTGGCTTTCCTTGCTTTCTTGCCTTTGTTGCGCCATCTTCTCTTCCAACTTCTTTTGGCTCCTGCAGTTCAGCTCCGTTCCGCTACAGTTCAGCTCAGTTCAGCTCCGCTCTGCTCCAATTCGGGCTTTTTTCGGAGAGGGGGTATAGTTCGTCGTTCCCGCCTACCCGACACATTTCAAATTTGCCGCCTCTGCTTGCTGCAAGCCTGCTTGCTCCGTTTTTAGGTCCTCGCATCTTCTCACCAACAGGTCCATTTAAGGTATTAGTGACACCATTGCAATCGTCTTGTTGTCCTCTACATTATATAAAAAATTGTTTTTTTTTTGTCGACATTTTTTGATTTTTTCCACATTGTGGCTCAAACTCATGGCAGAAATCCCCCGACATCTCCAGCAAGTTTATACCATTGCCACACGAAAGCGGATCATCACATGGATGGTGCAAAACGAATCAATCCATGGTCTCCCCAGTCTCTACAACCGCATCATCCATGCTTTCCCCGAGCATTTTCGAGGTCAACGAAGCTCCAATTTGATGCGTGCATCGCGTTGGTGGGCACTCCATGATCGATATTGCAACAAAGGAGAAGAGCCCCAAGAGCTTCCACCAATTTCATGCACCCGCAGCCAATCTGAAGGACAAAAACAGCTCCATACAAAGGCAGCACCCGGTCGTGGTCACAAACGCTCCGAATGGGTACAGTGGCTCTATCTGTTCTTACTTGATGCATTCGAGCATTTCAAAAAAACTGGTGTGAAATTCTTTCCCCGTTTACTAATTGAGTTAGCAAAAACGATCCTAGTGGACCCTACATCCCCTTATACAGCCCTATCCAGAGATCCTAAGGACAATGTTTTATTGCTTGAAAAACTGACCCACTGTTGAATCCAGCAATTCATGCATATCCAAAACATTGTCCTCTTATCTCAAAGAGGTCGTCTCACTTGCAATCCTGAAAAAGAACAGGAAATTGAGATGCAAGTTGCATACCATCTAGGAGTCTTAAATCGAGGATTTCAGGATGGCACCTTTGATGAAAATCTAATGGAGAATATAGACGAAACCCATTTTGTTCTAAACATGGACAACGGTAGAACATTAGGCTTCCGTGGTGACACAACAGTCAAATATGCCGAGGTAGTATCGGGTGGAGATTCAATGACAATGGTCATTAGAATCTCAGGGGGGCGACGATCCATGATTGAAGCTCCTATGTTAATATTTACAAATCCGAACAGCAATTATCCAATTCGAGGATTGAATGACAACATCCCATGGGTATGTTATCATATGGGTCCTAAAGGGTAGATGGATCAAACTCTATTTTCAGATTATTTTGTAGAACCACGAGCCTTCCAATCTAATGTCCATGGCCACTCAAAATTTATTTGGGTAGATAATTGTACCGGTCATAACATGACCCCAAGACTTAGCACTGTTTTGGAAGCCAAAAATGCCATCTTGAAATACTTGCCACCTTGTTCGACCCACCTTTGCCAACCAGCAGACACGTTCATTATTTCTAAGGTGAAAGATGCATGAACCAAAAGATGGGAGGCAAAGAAAACAGACTTAATAGCATCAAATGCTTGGCAGAATACACCTCGAACGAATGGTGGCTGGTAAGGGAAACTCTCAAATCTGGGTAAGAGGTTTTTCTTACAGTTAGCTGCTGATTTTGTTGAAGATGTCAACCGAGAACTTGATTGTGACAATATCAGCTATGCTAGAAAAGCCATGATCAGATCTGGTATGTCTTTAGCTCTAGATGGCAGTTGGAGTGTGGAGCAACTTTTCCCACATTTGCAGGAGATAGTAGGAAAGTATGGGCAGATTTTTCTAGGGCAACATGTGCCTCCGAGAATCTAAAATTTGTACTTCCATGATTTTCAGAAATTACAATGTACATTCCATCTTCTTTATGTTATAAACCACTCTTTCATTAATAATGCTTATTGTATACTTTTAATCAATCACTTCTAACTTCCTACACTTTGAATGTCATTGTTTTGTATGTATTTCCTGAATTTTCTAAATTCACAAATACTAAATTCAAACATGTAACTTTTTGGCAAGTCTCTCAAATCACCGTAGTTCACATTTAGTGTTTGAATTGACATTTAATGTTACTTACTTTCATAGGGTAATTGGCTTTTAGTGTATGCCTTCATATTTAGTGTACAAGACACTAAATATCATCATTAGTGTAGTGATATTAAGGTACTTGTTAGTTATTGTTCCAAAAAGAAAGGTTGATTATGAGTGATCTTTATTTACATTCTATTTAATTGTATTTTTATAGTGCATATTTTTTAGTATTAGACTAATAAAAAGGAATTATATTCTAGTTGACAAATGAAAAGAGATTTCAATGTACTAAATAATGCATCATTTGGTGGTTGTATACAAATGTTTTTATAAATCAAATTTTTTGGGTGGATGTTCTAAAATCAATTTTTCAATAATAGGTACATATTGATATAGGAGATGTTCAAAATGAGAAGTGGCACTTTTAGATGAATGTATATGATTGTCCCTACCTTAATTCTAATTTTTCCACGATTGCATCTAAAATTACAATCATGTTTATTATGACATGCATCTAAAATTACAATCATGTTTATTATGACATGCATCTAAAATTACAATCATGTTTATTATGACATAATTATATCAATGAGATTATAGTATATGTCATTGAGGTTACTTCTGTGGTACTTAATCCCTAAAGTTCCAAGTGTCCCCATTTGACCTCAATTTTTGACAAGATTTTTTGAAACTTTCTTTGAAGATAGGAAGTGACATTAGCTTTCCGGGAATATAATTTTTATTTCAATTGGTGCCCAAGAACAAAAGTTATGTCATTTTGAACATAATTTTCAGTTCTTTGGGCAAAAAAAGAAATCCACAAAAACTTGAAAAAAAAATTTAATTTTTTTTTCTTATAGATTTTATTTTTGTCTACACGTAAAGCTTTGATTCATTCCATTTGGATAAGTGATGTGAAAGTTATGAACAATCTTGTTTTTTGGGCAATCTAAGCAACTTCTTGAAAAAATAACTTTAGGATTCATTTTTTAATGCAATTTTTACAATTTTTCAAAATAATTGTTAAATAGGATTAAGTTTGTTTTCAAGAACAATCTATCCATTGGGATTACGATGTTTCAATTCCATCTTAGAGCTATTAATGATTTAGTGTTTCATTCAATCTTGGACCTACTTTTACTCAACAATTTTTTAAGGAATGAAAATCAAGCGTGTTTTTTTGAATTTTTTTTCCTCTAATTCTCAACTCAAATCTTCAACATAAATTTTTTTAATTTCAAGCTTAGTAGTGCCAAAAATTTAATTAAGAAGATTCAAAGCCCAAAAAATGTTGTCAAGGAATGTGCAAAAAAACTTGTTTTCTTCACTTTAAACACAAATATCTTACAATCTATGTGGTTAAAGTTTTTGAAATTTCTACTGCACATTCTTATACTATTCTAGTGCAAGATCTTACGATTAGATATGCAAAAAAAAAGGAAAATTTTAAAAGTTTTGCACCTTGCAATAGAAATGGCAGTTTTGAGTGGTTTTTGAGAGAAAAAGGTCTTGGGACTTTAGGGGTTAATAACCTCTGTGGTATTATATCCATGGAAATATCCTCATAACTTCAATGATGTATACTGTTAGATGAAATATTACTTCACTCTCTATGCTCCCATTTTGCAACTTCATATGAAGGGTTTTTTTTCCCCTAGAGTTAAAATCACACATCTTCTTCAAGCCTTCAAATTTTCAATTTTTTTTTTTGAAAATTTGCAATTAATGTGAATTTTTGAAGAAAAAGTGAAAAAAATCATATAAAATATAAAATAAATTTAACATATCTGAAAATTTCACCAAAGGTTTATAGTATGGTTTAAAAATTCATAGTGTAAACCAAATTTTATATCACTCTAAAATTAAAAATTCATAAGACCATTTTTAAAAGTCAAAAGTTCAAATGGCTATAAAATATTTAATTTGGGAAACTTACCAAAATTTCAAATTGTAGTAGAAACTAGAGTTTTGGTCCTTCATTTCATTAGTTGGAATCAAACTCAAATATTACATTTTTATAGATAAAATGTAGATCATAACCTTGTATTCAAGCTACTCTAATACACTAAAATGAAATTTTTGTGGTTTGCTTTTAGAGCATCTTCTTATTTAGAAAAGTCTTAAAATTAAACTTCAAAGAGACAATTTTCAACACCATTCATGGATTCCATGCAACTTCCATTCAAGCAAAACTCAAAACAAAAATTAGATGAGAAACACTTTATCATTATGAATTGACACTTTTTTGAAGTTATCCAAACACCACAAAATGGCTTTAGTTGCATTCCTAGATTAATCCATTAAAGACTAGGTAATTGGGAGATGGGCAATACATTTTGTAGTACCAAGTTGAACATGGAAGATATCAAACTAAGATGTATTATGCAAATTTGACCATACTAATGGAATTGGCATGTATGTTTGAGGCTCTAGAGGAATTGCATGACAAATTCTGCATTGATTTCCACATTATTATATTTTCAACTAGTACATAGTTTGTTTTTTCAACCTCAACACTACATGCTAGCACAAATTGTCCTAATTTTTGTCCCAATGCATTTGGTTTCCAATTCCCCACACCCATCTCCTTTTATTTATATCCAAATTCATTCTAAAACTCTAGCTACCAATGAAAAAGTATCAATTTCGACCAGAAAGAGGTCAACTAATACTTAATGGGTTAAACAATGTGTCATTTAAAAACATAGGAGATAATGTAGTCATATTGTTGTTTTAATTGCTTGTCTATGTATGGCAAACAATTTTTTTTGTTTCAATTTGAAAGAATGTGGAATAAAATAGGTTTACTCAAAACCAAGTATGTGCCCAGATGTGCACCCGATACCCTAACTTCAATATCTTATATTGAGTACTTCACAAAGAACATCTATTTAATTACCTAAATTTACTATAGGGAACAAATTTAGAAAATTTACTAATTCATGTATTCATATATTTGAATACAATATTCAAATGTCATTTTTAGACTTCATTTAAATTTAGCACCATTTTAGGCACATTACTTGCACCTAATTCCAAATTTAGTACAAGTTTGTTCTACTACACTAATTACAAAATTTAGTATTATCATACATATAGTATTATTAACCTTTTATATAACTCACACTAATTTTCATTTATTTAACAATTAGTATTCATTTTGAATACTAATTTATTGCTAGGTGAAATATCTCAATTTTGATTTTTTTTTTGGATGGAAATCTAGCTAACATTTGATGTTCATGTTGGATACTAAATCACTACAAGGCAAACCATTTGAGATTCCATTCATTTTTTTGGTGAAAATTTAGTTGACAATTAGTGTTCATGTTGCCATTTAACCCCTAAAGGATCAAGACCTTTCTACAAAAAAAATCCCAAAACTACCATTTTTGTAGGAAAGAATAAAAAAAATTTGAAAATTGTTTTATTTTGCACATTTAACTATAGGATCTCACACCTAACTAGTATGAGAATGTGTGGGAAAAATTTCAGAAATTTTGGTTGTACAAATTGCAAGACATTTGCTTTTAAAGTGAAAAAAACAATTTTTTCAAGTGCATTGCAGGACTAGATTATTTGACTTTGAAACTTCTTAACTTTAATTTTTTGCACTACAAAGTTTTGAGCTATAAATCTTTATGGTGGAGAATTGAATTGAGGATTCTAAAAAATAATAATACAAAAAAAATTGTTTTTTATTCTTTCAAAAATTGTTAAGTAGAAATAGATATGACATGGAAGGAAAATCTAAATTATTAATGTCTCTAAGATGGAATTAAAATACACTAATCCCACTAGTGAGATTGTTTTAGCAAGAAAACTAAACCATGTGGAACTACTTTTTTTTTTAAATTATAAATTAAAATTTCATTTAAAAAATGAATACTACAAGAAGTTTTTTCAAAAAGATGCTCTAACTGCTTGAAAAACAAGATTTCCTACAACTTTCTCATAACAAATCCAAATAGAATGAATCAAAGCTTTTCATGTACAAACATATAATCTATAATTTTTTTTTTTAATTTTTTTTTCAATTCAAATTCTTGAAATGTTTTTATTGCCCCCTCTCCCCTATTTTGAGCTTATCTCTACATAACTTTTGTTCCTAAGCATCGATTGAAAAAAAATTATATTCCCACAAAGTTAACCAATTTTTCTATCTTCAAAAAAAGTTTCAAAAAATCAGGACAAAAATTGAGACTATAAATACGTGCCAAAAGGACACTAGTCCTTTAAGAGTTAATATAGATAACATAACCAAATGCTTCTGTCATTTAGTGTTAAAGCATCGCCACGGCTGCACTTCAAGTAGGGGCGCCAAGTGCAACCTTGGCGTGTGGATTTGGAGAGTGGGGCTTCCCCGCTACTACTCAGCCCCATGGCTGAGGCGCCAAGCCGGGGCTCTAAATGAATATTAAATGCAAACAGTTTGAAGGGTTTGAAATAAAATTTAACTTTCAATGCATTACCTCACATTGTTTCAAAAGCATTCTCAACTTATTTTGAGTTTTTATAGAAGAAGAGAATCTCACTATATACACATGGGGTGGTAGGAGGTAGAACAAACAATGTGGGATAAGTAAAATTAAAGTAAGTAGGAGCTCAACACTCATAGTTAATTCAAAAGTAGGCATAGTAGAATGAACTTTGAATTAACTATGAATGTTGAGTTCCTACTTACTCTAATTCTACCTATCCCACATTGTTTGTTCTACCTCCTACCACCTCATGTGTATATAGTGAGCTTCACTTCTCACTCGAAATTTAACATAATTGAAAAGCTCATCTCTCAACTCTCTACACATAGATAAAGAGAACTTTATTGTAGTTGGAAGATGATTTTCTTTTTCAATTTTTTTGACACAAGTATGAAGGACGAACTGTGGTTCAAATTACTTGTGAGATTATTTGCGGCCAGGTGGGGTCATTGCCTCGACGATGGGGTAGAAAGGACTGTCAGTGCCTCAAAGATGAAGTGAAAAGGGCAGTTAAACCCTTTGGCGAGGCGCGTTGAAGCCCCACTGTTTGGCAGTGCCCTCTCCAAATTCTGGTGTGGCTTGTCGTTTGGCGCGCCTGCCGTGACCTTCCTGCAGGGCTTTCACACGCCAGGGTAGCGTGCGCGTGTCACTTGAAGTGCAGCCGTGGCGATGCTCTTAGGGTTTTTATTTAGTGTTGCAAACAGTAGAATTTCATTATCAGTGTACCAACGGAGACAGAAGTAGTAAATCAACCCTTTGAATCTGTGACTACAAAAAAAACTTGTTGAACTTGGGATTGGTAGCTCACTGGATAGACTTGCAATCCACAACATATATTTTGGAGCAAGACTCTCGGTTGTACAACTTCATGCCAGATATTTGTATGCCGTGCAGATGGTGATCAATGGATCAATTTGTCAATTTAATGGTCACTATCCCCCCACCCCACAAAAAAAAATAAAAAAATTGATCGATTTATAATGCTCACAACCTTCCCACTCTTTAGGAATACCGGTAACTTAGGGCCGGTATATACTTGGGGTTGGATTGAGGGTCGGCCGGAACTCTCCAAGTTTGAACCAATAGGAGTGCTCAATTTCTCCAAATCCGGCCCAAGGCGTTTATACTTGGGGCCGGATGGAACTACAACTCATCCTACATGTCGCCTTAGGTGGCATGGTTTTGGCGCCAAACCATCCGGCCCAAGGGAAACAATCGGGCCGAGGTTTTTGATGGCCCGAACTCCCATCTAGGGCCGGATTGGGGCCAAATTGGGCTCCTCCGTTGGATTGTACAAATCTCCACCGTCTACGAATGTGAATTCTTTTGTTGTCTATTTTGGTATGTGCTTGTTAATTGTGAGCTCAAGAAACTTCCACTAATATGCATTGCTAAATTTTTAGAGCTTGATCTATTGCCAATTATATTTCAGTTTGACATTGGGAATACTGTAGTGGGCTTGGAACTCTGGAATGGAACTGTACACAGTTTATAATACATTATATAAACTTGTTATAATATAATATATAAATTCATTATAACATATTATATAACCTTGTTATAATATAATATATAAATTCATTATAATACATTATATAAACTTGTTGTAATATAATATATAAATTCATAATAATATAATATATACAATCTTGTTTGTTTGATAAGATGTTCTATAAAATTATTCTTAAGTGAATATGAGATTTTTAAGCATGTTTGGTTCAATCATTTTTAATTGACTCAACATAAGATGTTTATTTTTATTTAGAATTTGGTACTTGTTTATTTGATAGAGTTGTTCTTAATTTCTAAATGCCCAAGGTACCAAATTTTGGTGTGAACAATACTTTGAAGTTTAATAAAACTTAACCAAGTTGCTATTCTTAATAGTTTA
This sequence comes from Climacium dendroides, assembly GCA_950106755.1. Classification (NCBI taxonomy): domain Eukaryota; kingdom Viridiplantae; phylum Streptophyta; class Bryopsida; order Hypnales; family Climaciaceae; genus Climacium; species Climacium dendroides. Next base: position 32,686,433 of record OX467086.1, read on the forward strand.
TATAAATTTTAAAGTCTTTTTAAAGTCTAATTTTAGCATCAAAAATTCAATTTCCAAAATGATTGATTATGATTTATTTATTCAAGATTTTGTACAAGAGTGTCCATCACAATCTTGACTTTCATAGTGCTGAGGGCTTTTGGAAATGAGCTTCAAATACACTAGATCTTGGAGAAAAAATCACATTAAAGATTCATTAAAAAAATTGTAGAATAGATTTTGAAAAGTCATAAATTGGTTGGGATTATGCATATTAGGCCCTTTATCCTCATATTTTGTGGTGACTTGATTTGTTTCATATTTTTTAGATTTTTGTGTAATTAGTTATGAATTTTTTTAAGTTGAAAGGCAACGGGCACTAAAAGTGACCATGTCCTAAAATGTGCTAGTACATTCAATAAAGCAAAATGTACCTCTCCGTCATAATCACTCTTAGAACATGGGGTTTTTTAGAGCAAACTCCCTTATGTATTTATTTTTTTAATTTTAAAGAAAAATCATCATCAATGAAGTACGTATGTTTTAGCATTAAACATGTTGATTACAAATGCATGTTCTATGTAAGAGGAAAACCAAAACATTAAAATCAGGAAAAAAATCTTTGTTTTTAATTAAAAAGAAAAGAAGAGAAAGATAAACGTGCATGTTTTTATATATTTTTTTAATTGAGCATTGAGAAAATTCAAGAGCACATGAATTGGAAATTCGGCCCTAGAATCCAGCCTAAGGGATTTACATTAATTGGGGCCGGATGGAAAAACTTGGGCCGGATTGAAGGCTGGATTGAAGGCCAATCCGGCCGGCCTTCCATCCGGCCCAGCCCACAGTATAAACCGGCCCTTAGATGCTAAGGTAGTATGGCCTTAAAGCAACTTTTTAAGGGCTGATTCACCTTTTTCACATGTTTTCATGGACAAAATGATTTTTAGCTCATTTTTCAGAGAAAGAAAAATAGATGCGGAAGACAACACAAGTAGTTCCGTATTTTTCCAAGCATTTTTAAATTACTTATGAATTTTCAAAGATTCAGGTCATAGGCACCTATTTGTGACCATAGAAGACTTTTGTGCAAGCAAGACATATGGCAAAAGCATCCATCAATCCTGTGTGCAACAATCTGTGGAGCTTGCCTAGTACATCATTCACTCCCACAAGTTACATAAATTTTACGCTACAATGCCCCAATAGCTACAAAGTAAGAATTTTTACAAATTCCCAAGTGATTGGTTCAAAGCATTTTTTAAAAGTGTAATTGAGAAGCCCATCAAAATTTAAACTTTGAAAGGTCATTGGGATTTTTTTGTACAACCTATATGTAGCCTTATAACTTTTCAATTGTGATTTAATAGATGAATTGTGATACATTGTTATTTATGTTCTATCATAATCATTAATTTACTTTATACTGAAAAATATTTGGTCAATGTTTTTCTGACCAGATACCACCAAGTTCACGGTATACTATACGGCCGCAAAGGGCTTTTAGGCCTTTCAAGGGTAAGTACCAAATTTGCATTTCTAGAGACTTAACACTACACTAATTTGTCTTAATCCCTAACTAACTAAGCAACCATATATAGTCGCCCTAGAATTTTGCTTGTTTTTATTTCTAGGAGTTTAAAGGAAAAATCAACATAGTAACAACAAAGTTGGACTTAAGGATATCTCTATTTTTTTTTTTTTAATTCCATTGTACAAACACTTTAGGTATGTTTTCATTGTCTTGATGTTAGGAATGTTATCAACAATATGGATCCAATCCAAAAGGGATTTTTAAAAATGCATTCCTAAGCCCACTCACTTCGTGTAAGCATACTTGAGTTATTAACCCCTAAAGGTCCAAACACCGTTTTTCGACATCATAGTGATTTTGGGCAACTCACCATAAATGGGATTTTTTTTTTCTTTGAAAATTTCACAAAACATATTCCCAAGGAGTAGCTTTAAGGTGCAAAAAATTTCACAACCTTTATCTACATGGTTAAAAAGTTATTGCATGATATGTAATTTTCACCATTCAGCGGGCAACTTGGGCAACCCAAAAAACTTCTTTAAGAATCATTTTTTTTTAAAATAAAAATTTGAAATTGATTCTCTAAACTTATATATTTGTAGAAAGCTTTGAATCATTTCATTTCAATTAATGAGATGAAAGTTATGAGGAGTTTTAGTTTGTAGGTAGGTATGGAATCTCTAAATGCCATACCTACCTACAAACTAAAACTCCTCATGACTTTCATCTCATTAATTGAAATGGAATGATTCAAAGCTTCCTACTTATATATAAATCTAGAGAACCAATTAAAAAAATTTATTTAAAAAAAATGATTTTAAAAGAAGTTTTGGGCTATCCAAGCTACCTACTGAATGGTGAAAATTACATATCATGCAATAACTTTTTTATCATGTAGTCAAAAGTTATGAAAATAATTGTGTCTTAGAGTTAACCCTCGGGAGTATGTTTTGCAAAAATTTTAAAGAAAAGAAACAAAAATGTCATTTGTAGTGAGTTACCCCTAATCGCTATGATGCCAAAAGAATGGTGTTTGGACCTTTAGGGGTTAATATCTCTAAGTAAATTATGCTTAGAAATATTGAATTCAATTATACAATAAATATTTGATTGAATTTTAATCGAAACATTATACTAAAATAAATTTAATATTCGTCAAACAAAAGATTTTGCATTTGCAACTAGTCACAAGAAAAGGTTGACTTAGTGTTCCTTCACTTTCATTGGGGAACTCAAATAAACTCCTTGAGAGTAAAATGAATGGACCTATCTTTTTCAACCAAAATGAAGTATATCTCCAAAATTCAGTAAAACCGCCACTTTACATTCATCAACATAGAGAAGCCTTTTGAAAGGTCCAATTTTCTAATAACTATTCAATCTTAGACATCTCACCTACAAGTGTTGTGTTTCTAAGGTCCCTATAATTATTATATTCTAAATGTATCAATAAAATTTTGCTTTAACCAAAATTAGAGATTGGACCACTATCTATGATCATCCATTTTGGACTGAAAAATATAGATACATTGAAACATGCCCATTTATTCCCAGAAAGACCCTTGAAGCCCAAATCAATCCTCTTGTAGTTTGCAACAATAAAATTAGTTGGTCAAATGCCTAGAAATTTTCTCTTATCTACTTTTTATTTATTTATTTAACCATCCCGTTCTGTGCTATCCACTACTTCTTATGATACAAATTCCAACTTCATATGAATTAAACATCAATGGTATTAAAATAATAAACCTTCCAACAAAGAAAGAAATTAAATGATTTCCAAAGTTGGATAAAAGGTGTGAAATTAAAATCCTAGCATACTTACCAATATCCAATACTAAATATGAAACGCAATCTCAATTAAGGAGAACCAACCTATTACCACCACCCTTCTCAATTCCACCCTCATGTATCCATCATGTACATCTTAGAGGGCGGAATGTACACCACGTGTAGATGAGGGCAGAATTGAGAAGGATGGTGGTAATAAGTTGGTTCACCTTTGCATGTACCTTTGAATATAACTTTGCATATCCATCTGAGCTTGGAACAAACCAATTTACAAATGCCCCAATGGGACCAGAAATTTGACAGAATCGACTTTATAATGTATTCTGTACAACACAATCAATCAATTCATCAGGCCGATCCTTCGGTATTGGCAAATCTTCGGTCCCTCTCCAAGCCTCAAAATTTTATTTGTTGCGTGCCAAACAATAAGGGATGCAGACTCCATCAGACATGTGGGCAATGGGTCACATACTCGCATGTCCTACTCACCGAAATCGCTACAAAATATCAGCTCAAGCCATGAAGGATGCTTCCCAGCCAGAAGACATCAAGTAACCCCAACACGCCACACTCAGTTAGTAACATCAGAAATGCAACACCGACGGGGACACCGATGGGGATTTGCACCTACAGTTACTAATTAATATCAAGCTTCCCATTGCATATATATATGTAGCAGAAGCTCAGTTAGAATGCGTCTCTCTATTCCGCTTTCTTTCTTGGAGCACACTCAGATGCACACAAGTTGTAGATCCATATATCAATGCTGGGATCACACCATTTGCAACCAAGTCGCATTAATATTTTGCAGGTTCGCTACTGGCGTTTGTTTCAGAGTAGTTCATTTCATGTCTCTTCCTGGAGTCTGTTTATTCTCGCTAGCTGTGCACATTTGTTGATCGGCATTGCTCGATAGATTGCTTGTCATTCACAATTATATATAAGCAAGCCAGCTTTTGATGCGATTCTGATGATTGATTGATGTATTGACAGACTTCAAATTAAAGTTGGTAACAATCAGGCTTTCCTGAATCGAATTCCAGTGATTCATGAATCATTTGCTGCAATCTTGTAACCTTTTTGCAGAGAGAGAGTTGCAGATCATAGCTTCAGTTTTGTTTTGAGTTGCAGTACTGAACGATTATTGCTGCAGTGTTTAATATCTAGACGTTAAGGATTCACGACGCTCGTATTTCACCATTTCTCAAAATGGCGGATTGTGTGGTGAATGTTTGCAGCAGTTTCAGTTGATGAATGGATTGAAATCTGAGATCAATACTAGTCTTAGTTTTTAGAGAATTGAACACTGGTACATCACAATTTTGGTGCACGTAGAAACAACCGTGGCAGTTGAACACTTTAGGCCATTCTATCTGAAGTTGTTTTCTTCCGCCTTGCTACTTGAAATTTCAAAACTTCTTGGTCAATTATTCAAGATGGAAAGCCTCTGGTGGTCCAAGCTTATGTATTCTGTCGATTTTGGTTTTTTTTGTATGGGACGCTAACAAGACGGTCGTTAACTAAACTTCCGTCCAGAGTTGATAAGCTCTAGTTCTGATCTCGGCAGGTTATTAATTTACGAAAATATCCCAACTTGATTTTCAGAGCCAAGGATATAGAATTGCAGCTAATTTTGGGAATAAGGTTCTATTTCAATCTCATCTTGATTAGAGTTGATTGAGTACTCAAAGAGCTGGTCTCAAATCTCGGGTACTTCGGAAAAAGTCTAGAGTACCTTGTGCTTCGATACAAAAAACATGTTTTTCATATGTTGTGCGTTTTGATAATCAAGTGCTCATTCTTTAATTACTGATTACGACAAGACCTCTCTCTGAATAGGAATTGGTCAGGTAATTAATGACTAGAAATTGATGGCCTCAAAACTAAGGAGGATGAACATTTGTAAATCCTTGGTGCTTTGATTCCTTTTCTTGCTGCAGTGATACAGTAATGGTGGTGCCTTGCACGAATGTTAGATGCATGAATGAGCAAAGTCTGTATTCATGTGTCTAATGGCTAGCGAGCAATTACAGAATCACGGATTAAAAAATTTGAGAGATGTGAGGAAGAATTATCAAACGATGGCCTGAAAGAATGAACCCAATCCTTGTTGTTTATACCATTGAGAGCCATTGTTGTGTAATCCACACACAAGGCTAACACATATACTTAATTGTTTTGCTTCTCAATTGAAGACCTTGATTACTTGATTGCTTTCTCTCTGTGATACTTATTTAGTATACTTTCCTTTAATTTTGGACTATCTAGAGATTAAGTTGTGTTAGTGTTTAGAGGTTTCATTCCATCTCGAATGCCATCAGTTGGTGACTCCTTTAAGTTACAGGGGGCACCACAGTATTCACACTATTCAAACACTTTTCTGTACCTGTGCCTCAGATGGCAGGTGACGGCAGCAAATTCCACTCGCAGGGATCAGCCAGCAAAACCGGTGGAGATGCAGCAACTCCAGAAGATCCAATGCTTCTGAATTGCGACTAGTAAGTTTCTATTACTACTTGTCTGCCTCAAAAGTACATGCACACAATGTAAGGATTCAAGCCATGATGCTATTTACGCAGCAATTTAGTAGAATCTAATTGTGTCAATATGTACCAGCATTGCACATTTCAAGATTTGTCATACCCCCCCAGTGCCAAAACAACAAATTTGGTGTTAAGAAATGTAGTAGTGTCAAAGGAGTATATAAGCCTACACACTAAACCGCATATGGATTGTGTTTTCTACCTTTGAAAATCAACATAATTTAAGAGAAATTTGTATGTTTTGTTGCAATGAGTTGTTTGGATGTCTAATTTTGGGATCTCTTTATAGCTGAAAACATGACAAGGTTCCTAAATAATGCACAAACTATCCTTTAAATAATTCACTTAGTGGTGTACAATTTGTGCAGTGGCGATCCAACCATGTTCGACGCCTACTGGAAAGTGCACAAATTTGAGCACGTGATGGTGCGCAACGCTGGTGACGGGTTGAGTTATTTTGGGGAGTCCAACGCCGACTCGCCCCGGCCGGGATTCGAGAATGCCGAGCTGGAAGATGCTGTTCGGGCTCTCCACGCCTTGGTGGGAAATGCTGTTACCAAGGACAGACACATTGTTGTGGGCAATGGCAGCACGCAGCTCTTCCAAGCTGCGTTATACGCGTTGGCCTCCTCCGGTAACTGTCGTCCTCTCGGCAACACTGACTCCACTAGCAACAGCACCGCTGTGGTGGCTCAATCACCTTACTACTCGGTAGGTACCACATTCATATATCCACGAGTGGAAACATGGTCTGCGTTGACATTGGAAACGATGCATGAGAAAAGGAGTCACAACTAGTCTAAGTAGCCATGTGGGTCTTCACATGGGTCATTTTTCTGTTCTACGTAGACCTTGTTGTTGCATTCCATTCATTTATATCAGCATGTATGGTCAATGATTTGAAGTTAGTACCGTAGTTGTAGGGGAGGTTCTTGCTGACCATCGATATCGTTATTCAGATTCAAAGCTTGTGCTAGGAAGGGATTTTATCAAGTAGATTGAATGTGGTCTCATTTGTTAAAATACCATGTTTCAAAGTGACAAAATTGTGACATTCAAGTGGCTTGGTCGTGCAGGCATATCCTCAGATTATCAACTACTTGCAGTCCAAGCTATTCCATTGGGCGGGAGACTCGCGTGCATACCAGCCCAAGAGAGGCGAAGCCTGCATCGAGGTGATCACTTCTCCTAACAATCCATGCGGTGGACTTCGTGAAGGATTGGTGAGGAAGGAAGAAGGACTTCGGCTCCTTCAAGTCCACGACTTGGCGTACTACTGGCCAACTCATATGCCTATCACCAAGCCCTTGGACCACAATGTCATGTTGTTCACCTTGTCCAAATGTACAGGACATGCTGGAGTCCGCATTGGGTGAGTCACTGAATTAATGGGTGTTCACCTCAACTTTCACTTTGCAGAGTTTACAATAATGTTTGTGAAATTCACGAGAAGAGGATTGCGTCAAATAATGTATCTTACATGAGTGGAAACTGTCCATGAAAAGTTACCTACAAGACGTCATCTTGAGATCTTTTCCTTTCTCGTTAAAATTAGGACAAGCTTATTTTGCCCTTTTCATGTTCTTGCTAGATTGCAAAACCCACAACGAGGTACTGATTCTGCCATCGGAATTGGTAAGCTTGTCCTACTTTTAACGCTTGGAAGTGGGTAGGGAAATCATGCATGGCAGAACGCGTGGCTCCCTACTCGCTCTCTAGTAAAATGATTTTATGCTACTGCCAAGGTTTGTAAGCTTATATTTGAGCATGGTCCCTCTAATTGCAGATGGGCAATTGTAAAGGATCCTACAGTGGCCAAGAAGATGGAAGAATTCATTTTACTTAATACCATCAGTGTGTCACGCGATGCTCAAAGCCGTGCCGCCGGGATCTTGCGCGCCGTTGTGAGGGGCTACACGATTGATGGAGGGATGGAAGGGATGCTTGTGGGGAAGCAGCTCTTCCACTGGGCCATGGCAGTGATGGAATGCCGTTGGGGAAGAGTGAGAGCTGCTTTGGCGGAGAACAAGCAGTTCAGCCTCCCCGAGAGCCCGGTGCCTTCCATGTGTACTTTTTTGGGCATGGCTTACTCGGCATATCCAGGTAAAATGGGAGTATGCCCACCTGAACTACGAGAATTAGAAGGGTTTAACAAAAAAATTAGCAACGTTTTTAGCTACATGCATTGTTGAAGCACATGCTTGAGCAATGCATTTCAACAAAACATGCAATATTCAAAACATGCTTTAGCAAACATGCTCCAAAATGTTGCTCCACTTTTTTTACCAAGGGAGTCACACAAACATTATCACAACTGTAGATGAATACATGTATTCTTTGTTTCTAGAGTTTCGTTCAAGGTCATTCATTAGCAATGTTTCAGGGTTAAGGACAAAGGATGCTTGATTATAAAATGACCATTGTGAATTGAATATTACAAATGAAAGAAAACTTTATACCATTAGATTGAGTGAACAACAGAACACATTGCATGTGTTTTGGGGTCAAAAAAACTATCTATATGAACAATTGAAAACCCCGTATAAGTTCTGCAACACTGCAGTAAAACATGAGGTCAATTTGTGCTTACTGAAAAGGGTTAAATAAATTATTTTATAGCTGCACATATTGGTTCCATGTGAATCGGCTTCTCACGCGAAGTGATGACTCCAATCGAACTTGTTGTCTGTTACAGTTTTAAAATTGTTTTTTTGCGTGTGATTGCAACAGCGTTCATCTGGCTGAAATGTGAGGAGCAGGAGGCTGATTGTCACCTGATTTTGAAGAGAAATGGAATCCTGAGTCGCAGCGGTGTTTGCTTTGGAGTCTCACCTCAATACGCCCGTTTGAGCTTGCTGGACCGCAAGCCCGCCGTGGATCTACTTATTGAGCGTCTCGCAGCTCTCAAGTGCTGATCGATTGAAGCAGCCGAATTCACAATGTCAAGGAGTATGAATGTCTAGAATTATTGGCCCGCTTTGATGAAGCTCAAGTGGTTCCAGGCGACCATGGACTGCCGAAAAAGCTATATAGTTGCCATACATTGTTGAGTAGATGCTAGAATGGACAAGAGAATGCTCGACAATCGGGGAGGTTTGAGAGCATTTTGGAGATTATTATGTTCAAGTCATTTTGGTCAATCGAAGACATTCATATATGTGCTTTTTAGTTGATGTCAATGCTAAGAATGGGGAGAAATAGTATGTGCAATAATCTCTTCTACCTAGATTCAGTGAGACAATCCAATGAGACAATGAGACAGTTGTTTGTAACTCTTAAAAGAACATTTGAGGTCCTTGGAGGGCTACTCAAACTTTGATTTCAAAATCTTTCTTGAAATTGGCATCATGTAGCTTGTTCAAATGACCAATCAATGATGAGCTTCCGCCTTCCTCCAAGGCCACGGACGACCTCAAAGTCACTATTCAAAATTGCATTTGATAATTTATCAACTTTTCCAATGCAAAAACTTCAAGACAACTCAAATTGCAAATTCAAAACTCCAAGACTTAGATTGATAGATGCATCTGTTGAAAACAAAGAGGATAAAGAGAATGATATCAAGGAAGTTCACATGTAGTTGAGTACGTGAGGAGTTTTCCTGAAGAATCTCTGAAAACCCAACCCCTCCGGCTGGGTCTGTAGTATGGATGTTAACACAAGACTTGCCATTTGTATGCACATCGTCAAAGTTTAACTGATTTCCGGTATAACCACTTGTGTAATCACTCTCTGCGTCGAGTTTGGTACTGAATGGCTTCTACCCTTCATCTGTTCTTCAGCAGCGTGTACTGGTGCAGTAACATTGCAACTCCAACAGAAATTCAGTGACTGAAAATGTCTGGATCACTCAAAATCGAGAAAAAAACACCGACAGCCATGATCATGTTTTGCGTCAATGAGGTTTGATTTTTTTTTCGTCATATTTAAATAAATTTCTTCAAATATATCATCTAAAGTTCAGAAATGGCATTTGAAAATGTTAAGCAAAAGCTATGATAAGCTATTTGACATCTATTATTATCTACGTTTATTAGGGCACAATTTTAAGCACAACCACTGAGTAGCTCGGTTTTCAGTGAACGGTGGTGAACTCGTGATCAAAGAAATGACGGTCGAGTCTATAGAAGTGCAACGAGCTTCCTGGGGAAAATGCAGGAGGAACCTTTTATTTGTTGTGCAAATTCTTTTTTTGCAAATTTTGAGTTCAAATTTGCAATAAGAGGTTCCAAATTAGCCAAGAGAGGTGTTAACAATAAAATTAAATGACACAAAATAGGGAGTCGTTTTTTTTACATTCACCTTGGTTTGGACCTCCGCGAGAGACTTGTTGCACTACTCTAGACTCGACCAGAAATGACTCGCTTCAAAAAAGAAATCTCACCAAGGACTCATCCCTTGGTTTGTTGTACTGTTTCCTTTATCAATGGAAATTGTCCATGTGTTTTTAAGAAAAAATGACCCACTAACGATAAATGTGAAAGGTAAGGAGTTTTTTGATCCCAGGGCAAATGTGCACAATAGCATATTACACCCGAATTTCACCATCTTACATCGATGGGATCATTCGATGGACCAACTCATTCTACGTAAAGAACTTCAAAAATTGCACTACTTGGCACATACGTAAGGTTACCTTCCTTACACTAGTTTCAATTACACGCAATTGTGTATGTTCGGTCACTACCACTTATATGAATTGAAGTTATGCCTAGTCACTGGCAGTCTCTGGAGTAACTCTCTCCAGATTGCAAAGGTAAAAATTGATCCAAATCAACTGTTTATTTGTAGCAAGAAGCGCATCAAATGACTCAGCCTAATGCGTGTCAAGTTAGTACCAGCTCAATTAGTGGCCACAGCATACATCTTGCTACAAATACTTACTTTGTCTATAATTGTGCAAGCTCTATAATTGTACAGTGAATAATACCGGTATCACAAGTGGAGGGCGCCGAGAGGATTTGGTTTTTTTTAAGTGGGACCTTCCTCCGGATCACCATTTTGTCAACTTGATGAATAGAATTTGTCACATTTTCAGGGCCAGAAGCACGCAGAAGCAGGCACACGGCAAGCAAGCACTCCAACCCATGCGTGCACACAAAGCCAACGCTCAAACGTCGGATAACGATGCAAGGTACTAACGGGATATTGGCCATGAACCCCATTTGGGTGTCACGCAGGCAGTGATCCCAGAACTAGTTTATGGAATTTTGTGCAATATGCTACCTTCAAGACAAACAGGCATCAACTTTGACTACCTTGCGAGTGTGAGCAGTATTTTTTTTTTTTAAAAGTAGAAATGAAAGGACTTTGCAAGTTGTAAGGGATTATTGGGAGTACACTAACACAAAACTGACTAGATAGATGCTAATTTTAATGTGGAGGAAGTTGCAAATTGGCTATCAAATTCTATTGTTTGTTGCAATCTTTGCTAAAATTTTTTTTTTTTCTACTATGTACATTTAGCTACTGGAAATTTTATGTAGCAATGGAGCAAATTTTATCCAATTCTGTAAACACTAGAACTCAAGTGAATACACTTTCTGCCTATCATTGCCAAAGTAGTGAGTGAAGATCAATGCCGCTGGCAATTTTGTAGATTGTATTCCACTTCAAATTCGAGTGTCCATACAAGACAAAATTTTAAGCAAGGTTTACAGTAGGTCAAGCATGGAGTGCTTAATGAATGGGATATCCCATCATCCTCTCTTGCTCTCTATTAAACTTGTATAAAGTAAAACAACCCATTGTGGTCAAAATTAGGAGTTTGGCTTCATGTTGTTGAAATTTTTCAATTTTTTCCCCACATTAAGGCAAGTGTGAGAAACAGTGAGAGCATGACACCATTATGTTTTTTCCTAAGAAATGACAATGATTGTGGCTCAAATCTTACATATTGGGAAAAACATAATGGTGTCATTTCTTAGGTATCCACTCATTAGGAAAAATTTCAAGCCTGAAAGAGGCCACAAGTTTTGCAATCCTATGGTACAATTATGGAAACAAATAAAAGTAAAAAAACTATTTTTTAATTTTTTATTAAAAATTTGATGTGTCACTATTGGTGTCATATTAGCACTATGTCAGCAACATGTTAGTTGGCTTTTTAAAATTTTATTTATTTTAAATATTCCAAAAAATATTTTTAATTTTTTCTATATTTTGCACTACCCAGGGGCTGAAAATCAAAAGTTAGTGTCCCTCTATAGGGTTCAAATTTTTTCTAATGCTATAGGGTCATCTAACTACCTTACTTGAAAAAAGAAGGCAAATCTTTCCAAGCCTAGTGTAGCATGTAATGGGTGACAATGCATATCTTTATTAATCTTGGTTAATAAGCAACTAGAAAAAATGCGAATAGGGTTGAAGTTATGTACAACATCCATAATGGTTAACCAACATTGGAAAGGTTCCTTTTACTTCTACGGGAAATTAGAGCCCCAAACATGACAACTTCCTAAACAACCGATGACTCTTTTACAACTTTCCACTCATCCAATAACATTAATGGCCACTTCACACGACCAAAGGTTGAGAGAGGTTGTGGGTTTCCACCAATTAAATTCCAAGAAACCAAGAGTTCAGCCTCTTGACCCTTTACACTAAAAGAACAAGTCCAAAGGCCAATGCCCTCCAACTACCTACATTGTAATAAATTGTTTGCATGGTGACAAACTCTCAAAAGAAGTTTAGGTTGGTTAAAAATGGAGGTCCAAAATATAGCCAGGAGGCCATCAACTTATGACAATAACTCAACCGTTAGTTGGCTAAGATATTGGACTTTGGCTTGGCTTTTGGAAGCTTCACACCATGACCATCCAAATTGAAAGGCCATGGGAGTTCATTGCCATGGGTTTGAACTTTAGGCTTGGCCTTTAACCCTTAAAGTCCTACAACCATTTTTTTTGTCAAAACCACTCAAAACTACCACTACTACTACATTCACCTACAAAATAAATTTAAAAAATATTTTTTAGAATCTAACCATAGGATCTTGTTCCACACTTGTGTTGAATCACGTGATAGATTTTTTGTAATTTTTGACCATATAGTATTGAAAGATATTGGCATTCAAAGTAAAAGAAAAAAAATTCTTTCAAGAAGTTGCTATGATTGCTTGCAAAATAAGAAGCTCTGTAAGTTTTACATCACTAATCCAAATGGAATGAATGAAGCCTTCAATCATGTGTTAAGAAAAAAATATAATCTATAAGGAAAAAAATATTAAAATTTTTATTTCAATTTTTTGAGTATATTTTATTTGCTATCCAATCTCCCCTTTTGAGGTTATTGTGGCATAACTTTTGCTCCTAAGCACCAATTAAAATAAAAATTAAATTTCCAAAAAGCTCATAAGTTTTTCTATCTTTTGAGGAAGTTTCACAAGAGCCTGCCCAAAATCCATTTTGTCCCCTATAATAGGGACCATGGGACTTTAGGGGTTAAAGGCTTCACAATATGGCTAGCCGAAGGCTCCAATTCCTATTATTCATTGCCTACTTATTGCTCATTTCTTTGGACCCTCAACAAAGTTTGGCCACTCGATCTTGACTTGAACGGCCATAGTGTAAAGTGCTCCTGACGTTACAACTTCCCATTCATCCCATAAATTACCATTAACCTAGCAACTTCCCAACCAGTCAACGATTCTTTGCAGATTATAATTCAGTTCACTCCCAAACATACAGGGAGGAATTATCCTCCCTCCAAGAGAATGATTTATACTGGGTGTGAACACTTCACTGGACAAGGATGCTATTTCAGCCAATGACCTTTGGAATTAATTTGTCCGAGCGCTCCTCAGTCTGGAAAGGACCGGGCCTTGTCTGCCTGCAGACGGCCAGGTCCTTTCAGACGAGGAGCGGTCAGTGCCAGGTGCTCAATAACTTAACAATGGTGGCGGCTCAGATGGAAGTGCACTTGCAAACATTCGGGAGGAAAACACACACACACAACAACAATTTCTAAAAATTGGGGGTGTAAAAACTCTGAAATTGTTTTAGTACAGATGAAAAAAAAAAAATGGAGCTCATATTTAAGATCATAGACCTCCAATGATCTAGGAGTGGTTAGAAAACATATAATTATCCACCTACAAAATAGGGAACAAGTTTTTACGTTTCAAGTCCTAAACTGCATATTTGGCAACATAGCGATTTTGGGCAGCTCATTGCGAATGAAATTTTTATTTTGTTTTATTTAAAATTGTCACATAACATGTGCCCAAGGAGTAGCTTTCAAGCCCAACAATTTTCATAGCTTCTGACTACGTGGTTAAAAAATTGTCGTGTGATATGCAAAATTTTGAAATCTTTTTATAGATTTTTATATAGGTGGAAAGCTTTGAATCATTCCAATTTGATTAATGAGATTTGTCTATTGTCCGCTCATCTGCCCATATAACATTCAATACATTAGTTTGCAGGCAGTTTTGTGGATAGCTATGGATCTCTATTCCAAGATAAACTTTAAAGTCCTTCATTTAACTCAATTTTTAATACTCCTAAGGGAAAAAAAAATTTAATTTAGATGTAGATCTTTTGTTATGACATTAAAACCATTGGGATTGTCATTTTTCAATTAAGTGAATTATTAACAATTTAGTATTTTAAATCATTCTCTACTTCTTTCTACTTACTATTTTTTTCCTATATGTTGTACAATTCCAAATGATTTGAATTTTTTTATAGCCAATTTGCCTTAAAGAATGAATCTAAAGTGTAACCTCCATTTTGGACATTTTTTCATAGAAATGTGACCTTGTGAAGTGTAGCAGCTTGTTTTTTCGTAGGATTAAAAAAAAATATTTGTTATTTCAAATGTTGATATCTTGCAATCTACATGGTGGAAATTTCTTAAATTTTTTCTATGTATTGTCAAACTAGTGTACTACAAGATCCTATAGTTACACGTGTTCATAAATGTTTTGTTTTTTAATTTGGTACCTGTACTAGAAATGGCAGTTTTGGAGCGTTTTCGGTGAAAAAGCTTGTCCTTGCATTTCTATAAATGTACAAATCCACTTTCATTTCCCAAACCATCATGGAGATGGCGGGCTCCAAAAGAAAAGCGGCCTACCAAGATTGTGTGGTCTTCTAACTTGATGGGTTTCTTTCTTTTTTTAAATTGAGATAAGAAGTCAATAGTGCTTGTCTCTTACTTTCCTAGCTTTTTCCTTGAATTTCTCCTAATATTAAAGAATATTGGAGTGCTTTCAATTTTATTTAGTCAAATGAACCACACAATTTTTTAACATGATTGTGTGAATGGGTTAAAATGAGAAGGTGTAGGAAAATTGACAAGTAGACCTAATAATCTCGTGGTTTTACTCTTGGTTCATCCCAATTATGTTGGAACATTCCTTAGTGCTCTATATGAGCATTTAGAAAAATATGATCTATATGGTACCAAAATGCCAACATAGTTTGAGTTTCAAAGCAATTGAGTTAGCCCCTAGTTAGACGGAAAGACTCAAGTCAATTATTATATCCCCATAACACTTTCATTAACCCCAAAGTTATAGATTCGATCATTTGAAATTCAAATAAACAATTGGCATTAAGTTGCTAGCTTTTACAGCACCACACGAGCTAACAAACTAGCCTACATACTACTATCATGAGCCTTCCAAGATTTCGTAGCCTTGAAATTCGACGCAAAAAAGAAAAACAAGTAATTAATATAGAACAAGACGAAACAACTATTGACAGACGTCGCGCCTGAAAATCAACATGTGTGGCGAAGATGCTGTCGTAGGATTTAGAAGGACAACTTTAACGTAGCTAGGCTTACAACCACCCTTACTAGCGAGGGCCCCGATGGGACCACAATCCCACCTTCGCCATACCCCCAACACCCGGACCAACCACCTTTGACGTGAAATGTTGGCCATGTTCTAACTTATTCTTCCACATATTCTAGTTCACCGGAATAGCAATGACGGAGATTTTTTTGATTTTTTTTCCTATTTTTTCCTTTTTTTCCTTTTTTTTCTTTTTCTTCTTTTAAAAAAAAATTGCACACCCAGGAAACTTGCAAGTCAAAATAATGAAGTGTCACAGATGGGACAAACAAGTAATCCATTCATCAGTTCCCAAACAGTGAGTGACCCCCTGTGTTGTTTTTTCGTTTTTTTTTCCATGAAATGACGGCCCCATGCCGCTGAGGCGACGGAGGCCTTTGAATGCATGCTGCTTGGAAGCCATGTCCTACGCTCTGCTTGAATGCCGTTGCCCCTGCTCATTGATGGCCGTCGCCTTCTTGAGGACGGACGGCTCAGGGGCAAGTCAAGTCCGTCAGGTGTCCCAGAGCTCAGGAACATGGATCCACCCCCATCAAACCATTTGCAAAAAAAACACGATGTGTCGAGTGACGAGTGGCCGAGCACTCATGGATTTTTTATTTTTTATTTTTTTTCCGGCCATCTGTCCGTCTTCTTTTTTTTTTTTTGAAACAATGAAACAAGGCTTCATTGCAAGAATCTGTCCGTCTTCAGGAGACTTGACCCCGGAGCAGAAAAAGCGAGAGAGCTTCATCCACGATGGATCATGGCGCCCCGAGGGGAAGGGTCAGTCAGTCAGTCATAACTTCCATTAAGTCACACTTGATTAGTTCATCTGCAGAGTCACCATTGGCAAGGGCTGACGGAATTGAGTGCTTCAACAACAGTGAGTGAGTGAGTGAGTGAGTGAGTGAGTGTAGCATCATGTGCGCCGCACACACTTGGGTGATAACTTTTAATTCCGTCGTCGCTGAACTTATGAGACCACTCGGCGGGCAGGCGAGAGGGAGGAAGGGAAGGTCAAGGCAGCATTGAAGCAGTTTTGGAGCAGAATGTGCGCAGGAAGAGGCGGTGGTGGAAAACCAGTAGATGACATTTCAAGCCTCTATAGGGTCGTTTCAGTCCTGTTCTCTTGCTGTTCCTTTGTTGTTCCCCTTGCAGCAACGGAACGGTCAGCTGTCAGGGGAAAAAAAGTCAAAAAAAAAAAAAGTTCTTAGAATGCCAAAAAAAAGTTGATTTTTTTCTTTTTTAAATTTCAAAAATGATGTGGTAGGGTCTCGACCACATTAGCCTGCTGCGCTATCACTACTGCAATGCACTGCAAGGAGTTCCTTGCCATGATAACTTGCGACCCTATAGAGGCCTGAAATGTTTTCTAATGCTTTTTTCCTGTGAAGGGAGATCGTACATGGGGATAGTTGATAGTCATATTGTACATGGGGATAGTCAAATTTCCAGAATTGTATTCCCAAAATTGAAATTACTGTGGATTTTGGGAGCCAAGAAGTGCACTTCACTAGTAGTTAACATTTTAGAGTCTTCTAATTCCGATCATTCAAGAACTACTTTCTTGCCCATTACTTCCTAGTACTTTCTTGCTCATGACTTCAAGACATGTGTTATGACCTTATTGGTCCCAACCTTATAAAAGACAAAAAAAACATTCTAAGCTTTGGTTGGAAATTTGTTCCAACCTTAGTTGGAGATATTGCACCCCTACAGAGTGAGGATTGGATGTGGTTGACAAATGGGTGCTTCAACCTCAGAAGTTGCTACACTTTTATAAACCCTTCCGTCCCAATTTCCTATCCTACTCACTAGTAGTACACATGTCAACCTCCTCATGGCAATATTGTCCATAGGTGCTTTGTCAGTGTCCCCCAAAGTAAACCCTGTAAGATAAATCTATCACATAATTAAAATACAATCAAAGTATTAACCCCTAAAGTTCCTTTGCTATGTTTTCACTAAAAACGTTCCAAAACTATCATTTCTAGTACAAGTATCAATTTTTTTTTAAAACCTTTTTTTTGACACATGTAACCATAGGATCTTGTAGTATGTTGACTTGGAAAAATTTCAAAAATTTCCACCACATGGATTGCAAGATATAAGCATTCAAATTCACTGAAATCATTTTTCTAGCCCTGAGAAAAACAAGCCAGCCACACTTTACAAGCTCACTTTCCTACGAAAAAATGTTTAAAATGGTGGTTACTCTTTGGATTCTTTTTCCTTAACAAGTTGGTCACATGCTTGAAAAATTTTAGATCATTTGGAATTGTACAATGTATAGGAAAAACAAAGTAAGTAGACAATAGTAGAGAATGATTCAAAATATTAAATTGTTGAAGGTTTAATTATGGAATTGAAATATGCCAATTCCAACAGTTGAAATGTTTTTATAAACAATTTATATCCTACGATTTTATTTCTTTCAAAAAATGTTGAAAATTGAGTAAAATAAAGGACTTCAAAGTTTATGTTAGAACAGAGAATCCATAATTGCCCTCAAACAAAAACTCCTCAATAACTTTCATCTCATTGAGTAAAATGGAATGATTCAAAGGTTTCCATAAACTTAACTCTAGAAAACCAATTTCAAATTTTTGTTTTAAAAAAAGTGATTTTTTTTATCTGCCCATACTGCCCAGCTAGTGAAAAAAGTAACATATTTGGCCATGACTTTTGACTTGTATTTCCAAATGTCATGAAATTTGGTGTGTTTGAGAGACATTCTTGCCCTCACCTTCTATTAAAATTTCAGCATTAAATATGCAGATCTCTAGTCACAAGTAATTTCTATACAACCTAAAAACGCATGCTAGTCCTTTAGAGGTTAAGTAAGGTATGTACACTAGGGCTATTTTGTGGCTTTCTAGTGCCAAATTGCACCCAAAAAAAGTTGTTTTGGCTAAAAAAATGGTAAATTATTGTGAAGTTTTTTTCTAGAAAACTTCAAATTAAAAAAAATCTTGGATGAAATTGCCAAATTGTGGATGAAAATAGAATTAGAGATATGTGATATTTTCTATCCAATATGTGGGTGAATGCACCACCGTAACATTTTATGTTGCCACTTTTGCACTTCATAAAAAATGAAAATAAAAGCCCTAATGTACATCCATAGTTTATTTGCCCCAAATGCAATACCAACATTTGGACCAAAAAGTGTTGCAAAAAGTTAGATATTGTTTACACAAAGATGTACACATTGAGCTGTGAGAGCTTGATCTATAAGAGTCTAGAGTCAAACCACCCATTCCCAACCAAGGATCCATACCCAACTTGTAGGGTGTGGCTATTTCCAACCAAGCCACGGGAACAAATTTCCAACCTAAGTTTGGGATGTTTTTGTTTTTTTTCTTTTCAGGGTTGAGACTAATAAGGTTACAACACATGTCCCGAAGTAGTGAGGAAGAAAGTAGGAAGTAGTGAGCAAAAAAATAGTTCTGGAATGATCGGAATTGGAAGACTCTATATAGTAAACTTGCCAATCACCGCACAAACAAAATTCAAATCCTTCTCTACATAACTATAGAGACTTGCTTGTTTTGAAATTTGGTATCATTATTAAATGTCATGTTAAAATTCACCTACCAAAATCAAAAACCTCAAAAATATCTTCCTACAAATTTTATTGCAATTTGAAGGTGATGCACTTGAAATCTAGTCAAAAATTCTTTGCACCCCTTCTCCATACAGTGTACAGTCATTGAGCACTGATACAAAAGTTTGTTTGTTGAATTGTGTGGTTACTGTACGGTAATTGACAATGGTTGTTGTGCAGTTCTTGGATGTATGTGGTGAATGGACAATCTATACCTTATGGCCAATCTCTTCTATTAAGACAGCATGTTTGTTTTGTTTTGTTTTGTTTGTTTTGTTTCTCATGTTGAGATCTCCCGGACCGTGTGTCCCCTGGTCACGTGCTTGGTACCGTTGGAAAGTCCTCAGAGGTGCACTAGCTTGGTTTCGTGGCGTTCCGATGTACGGTGTGAAAGTTGTGCATTTTTTAGTTATTTTTGGTTCTAGAAAATTAGAAAATTACTTTTTCTTATATTTTGGTCAAGATCTTGGTACTGTCAGAAAGCTCTCAATGAGGAGGGGTGCACGAGCTTGGTTTCATGGCATTCCGACTCATGGTGAGAAAGTTATGCATTTTTGAAGTATTTTTATGAACTAAATAATTAGAAAATTGCTTTTTTAATATTTTGGTCACAATTTTGGTATCGTCGGAAAGCTCTCGACGAGGAGGGGTGCAAAGGCTTGGTTTCGTGGCATTCCGACTGACGATGAGAAAGTTATGGATTTTTGAGTTGTTTTTGGTTCTAAAAAAATTAGAAAATTACTTTTACTTTTGTTTTGATTGTGGCAACGCCAGAGGGCACACACATAGCCACAGGGCACATTCCTTTTACTTTTGTTTTGATTGTGGCAACGCCAGAAGGCACACACATAGCCACAGGGCACATTCCTTTTACTTTTGTTTAGACTGTGGCAATAGCACAGGGCACACTAGTCTATACCTTAAGACAAGCTATTTGTTTTGTTTGTCACATTGAGATCTCTTGAACTGTGCATCCCCCGATCGCGTGCTTGGTACCGTCGGAAAGCTCTCGGCGAGGAGGGATGCACCGGCTTAGTTTCTTGGCGTTTGGACGTACGGTGTGAACATTATGCATTTTGAGTTATTTTTTGTTCTAAAAAATTAGAAAATTACTTTTTCTTATATTTTGGTCACAATCTTGTTAACGTCGGAAAGCTCTCGGCAAGGAGGGGTGCACGAGCTTGGTTTTGTGGCATTCCGACTCATGGTGAGAAAGTTATGCATTTTTTAGTTGTTTTTGGTTCTAAAAAATTAGAAAGATTAGTTTTACTTTTGTTTTGATTGTGGCAATGGCACAGGATACACTAGTTTACTCTAAATCAGGTATGGATCAAGGCCAACTTTTGGCTTCTAAAATTCATAGTGATTTCAATTCAAGGCATAAAAATACCCCCCAAAAAATTGCAATCCCCATGATTTCTGTCTTCCTACATGACAGAAATTTCACGTTGCCTTACACTGCTCCAGAACATGTGGGAAATCAGTTAAGTGGTCAAGTAGGGGTGGTTCTGCCCTAGTTTTTTTTGTTTTTTTTTACCCTTTCATTTGAAGTATTGGGATGGTGGCTGTGTGAAAAAACTTTATGTGACATGACTGGCAGAGAACACCCTCCTGCAGTCCCTGCCTGCCTGACCTGCAGCCTCCTACAAGAGGGAGAATAAACTTTTTCTCAAAAGCCAAAAAAACCATGATGAAGGTGGGGCTTGGAGTGGTTGTATCGAAGAAACACAATCAGATGTGACAGAACAGAAACCCACAAACAGAAAAGAAAAAACATGGAAAGAAAAAAAATTTAATTTAATTTTTAAAAAAAAAAAATCTGTAGAATGGGGCTATTTCAAAGTGCATGCATGCATTTCAAAAGAGCTTATGAAGTTTAAGGTGTGACCACCCATAACCGACCAAGTAAACAACTGTGGACATGATGTGGAGTACAGTAAGGTACAGGAAATATTTCTACGTGTGCAGAGGGATAGAAATGAGGGGATAGCCAAAATTTGGTAATTTTATTGCTTGAACTCAAATTACTATGAATTTTGGAAGGCAAAGTTGGTCTGGAACGTGTAAAGGTAGTATGGCCTTAAAGCGATCATTTACCAGCTGGTCCCCTTTTTTGTGAAGGTTTCTATGAATAGAAATATTTTTGGATCATTTTTCAGAGAAAGAAAAATGGATGCGGAACGTCACACAAGTGGTTTCATATTTTTTGAATCATTTTTGAATTAATTATGAATTTTCAAAAAAACTTGTTGTAGGCACCTATTTGTGACCCTAAGTCTTCCAAAGTCCGACTACTTGCAACTTCTAAAGTGATCTCAGTAAATGAAGGCTAACAATTGGTTTGAAGAATAAATAATGCTTTTCTCTCGATTCTCTCAATGGCTTGAGAGGTCCATTTAAGGACCACCTACTATCCATTTCAGACCTTAATATAGGGGCGATTTGAAGAAGCCACTCTCTTTAGAGCAGACTACCCTTAGACTATTCCAAAACCGCTCATTTAAGAGACAACTTCTTCTTCACTAAGGCACTCTAAACCAAAGCAGATGTGTCAAGAAAAGAATGGAGGAATGAATGGTGGGAAATCAAGAACTCATGTTTGGAAATTAGTCCCAACCTCTGCTGCATTTCTACCCCCCTACTTATTGTTTGACAACTTGGAATCCTCGGGCACGCTAAATCTTTTTCTTCCCATGACGCTCGCTCATCCTTTTCTTTTTCCCCATGATGTGCCGGCTCATCCTTTTTTTTCCCTCATGATGAACCAACTCATTCATTTTTTTTCCCATAACGACGTCTCTTTCATTTTCTTCCCATGACGACGGCTCTTTCATTTTTTTTCCCATGATGACGGCTCTTTCATTTTTTTTCCCATGATGACGGCTCTTTCATTTTTTTTTCCCATGACGACGGCTCTTCTCTTTCCTTCCCCATGACACTGGGAACATTCTTTTTCTTCCCATGATGCCAGACTGACTGTTCATCAAACCTGAGCAGACTCTCAAGTCCTCAACACCATTTGGCAAGTGTGGTCGAAGAAATTTGTTGCACCATGAAAGCACCGAAACTTACAACAGAAAACTTAGCAGGCTACGCACTTGCAAGCCTTAGATGAGGTAGGGTGCTCTAAATGCAACCTTCCTATGAAAGCAACCACTAACGGAGAGGTACATTTTGCTTTCTTCAATGAACCAATAGTGTACATTTTAGGAGGTGGTCATTTTCAACGACTGCTTTGTTTCAACTTCAAAATTTTGTAACTAATTCCACGAAGGTTCAAAAAATATGAAACAACTTGGGTTAGATGCCAATTTCATTTTCCTTCCTACAAAAATTTATTGAAATTTGTTTCAAGGAGCTTAGCTTTCTCCCACATGCAATCAACTCTTAAATGGTTGCTTTAAGAGCAGATTGCCTAAGTCCTTCTTTAGTTATTGCCTATACACATTAGGAAAAGTTTTAGGTTGAAAAGGCCACCAGTTTCTGATTTTTGGCACCACGGTAGTACAAGTACAAAAACTATTTTTAATTAAAAATATGATCTTCTAAAAATTAAAAATATATTTTAAAAATAGCCAATCCAACACGATGCTGATGTGACACCGATAGTACCATGTCATATTCAATTTTTTTCCGTGTAATTGCACCGTGGGGATGCAAACCTCATAGCCTCTTTGAGGCCTGAAATTTTCCTAATGTTTTGAAGACTAATAACAATAGGGTCGATCACATATTCACATTGACTCTGGATTTGGTTGTAACACTACAATGATTTGTCCTATTAATGAAGAGGAGATTATTTAGCTTCATAACCTTCATTTAGGAAATTATTGTCACTTGAAAATTTAGCATCACTATAGAATTTTATTTATTTTAAAATTGATGTAATAGTGATTTACCAATGTCATGCCATTTGTAAAATAAATAAATTAGTATATGTTAAAATAATATTTAATTATACATACTAATAAGACAAATGAGTATAGGATTTTTTTGTATGCAAAGACATGGAGAAGGATCTATGAGAATAGTTACTTAAAACTAGTCTAATTTGCCATGTGGTTCTTCTTATGAGTTGTGCCCTTGGTCTATCTAGAACAAATTCTACTACATGGATTTGTACTAATAATGACAAGGGGGATTAGAATTACCTACAAAATTAGTATTACTTGAAATTTTTATTTTTGTAGAAATTGATAATTTACAACAATTTTTTATTTGTACAAATTCAAAATAGTGTGATTTGGTAAATATTTCAAGATTTGGTTTTTGAAATTGAGACAATTTTTGTTTACATGATGTTTAGGTTCACTCATTCACTTTCGCATAGTACACCCTTACAATCATTAGATGTTTTTCAGCTACATTAGAAGGCCATTTCAGGCCAATTTCCCATGTTGGGAACCAACCATTGCTAGCCTAAACAAAAAATTAATTTTAAAAAATATATTTAAAAGATAATAATAATTTATTATTATTATTTGATGTGGCAATTGCTTTGCCACATTAGACTGTTGTTGTAGCTGAGTTCCCACGGTTTGAGAACGTAGGGAGCTTGTAGCCTTATAAAAAAGGTGAATCTCATCTAATGAGAGATATGCATAATATTATCGACCAATGCTAGTAGGGTCCCTTTTGCTCCCTTAGAAAGTTGGGGCCCCCAAACTTTGTAAGTTCTTGGTCCATTGACTCTTTGCAATCTCTACCTTCATGCAATTTGTATCTCTCTCTGGTCAACCTATAACTTTCTGCATATTAAATTGGATTTACTCCCATATATTTTGAAAATAATGGTTTAGGATGGTTAACAATGTTATGTTCCATCTAGTTAGCATAAGACAAGTCAAAGACAAAGATTTTATATATGAAGATGATTCATCATTGTTGTAAAATCACAATATGATATGATACCAAATAACAAGTTTGGATTCTAGACCATAGAGGTAGAAATTTGAAGCTAATCTCCACCAATTATTTGAACTTGCAATCTTGTACTTTCTTAAGAGTCAAACTTACCTCTTAAATGTACACAACCTTCAAAATTTTGCTAATACCAAAATGTGGTGCCTTGGGCATTTAGGGATTAACTTCTTTTGTGGCAAAATTTATGACAAGGTTATGACTTGAAGTTAAAGAAACACCATCACTATCTAATGGAGAAAAAACAAATAGTTGAAGCTGCAAGTGCTTCTCGGGCACTAAGGCCTTGATTGAGTCCTATGCAAATTAAAAAATCTTTTTGTGAAGTTCTACTAATAATGCCACAAGGTTTTACAATGAATAATCATTCAAAAAATAATTATATATATGCCACATTTAACTACTTCTGGACTATTCATTGAATTCTGGACTATTCACTGAATTCAAAACATCGGGAGATCTCCCGATGTTTGTATAGATTGGGAGATCTTTTGATGTTGATATAGATCTCTTGATGTTTTGAACTGATCCCCCGATGAAAATTTAGATCCCTGATGTTTTGGATAGATCCTTTGATGCATCTTTCAATGACCATTATGAATTCTGGACTTTCAAAAGTCCATAAGTAGTTAAATGTAGCATATATTTATCATGGTAATGTATGTTACTATAAATTCAATTATTTATTTAGAATTTTACATTTTAGATAGTAAGTTCCCTAATAAAGCAATGAAGATTTCATATTTCACTTCAATTAAAATTTTAGATTTTAGATTTGAAATTTTATTGGTTTGGCAAATTTGGTTCTTTGTAATTCAATACTAATTAATTACATGATAAACTAGTCATCGAGGTAATGAAATCCTTCAATGGTATAATCTTAAAAACAATACTCATGTAGAAATAGCCTAGAATATTAAAGATTTAGATGTTGATTTTTAAGATGTTGATTTTTAAGATGTTTTTTTTTGCAAAAATGTAGAATGCAATACTAATTTTATTTGAATTGGATGTCAACATGGTTTTTGGTTGCAATAACCAATTTGATATTTTGTTAGGAGGTTAGTAAAGTTAGTCACTCTACATGATGATGCCATGCATATATTTATGTTTTTTGGGGGACAATACCTAATACAAGCCTTCACAACACTCGTGTAATTCTAGAGGGACGTAGTTTGATTTGTACAAACATCTAAGAGTAGATGACAAATCACTAAGAAAGAACCCGTTAGTATAGAGTGGTTCTTCTTTAGTTTAGATGGATTTTTTTTTACTCTGCCTCATATTGGATAAAAGATATAAGACAATAAATAGGAGGATGCAAAAAACCTGGAGTAAGAATGGGTGTAAAATAAAATAAAATCCTTAGGCATTTCTGATAAGTGCCTCCCGAGATTCTCCTTCAATTTCCACTTTCACTACATAGAAATGGATGTATTTGATAATTTATTGGAGTAAATTTTTCCTTCTTGAACTAATCAAGCCTTGAATCAAGCATTCAAGGTGCTCATCAAGAATGTAGAAGTTGACAAATTAAAACAAAGGTCATTTTTTATTTTACCTTGTTCTCTCATCTCACCTCATGAAAATGAGTATATACAAAAAAATCAATGTGGTAATTGTTCATACCTTTGTTGACTAATTGCACAATTGCACTCATCAAAATTCTAAAATCTTCTATCAAATCAAGCATTGGATGAGCACAATACGAGATGTAGAGATAAAAATTTTAATTTTTTGAATGAAATTTATTAAGTTAAAATAATATTCATGGCAAAAGTATACAAACAATGTATGTATGAACAAAATTGGATGATATTTTTGACCTGTTTGCATTTTATTTTGTAACACTATTTTAATTTGATAAAAATTTGCCGTGTTATTTCTATGTTTTTAAATTTTTAAATTTTTTTTAAGGATACCTTGCCAACTTACCACACTAGTACATTGTGTTTTTGATCTTTTAATTTGTTTCTAATAGACACTATGTTTGTCTTTCTAAGGCCAAATCCAAATTTTCTTGTCTATAATGTATGAGGTTTTGAATGTGCCTTGGTCTCAATTTCTAAGTTTTTATCACTTGAAAGACAATAATATATTTATTATGTAGCATTATGTGTTGCACTCATGATACCCTAAGCAACATTATCATTTGGCACAAGATTGTATTTCACCATAAGAATTGGAACAATGAATTAGTGTAATTTTATTGGATTCTTTCATATCACCGATATGATGATCAATTGTATGATGAATAAACCTACTTTTACTATTTTAAAACTTAATGATCCCTATTGATCCATTTGAATTTCATAATCTACTATAATATGAAAGATTTGGCAAATTCTATCTAGATCTGGATACGGATGGAATTGATGAAAAGTTGCTCCAAAGAATTTCAAATTTCCTATAGACTTGTTGTTGACCCAAATCAGGTTTCAAGGACATTTACGTTGCTTATTAGCCAAATAAGTGCATAGCCAACAAAGCCATTCAACCAAGTGTGAACTTTTTGGATTTTTACTTATCGCAAATGTGGCGATCAACTATAAGATGAGGAAGCCTGTTGTTGCTATTTTAAATTCTTTTGATCCCTATTCATCCATTTGAATTATGAAAATTACTACAAGAAATAAAGATTTGGCAAGTTATTGACTCAAGTTTGGATGGAATTCGTGAAAAGTTGTTGCTCCCCAAACCCTAAAGCTGATGGTTGGTTTCAATAGCCTCGCGATTCTCTCTAGCCGACTAGGTAGGTTCAGTCCCTCGCAACAAATCGCCAAAAGCATTGAGTACGCTGAAGAAACGAATAGCGATTGACTTAGCGAGCCCTTGTAGCTCTCCCATTGCCATTGGGCTTCCGGAGGTCCGACAAGCCTCCATTGGAGAATGTTCACTTGCCAGATTTTCGGGTACCCGTCCAGCCTCCGGCCCTTGCATTAACCCCTAAATGCCCAAGCCCTGTTTTGAGCTTCTTTGAATTTGCTCTGAATTGAACAAAATGCCAATTTTTTATGAGATTTGTATCAATTTTTTTGGAATTGTAATCGTACAAATTCAAACTAGACATGTTAGAGATATCATAGGAAAAGAAAACACAACAATATCACTTATGGAGTGAAAGATTATAATGTTTGACTATGAGGGTGTTAAAACTGCAAAAGTGATGTCAAGTCTTTCAATCCCCTTTTCACAAGTCAAATCTAAAAAGTTGGTGATCAAAAAAATATGAGGTTAAAGCACCTAACATGTATAACCCCAATCAATTTATGGCTTCTTAAAATCTACTCTATAATTTTTTTAAATGAATTTTGAATGTGACTTTTTCTTCAAGATCTAGTGTATTTGAGGCTCATTTTCAAGAGCTCTCAACACTACAGGAAGTCAAGATTACAATGGGTACCCTTGCACAAAATCTTGAATAGAAAAATCACTATAATTTATTTTCAAGATCGGATTTTTGTTGCTAAAACTAGACCTCAAGAAGAACTTTCTAAAAATAAAAATTACTAAAAATAAAAACTTGATTAGGTTTTATTTAACTTCAAAGTTTTGCAAACACCAGATTTTGGTGCCTTGGGCATTTAGGGGTTAAGCCAAGACAGCCCATTGTGGTAAAACGATCCATTGCGGTTGCCTAAGAAATGACCCATTGTGGGTTTTTTTCCGGATGTGGGATGTGGGCAACAATGCATGTCTTACATGACAGCAATGGAGTGAACACTGACCTCATTAGGAACTTCTGAGTTTTCAAAGTGAAGTCCATTGTAAAAATTGACTCTTTTGGCCTTCTGTAATAGAAAATATTTTGACTGCATTAGGTAGTGAGATGAACACTACAGATTCAGATTTTGTTGGCCTTAAGGTAGTCTACAGACTCTTTTGGGCTCAATGCTTCAGAAATTCATAGTGAATTCATACTTTGTCAAAAAAATTTAATTTCAATTGCACTTGCTGTTTCTCACACTTGTACTAATGCTCTAAAAAAATTGTCATGGATTACATACCATAGAGTAAAAAATGGAGAAAGAGCCAAAGAATGCAACCTCTCACACCACAACAATAAATCTTCCAACTCTTTCATACATCCAAGATAATCAATTTTTATTTTTGCACTAAATAAAAAATTAATGTTTAGTTGTTATTGGGTGTGGTGAAGGGACAAGCTTGAATTTTTACATAGTTCTTGATTTAAAATTTTTTAAAGCGTATCTAATGAAATGTAGCTCCAATAATCTATTTTTTTAATTCCATTTTGGAAAATTCAACATTTTTAAATTTATAATTTTTGTGACACTTAAAAGATTGCATGGTGTGAGCTACAAGAGTACATCAATTACACCATGATGTTGGTCACTATTATTTCCATGCTATTTTAAGCATTTTTGTAATTACTATAATTTTTATACAAAAATTTCTATAAAACATCATATAAAATTTGATTTGATGTTTTTAATTATGAAAAATTGAGATTAAAATTTAAACATGTATTACTACATCCAAAAAATATCAAAATTTTGAAATGTGTGTTCTAATATAGAAATCTAATGAAGTTTGACTAAGCCCAAACACAAAATGTCCTTTAAGGGTTAATATCCTACAACAAATATAATGCTACAATACATTAATTCACACAATAGTCATGCAAATTGGAAAGAAGCAATTATAAAATCATATGAATGTAAAATTTTATTAAAAAAATAAAATAAACACCACAATCGGTTTTTAAAAATGCATAAAGTAATGATGAATAACATATTTTTTTCAAGTACTACCGCTCTTCTCTATGGAGCACATAGTAGGATCTATTTGTGCAAGCTTCAACAACAGCTAAGTGTTGAACAATTGCTTGCCTTACTACCTCAACTTCATTTGTTATAACTTGCCTAGATATTTGTTGATGCTTGCCATCGTCATGATGGCTAGGAAGGAGAACATCTTCATCAATACTTTCATTATGTGCTAGAAGAATATTGTGTAATATACAACAAACATCAATAAGTTTGGGTGCAAAAGCCTCAATAGGATTCCATATGGGTTTGTATAGAATTCTCTACACTCCTTTCAACATTCCAAAAGCGCGTTCCACTATGATGTGGGTACTACTTTGTTTGTGATTGTAGGATTCATTAATACCATGTAAATTTTGGCCTGGAAGAGGAACCAACATCCATTTTGATTGTGTGTATCCAACATCTTCTATGATGAGCTCAGGTATCTATGTACCTGCAATTTGTCACTTCTGTCCATTCAAATGCTCACCATCTTTGACTGCTTTGTAGAACCTTGAATTCTTTAAAACTTGAAGATCATGTGCTATACTTGAAATCCAACAAATGCATCCAAAAATCGCATGTCTGAGTCAACAATCACTTGAACTACATAACTATAATCATGATCCTTATAAATAAAGTCTGCTAAACCTAGCATTACTTGGCAAATCAATTTCTATATGAGTGCAATCAATGGCATTGTAGACTTGTGGTATACCCCCTACATGTTCAAATTTCCTCTTCACAATTTCCAAGCCTTCATTGCTAGGTCATTGCAAGTGATGTTTGCTCCGTTTCAGCATTGTTGTTGGAGACACTCCAAACAATTTTGATATACTAAGAAGAAGATCGCCAATAGCCAATCTATGCAATGACATGGCAATTTGTTTGTTGGCCTCCAAGTTGCGACCTCAAATACTATAGAATGACGGAGGTGAATTCTGATGCATATCATTACCTACCAACTCATATAAATAATTAAATGTCCTTATAGATACTCTAAACATTCTGTAGAACCTTTCATGGTCATTTTGCATGACTTCATCATGGTAAAAGGCCCACCAATGCAAGGATCTTGATTTTATATACCATGCCCCCTATTGAATACCACATATGTCTTTTGGTGTTAAATGTAAATCCATCATAAGACATATAATATCTTCTTCTTCACTGGAGGCAAGTAATGTAGTAAATTGAGATAAATTGAATGTAGAAGAGGACTTCTTTTCCCTCTGTTTGGCTATTTCACTTAAAAGTGCTAAACCATTGTTTCTTTGTAGAGCAACTATAGCTAAAGAAACAGTCGATGCAGATCACAAATGTACTAATCCAATCCTTGAATTATTTATTGTAATGGTATTTTATTGACTATGATGACAAAAGATTTTTAAAAATGATGACAAGAAATTCGAATTACATATAGTTCTAGGCAATGAAAAGATTATAAAAAAGTGATATATACTTCATTTTATAGAAAATGGGTTGTTTTATTTAAAACCAATTATTTATAAATAATTAGTTGTATTATTTTTAATATCCTTTAACTTCCTAAGTTTGAAGTGTATCCTAAGTTTATATTCAATATTGTTTAGATGTACACTAATGAGTTGTTAGTTTTGTGTATAGCCTACTAGGAGTGGTTTGAAATTAGTGGACCTCATAGTACCAACCGGCATGTGTTGCATCAAACATCTACCTCCAAATGGCAAAGTCTATCAGAGAGGTATTATGAGTTAGGGATCGATAGAAGTCCAAATCAATGTAGTAATAAATGGGAGCAAACATGGTCTAACTTTAAGAAAGTATATGATTATGAGTCAAACATCCCTAGTGGAAGACTGTCTTTTTAGCCTTATCCTGAAGGTGAAGTGAAGAAATTGTTTAAATTAAAAACAATCATGAAGAAAGAAGTATATGATCATATCACTTCTTGGATGCATGGAGCTTCTCGTGACATTTGACTAGAGCACGTGATGGACGCCACAACGATGAATAATCCATCGGAAGGTATGTAAATTATATACCCTCTTTTAATCTTTTTTATTGTGTGGTGTTCATTTTTTAAAATATATGTAAAGGTTCAATCGATTCTAATGAATTATTTTGGTATACTACATTAATTTTATAGAATGACTTGTTTAATTTTTGGATTGCAATTAATGAAGGCCCATTTTCCTCACTATTTCCTAATGATATTACAATGTGTCATGTGTTTAGGGTTACAACAAGGAGGACATGACGCATATGAGTAAGGAGATGAGAGTGATGACGACACAACTGAAACGGAGTCCTAGTCCAATACGGCGAAAAGAAGGAGAACATTGCCCAATTCTTCATAGGCTTTATGGGATGCACTCGTATCTAATAGAGAGAAGTTAAACAGTAGAAGTTCTTGACAGAACGTAGGCTCTAACGCAAGATAGGGAGGATGCAAGGCATCGAGAGCTTGTAAACTTAGAAAGAGAGAGAATAGAGGCTAGTTGAGAGACCTTTATAGCTTTAGTTGGGGCTCTTCAATCCATGGCAACTGCTCTAGCATTGCTAGAACAATCTCTAGCTCAAGGCCCTCCATGTTAGTACAATTTTTTTTTGTTTTGAACTAGGATTGTGTGTGTTTTGTAATCATCATATCATTACTTCATAAATTTTGGAAAATTATAACATGAATTGTTACGATTGTGTAAAGAATTAATTCTGAGAAAAACGGTCTCTCAACATTACACATACTGAAAGCCGTTGGGAGACTGTTTTCTTCAGAATTAATTCTTTACACAATCATAACAATTCATATCATAATTTTTCCAAAATTTATGAAGTAATTACATGATAATTACAAAACACACAAACCAAACCTGGCCTGCAAGCCTCCCTCTTCATAAGCCATCCGTTTTGCAAGCCGGGTGGGGATGCAGCGCTCTAATTACAGGGAGCAGGAGCAGCACTCTCCCCTCCCTCGTCCCTGGTAAGTGGCGTTCCCGCTAATCATTCAGTTGTACGCCGAAAGAGGAAGCGGACTATTTCGGACGAAGGGGGAGGCTGGACACAGCCAAATTATTCAATATTATAAAAAGTTCCTGAACAAAGGACTTGATGGAGCCTCCGAGATTCCAGGCCGCAATTCCTCCTCCAGTCCCACACCTCGACCCAAAAGATCTTCCAGGAAACAGGCGCCTTCCGTCAGCTCTCAAACAGGTTTCAGTCTCCCGCAACCTTAAGAAACAACACACACTCAGCACAGAATGATCCTTATTAAGCTTGTTAGGCGACAAAGAGAGTTTCACTGCTGCGCGCACCAAATTCTCCATAAAAAAACAATTCTTTACTACAGAATCTAAGGTAGTGCATGTTAGGAGTTCTCTTCTCCTCATCCTTCCTTCCACACAGTCGCCATCACGACAGCTTGCAGATTGCGACAAACGTCTTCTTGCTACTGCCTCCCGAGCAATGAAGTGGCGGTCTTTTCCAGAGAGGTTGCTGCTAGGTATATATGCAGGTTCACGTCGCTGCTATTTCGGTGGTTTGTGGAGTGTGGGGAGCAAAAACCGGCGGTTCATTTAGAGCACTCCATCAGTACGTGAATCCATCCCATTCTACTTGTAGCCTAGAAAGTAGATGCTGTCTAGTTCTTGAGTGGGATTACGAAACGGTTTGATTTTTAGATGGTGGCCATGATTTTGTGTGAATGCTAGTGTTGGTCATCTTGGCACCGGGAATGGCATGGGGTGCATTCGATACTTGGCTCGGAACTGGGATCTTCAGGTTTCGGGTGTGGTTTTCTTTTTTCTGGGGTGAGAAGCGCCTATGTACAATTCGATGGCTAGATCGAGTGAGCGAGGATTGGCAGGGAAATTGAGCGCTAGAGGGGGTAGTTCCAGTGTGGAGCCTGATAGATCGGTTTTTTTTTTTTGTACTCTGCAATAGTGCGGATTGATTGATAGAGTGGCGCGAGTGAGAATTTCGAGAGTCCGTAGTTTCGTGGTGTGTGTGGTCCAATCGGTGGGAGTGTAACGAACCAGTGTGCTAGCTTCGTTCCATTATATTGGGGATGCATGAAGCGCTTTCTTGCTCCATACACCTAAGAATATTAGAATAAGAAACTGGAATCTCGAACTATGTGCACAACTGGAACTTCAAACTGGGTGTAAAATTAGACTGGGCTCGGTCACTATAACTTTTATTGCTGGAAGTTTATTAGTTTCCCCTGGAACCTCGAAATGTAGAGTGATTGTATACATCTCTCGAAAAGATCGAAACTGGGGATGAAACACCTGACCTACTTGCGGATGGAACAGTACGTCGTTTCCATATACTGGACGTAGCGCAACTGAACCGAGTTATCGCCTTTCTCTTGTCCTTTACCGCCTGTTGCGGCGTATGCTGACTTACTTATGGTTCCCCGGGTTTCAGCTTGCTTCTCTCCTGCACCAATCTCTTGTTGCTTCAATCAATTCCATCATAAAATTAATTTGGTCCGTTTGCAAGTTTGCAACCAGGTTTTCAATTAGGTCGCTGCTATTTCGACGGCTGCTAACTGTCATGAAGTTAGAAATTTGGTGAGAGTGACAGTCATCGTATTTCTCGAACACAACCTCGAAACCCGAATCTCCTGCATTGTAGGAAACTAATTAGAACGGGGCAACAGGAAGAATTGATTTGTGATGAGGAATTGCATCAGATTCAATCGGTGGGACTGACGATTGAATGTGTTGCATGTGGCAGGGTGTCACGGGATATATCGATCGATCCCTCCGTCTAACCGTCGATCGAGCTAGCTATCACAATGGCGGTAGATACTTCAACGGAATGTCATTCGCAGCGGCAAACTTTAAAGGTGCTTGAAGGTTGCATGCATGAGTCACCCTTGTGTCCATCATCATTGCTGTTATGTTGTAGAATATACATCATGTACCGTACTGAAAAAATCCATGTGCCAGCGATGATGACTATGATGACGTACGTTCCCGTCCATTCCACCACCACCACCGCTTTCAATTTTTCCTAGTCGATAAGATTCTGACAAACTTCGTATCCACTGGAATTTCGATCTCATCCTGAGCCCCGACAGTACAATTCTGTGGTGTTAAAGTTCTCGTACTGGTGTGGCAGGAAGTGATGAAGAAATCGATACCCATCCGGGCGTGGTACTACAACCCCAACGATGAACCCCCTTGCCAGCCGCATCAGTACTATCCCAACCGAGAAGTCCCTACCGATCATCTGCAGAGTAAGAGACCATGCATCCTCCTGTTTTAAATGAATTAGAATTAAATTTAAAATTATTCCTCTAGATAGTGTGTGTGAGCTTCTTGAAAAGGAAGTCTCTGATTGTAGAACGTGCATGCAGCGCCACATGAACTGTGGATTGATTTGTAAATACGTGTGCCTGAGTTTATGTCAATGGACTGAATGGAATGCTCTCTTTTCTAAGCAACTTCAGTTAAATTAGTACGGGCACCGACGTTTTTATCTTTTCTGGAAATATAATTTAATTCAGTTACATTAATGTGGACACGAAGTTACTCGCTGCGCATTCTACTCGTTGGAATCCAAGGTTTAAACGTGCAAGGCACCGCTCTCTCCTCCTCCAGTTGGATATCTCCAACAACTGATTCTAATATTACTTTACTAATTGCTATGTTTGGAACTTTTCAGAGTTGGGTGTCCTCACGTGGACACAAATTGAAACCGATGGTTTCGAGAACAACAGATTTCTGAACCAGATCAAGAGTGTTCGCGGTTACAACTACGAGGTACTTCAAGATTTACACTGTACCTACCTACCCCAGATGATTATAAGCAATTTACGATTATTTGTCATGTTGCTTATTAATTTTCCCTGTTCGAAAGCCAGGCCTGTATTTTTTTTTTGGGGGGGGGGACTGTCGTCCTATTCACAAGTCAACGCCACGTGGTCAATTTGGAGATCGTTCCCTTCCAATTATATTTCGCACTTTGCAGAGGTCAACCCCCTCACATAATGATGACTACGTACTGATCTTTTCTGACACTTGGCCGTGCATGGTTGCAGGAGGTGCTGACCGTTACTCCGGGGAAGCTCCCCAACTTCGAGGAGAATACGAAGAAGTTTTTTATGGAGCATCTTCATGACCATGAAGAGATTCGGTTCATTCTTGATGGAGTAGGTGGGTTAATCGTTTCTTATCCTCTCCAGTGTGACTATGGTGGATTAGAGTTTATGCAGGTGTTATGTTAATTACAAAGGAGTTGGTTTAGCAACATGGTGAACGCGGGTCCTTTTGATAACTTAGTACGCAGTCAATTAGATTTTCTTCGCCTCAGTGACTGTGTTGTAGACCTTATTAGTTGTAAGATGCCGGTCACTACTACAACTAATACCCTTCCTCAAGAATACTACTGGAGAGTGGAGAGGCGGTCTAATTGGGTGTCACACAGGTCGGAACTCAAGTGAGATTCTCAGGTAAAGAATGTTGTGAATAATGCTTAAATCTAGCTAGAAGAATGCGAGTGTCATAGTTCATGATTTTCTGTCATTAGACTTCGTTGTTGGTTCCAAACCCAATCCTGCATGATTTTGAGCCCTGAATCTTCTCTTCAAAGTACTAGGCTCCTTTGTGGGTTAACCCCAATAGCCTCTGTTCAAGTCTCCAACTCTGACGCCACCGTCTGACGCCACCGTCTGACGCCACCTCTGCGATTATCCACAGGCTACGAGGACGTACGAGACTTCGACGGACAGTGGATTCGTATTGAGATCAAGAAAGGCGACTTGATTGTATTGCCACCAGGGATGTACCACAGGTTCACACTAGATGAAGACCAGTACCTCAAGGTAAAGCTACAGTCCTCCAATCTCCATTTTCCATCGATTAATATGCGTTCTTTTTTTAGCTAGCAGTCTAGAAACGATCACCAAAATCATCATTTCCAGCTCAGCCTATACTGGAATGATTGGATTCGTCGCATCTACCCTACCCCGCAGTGCATGTCAACTACTTTACGTACGCCGTTGTTTAGGCTAGCTATTGGATTGACCATTAAATACCATATACAGTATATACAGTATATCCCCATGTGGACGGACCATTGGCTGCAGTAAGTTCAAGGAACCCAAACTTGAAATCATTCAGTCTAAATGTAGGCTGCATGATGTCTTCCATTCCTACATTTTTAATGTGGAGTTCGGTAGGGCCTGCTGAATAATAATGACCTTACGTTTGGTTACCCGTATGGCCACGTCCAGTTCGACTTTTTCCGTAGCACAAATGTTATACCGTATTTTCTATTTTGGGGGGGAATAAAAGGACGAGCCAACGTTACAGAACATTCTTTTCTTTTCTTTTCTTTTCTTTTCTTTTCTTTTGAACCAGTGGAAGAGAACCCACTGCACATGGTATAGAACATTCACAACTTGAATGTTTGTTGATTCTTATGTTGCAGGCGTTGCTGTTGTATCAAGGGACCCCCCGTCGCACCCAATTCGAAAAGAACCCGGCAACGGACAATATGGAAGTCCGGTACGTGGGCACTACAATTAATGTTACCTTCTCCTCGTTTGTTCAATAAAAGAAAGATAATATTCGAAAAGAACATGTTACTCCTAATGGTACTGCTAATTCACCTTGAAATTCTTGTGTGAAAATGTACACTCCGGGTACATGATCTCATGTTTGGTATATAGGGGACCATGTGCAGCATTCTCATGTGCACGGAATTCAATATCAGTTTAGTTTTAGTCCCCCGAAATAACTGAACAGTTTTTCATTATATTGTACTGTAATGATACAGTACCACCCTCCCTTGATGAATATTCTAATCCCAGGAGGCTCCGTTAAAAATAGTCGGTAGATCTGGGATTAAAGCTTCTCTTTTTCATGCAGTAATAACGGGAGGCATTTCTTTCCATCTGTCTTTCAATAAGAATAGCAAAGTAAACAGAAAATAGAAAAGCAGTACAGTAGAGAGAAATGATACTACGGAGTAGGAAATGGAGGAATTTCAAATAGAAAAAAATGGGTAGAATAGTGTGCCTATTACAATATTCGCTTGATTTCAGTAAGCGTGATGCGCGAGGGCTGATGACAGGCTGGACTACGTCCAAGCAGTAATGGAGCCCGCGGGGCACGCGCCCACGTCAGACGTGGAGGACAAAGTCCTGGCAGCCACAACAAAAGCCATGGCAGCCATTGCAGTGTGAAAACACGGAGGGGGAGTTCACCTTAGGTTAATTACTAACCACAGTTCCATCACGGACTGCCACCTAACCATGGGGTAGATTGCCACTAGCCTATCTTATCTTCTGCCTGGGTTTAAGTTGAGTTAAGTTAACCCCGAGACCCAAGTACCATGTAGAATATCTGAGTGACTCAGGTGGTGGAAAGTTCTCCCTTGGACAGTGCAACAGGAAGAGTGTAGTGCCAGACCTTAACCATGGTTAGGTTAGGGCTCCAAGGGTTATGCGGTGTTATTTTGTAGACTCCGTTTGTGGTAGCAATTTGGAATGAGTTTGTGGTTTGTATATTGAACAAGCGATTGGGTTTGTTTTTGTTGTATTGGCACACTTTTTGAGTAAGGCACTTATCCAAGCATCCTTACATCTTTCTACATAGCTTTTATCAATGGTAAAGAAAGCTGACTCTTCTGCAATCTGGAGTGAATACTTTGCAACGATGCGAGTGTGTGAGTATGAAAAATGTGAGCACGTGAGTCTTGAGTATATGTAGAGGTAGATATTCTACAACCATAGAAGGTGCTTGTAATAGAAACGCCTATAATATAGTTATACTATAATCATGTAGGAGGGTTCTATAATGTAGATACTTACAACATAGGTGTATAGTCTTTTAGATTCATGGGCTTAGGCACCTAGATTTACATAATAGCACTCTCTTTCATAATTTGCAATGCTCATTTGGTCTACCTAATTTGAATTCAATGTATTTTAGAAGTTTTCTTTTTAAAGAATTTTTTCTTTCTTGTATGACACAATTTTGGTCTTGGAGAATATAAGATTTTTTCAAATATTTGTCCTTGTTTTCTTTTAATCTACTATGGTTTAGACTCTTGTACTAGACTAGTGTAAGAATGTATGGAAGAAATTTCAAAAACTTTGACTCCAAAAGATTGCAAGATATTTGCATTTAAAGTGAAGAAAACAAATTTTTGGCACTTTACTCAACTAGATTTTTGGCTTTATGGGGAATTTTGTTAAAATGATAGTCATTCTACAACTTTAGCACTTTTATGGTTTAGACTATGTTGTTTGAAATCTAGACCTATCCTAGATGGTTTAGACCGCACAATTTGAAAATGGTGTATGGAATATTACCATTTTAACAAAATTCTTTGTCTTTGAATCTTCTTAACTTGAAAATTTTGAACTATTGACTTTTCTAATTTTTATACTAAAAAATGAGTTGAGAATCTAAAAAAAAAAATTCATAAAACACACACTTAATTTTCACTCGGTAAATCTTTTTTAAGTAAAATAGGTTCAAGATTGAAGGGAAAACTAAATCATTAATAGGAAAATTAAAACACACTAATCTCAACAATGAAATTGTCCTAGCAAGAGGTTTTAACCTTGTGAAGTTGTGTTTTTTTAAAATGTGAAAGTTGAGTTCAAAAATGAATCCTACAAGTTATTGTTTCAAGAAGATGTTCTAATTGCCCCAAAAGCAATTTTTTTCTAAACTTTCACATAGCAATTCAAATGGAATAAATAAAAGCTTCTAATGTAGATAAAAATACAATCTATGAGAAAAAAAATTATTTTTTATTTCAAGTTTTTGAAGGGTTTTTTGTGCGTGCTAAAATAAAATTAGAGCTTATTGTGCCATAACTTTTTCACTTGGGCACTAATTGAAATAAAAATTACATTCCCCCAAAGCTAATCTATTTTCCTATCTTCACAAAAGGTTTTAGAAAATCATAATGAATATTGAAACTATAGGAACTTGCCCAAAATCCATTTTGTTTCTCAAAGAGACAATGGAATTTTAAGGGGTAACTCAATTTTGTATATATAGAATTAATGAAGTTTTATACAGTAAATTGAATGAAAATCATGTGTTCTTTTATTTCTTTAATATAAAAAAGACTAGACCATTCAAAGGACAATTTTTATTCATAGACTATTTACAAGTCCTAGGGAGATCACTCCTTGTAATTTAAGGTATACATCTGAGTTAAATAGGTATTTGATATAGGGCCATTTATCTTCATTATTGTATTTAAGATGATCGTATTTTTGTATAAAAAACTACCAAGGGCATATTTCCAATAGCCTATGATTTTTATAAGTTCATTCATGCAATTTTATAGTTGGGCTATTTTACATATAAAACTTATTTGTCCAATTTTTTTTTCTCTCTATATATAGTATTCACTATAAAGTTAATGTTTTACGTTTCTACTTAATTTTTTTGATACATGTAATACTAGTACTGAGGAACAATTTCAGATGATATTAAATAAGAATGTGCAATTCACCCCTAGTTTTAGATATTTCTAAATTCTATGCCATGTATTCTAAACGACATATTATGGAGAGGAACAAGCAACATCATACAAGCATCAAATATGGTCATGACATTGAAACTATAAAAAGCACCTATACTGACAGTACAACATGAACAACATGAAAATTGACATTCAAAAAACACTACAAATTCACACAAGAACATGACCTTTATTATAATATAGAGATCATATATTTAACTTCATTTGCAATGGTTTAGAATTGAGGATCAAAAAATAAAAAAATGTTTATAAAATACTAGCATAAATAAGATAATTCTAAACATATACAAATATATGTACAAACAATGCCATATCCAACTATCCACATTTCCATAAGGTCAAGCCACACTTTCGATTTTGCCCATATAGCTCTAATGTTGGCGAATTTGCAATAGTTCATCTCTTTTCTAAGATAAACTACCGATGTAGCTTCATCAAGCTGCCATTGCTTCTATCCCCAAGTAAAGTGACCACCTATAATCTACACCTTGGTAATCATAACAATGAACTAACTACATGCAAATTTATCATACTTTTTTCCCTAATTCTAACAATAATTTGAATGTTCAACACATTTTATTCAACACTAATCAATAATGAGCACCCTAGAATCCAAAATTGAAATTTTTGTTAAGCATATGATAACTTACATTAAAACCATAGCCTAAGACAATTTTATATCCAAAACAACACACTTATCCTAGATACAACATTCTATAATGTTTACCAACAAAAAATCTTACAAGTGGTATGTATTGTAGGCAAGTCTCTGTACTTTTATCTCTCAAAAGATCACCAAAAAGATAGTGGTAATGGGAGAGAGACAAAAATGCAAAAGCACTTGTGATTGGTGGCCAAGTTGCTGAACTCTAAATTGCAACTCTTCATGTAATCACCGGCAATGGGTGCAGAGGCAAGGTAAGCTACAAAACCCCAGTTGCAAGCAACTCACTTGGCGTTGGCTAGAACTTTATAGGGTTTGTGCTTGGTGATGAAGCTAACACATAAGCTTGTATTGTTTATAACTTTGTACTAGCATGACAACAACTGTCTAAGAATAAGACCTTGATGACCACTTAGCATCCCGCTGCATACAACACCAATAAAGCATCAGCACTAAGTAAGATCAAAATTCTAAGACCAATCTTAAACCTTTAGGGTACGCAACATCCAAATTTTGAGGCTTATATAAAACTCCACCCTCAAGCAATCGCCTTGCAATCCTAAACTTAAAACTACATTGGAAAAATTGAAAAATAGTGGGAAACCTTGTTCGCCATGCAAAGGAGCAAAGGAACAAAGACAACAAGTCCAAAGTTTAAACTAACCCTAGTTGCATGGGAGTAACCTAAGCTCTAAAAAAGTTTTTTATGAGTCTTTCAAGTGAATATAAATCCCCTTAATACAACCTTCATTGTAGATTTACTCAACATTTTTTTCTTATAGTAGCTTCTTACATGCCCCTTCTTTGTTGGAGCATTTAAAGAGGGATTGGCCTAGATAGGTTGGAATTGCCTAATAGCAACAACAAATTGTCAAAAAAAAACCTTGGATTTACTTGATTGCATACAATTTTATCATCTATATGAAATTATTTGTCTACATCTACACTCACCCTATTAATAAAAATTTACATAGCCCCCATCTATCAAAGCTAGTTTATTAATAAAAATTCTTATTATATGATATTTTTATATAGCCTAATTTATATATAATATAATATGTAGCATTTTAGTAGCCTTA